>JABMCL010003241.1:475000-530000 GCA_018857735.1 Alviniconcha marisindica
TGAATTCTTGTATTTTTACCGTAACGTCAACACTGAAACGAAGAGAAAGAAAAAGAAAAAAAAAAGATACCCATGATACAAAAGGGTTACGTGTAAGTGGGGATTAAATTATCAGAAGATGATATCAGAAAAATGAAACTGTTGATGTCACTGCTTCCTGTTGTTATTGTAACATAATTTGTTTCATGATCGGTGTGAATATGTGAGAACTTAGTGAGTACTTGGCATTATGAAACATTATGTGATAACTGAGTGAGTGGCCGTACTTGGCATTATGGAACGTTATGTGATAACTGAGTGAGTGGCCGTACTTGGCATTATGAAACGTTATGTGATAACAGAGTGAGTGGCCGTACTTGGCATTATGAAACATTCCTGGTTCAGGAACACTGACACTTGGCAATGAAGTGGTATTGCATTGTCGTTTGTTTTCATGGTGAGCCACAGACCGTGAATCCCTCTGAGCCCTAGATAGCTTGTTGGTCCCGGTCAGGTCTCGCTCTCAATAGCTCGGTCACTTATAAGTCCCCTTTCCTGTCAGCTCAGTCTCTCGGCATCCGGGTCGATGCGTTACAGTCTCTGTGGCCAATTCAGTTTCAGCATCCCAGAAATCAGTACTGGGGACATTTTCGCCATAGTGAACAGCGCAGTTATGTTGGCATGTTTTGACAGGAGTGGCCAGCCATTTGCAGAAATTGGTGGAGTGATGAAACGAAACGCATCCCCAGGAGCACGATGTTTTTGCTGAACATGTTCAGGCCGTGCGGGTTCGGGGTGGGAGAGTCTGGGGGTGGGGGGTGGGGGGGCATGCGTGTGTAGTGTGTGTTTTTGTGTCGAGAGAGAAAGAGGGGCGGGGGGAGAGGGACGGGGGTGGGGGAGGGGGGGGGGGTAGTTGGTGGCGGCGGCAGAGTCATCGAACACGCCGCATGATGCATGTGCCGGTATGTTTAGTTTAAATCTGTATCTTGTCCAAGTACACACAGCACTTTGGCTGGCTGTGCACAGCGCTCACGGCCCTGCAGACACCGTGCTTTGCGGCTATACACTCCGCTCCATCTGGTTTGGTCGCCCTTGCCCAGACGGGTAAATATTTGGAAGCACCACAGACTTATCAACGTTATGACGTGCCTCGCACACGTTTGTGACAAAATCGGATCGGGGCCTAGTGTTTTTGCACGAAAGCGGCTCAGTCGAGAGATAATCTGCGCCGCTTATCTAGATGTTCACAGAGAAGACGCAGCTATTAGACGCCCGTTCAGGTTGACTCCTGCGGTTTTCCATTTCGGTGTTTTAGGAGCGATGTTTCCCGGTAGCTGATCGATGGAAGAAGAAAACGTGGCTGTTGGTCAGGCCGGAGTGGAAGTCGGTGGAACTGACAGTCGAATGTGCTCGGAAGTGATGCGTGGAAGAGAGCAGCCGGGAGGGAGACTGTTGAATCCGCAGTGAGTGAGTGAGTGAGTGAGTGCTCGAGTCGGTGCAGTCTCGATCATCATCCACAGGGACCTGTTGGTAGAATTGATGCCTGGCTTTGCCAGTGTCAGACGCTGGCTGGATGCTCCCGTGTGGTGCGGGTTGTGTGTACGGCCAGCCTTTTGGAGCCTCTGCCGGTCGGATTGATTGATAGCTGGGCTTTGGGCGTGTTTTTTCCCCCCTTCCGTTTTGTTTCTGGTCGCAACACGCCTTTCCTTCATTTTGGTCTTTTGGTGGAACTATACTGAGCAGCTTCACTCGAAGACTCTTTCAGTTTCAGTAGTAGCATTCTTCAAAGTGGGTGACTGGCTTTTTCATTTTGTGCGCTGCCGACCGGTCGCTTTATGATTCGCCGGCGACGAGGACGAAACTCCATAACTTCGGCGTTAGAGTGTTCTGCCAGCTGATGGTAACAGCAGTAAAACAATGCTTTGCCGTGCAAACGTGGTTGACTGACTCACCCAAGCAGGACAGTGACGTGACTGTGTGACGTTCGTTTCTCACTGAGAAGGCTAACTCTTCCCTCTCTTAACCACCATCGAGTTTTGTCGCTACAGGTTGCTGTGGCCGGAAAATTTCAGTGACTGATTTCCTTCCGTCGCCGCATGACTCAAAAAGCACCGCGATTGTCTGTCATGTGTGACGGGGTTGAACGTTGGCAGAGTGGGAGGAGATGAGTGCGACATCAGTGGCGGCATATAGCGGCCCAGACCTGCAGCCGCGAGAGTTTATATCCAAGACAAGATCAGTCTACAGATTGTCCCTAATATGCTCTTTAGTATCCGAGGACATTAAGCAAAAAGATAGAATAGTCGCAAGAGTTCATACCCAAGACAAGATCATTCTACAGATTGACCCTAATATGCTCTCTAGCGTCTGAGGACATTAAGCAAAAAGATAGAATAGCCGCAAGAGTTCATACCCAAAACAAGATCATTCTACAGATTGTCCCTAATATGCTCTCTAGCGTCTGAGGACATTAAGCAAAAAGATAGAATAGAATAGCCGCAAGAGTTCATACCCAAGACAAGATCATTCTACAGATTGTCCCTGATACGCTCTTTAGCATCCGAGGACAGTAAGCAAAAATGAACTGAACTGAACAGCTGCAAGAGAGCATTCTTCAGCGCTTGTCTGTGGGAGATACCAAGTGAACCAAACAAGCACGCTGAGATGGAGTGAAGTGCATGCCTCGCATTTCCAGACGGCGCAATCAAAACTGCAAGGAGACGAGTAGCGGGAGGGGTGGGGAGGGAAGGGTGTTCGGACAAGGAGGGTGACACTGACATTGACGGCGTGGTCCAAGACTACTACTTCAGTGCAAGGCCCCTTCAGTGTCGCGAAAAGCGGTGTCGGTGTGTTACGTGTGCGTGCGCGTCTGTAGACTCAATCTGGGCGAGGGGTCAGTGATGGCCTGTTATTGATCTGTGTTTGAAGTGAACGGGGTTGGTGTTAGTGGCGGTGGGGGCTGGCTTCGGGTCGCACGGGTCAGTCTGCTTACTCGCCCTCTCCCCCTAGGTCTCTCCCAGTCCCTGACCTAGTTTGGTGGTGCAAATTGGCACGCGATGGACTACAATTGCTTCACTTCGCTGTCTTGGTTTGCTGGGCGGAAATAATGAGGCGTCCGGCGGAGTATGGCGGACCTCGGAGTCGGACCCGTGCGGCTGCTGGCATTTTGAGCGAAAGGATGGCTGGTACAGACGTGGAGCGACACTAATAGCTAGACTGAACAAAGTACCCAACGAACAAAGTGAATGCGGCTCTGTGTAAATGCAGTACAGTGAAGTAGTGATCGTGAGAGTGATTCTTTTCGTCCACTGAGAGGCGGTGTTGGAACAGCAGCAGCAGCCGAGGCTGTCGTTGGTATCTTGCTGCCAGTACCGACTACTGCACAAACAGACTGACCGACTCAGCCGTTGTCGGTGTCGTTACCCCCGCCACCATGGATTGGTTACGACAAGGCGACATCGAGTGGGTATTATATATATATATATATATATATATATATATATATTCCGGCCTGACTTTTTTCCTTTTTTTCCTTTTGAGTCTGATTTGTTGTTGATTTAGGTGTGTTGGTACTGAACTTGTCGCCTGCGCTGCCGCCTCAGTGATACCAATCAATCGCATCGTAGATCTGATAAGATTCAGGTGTTGTCTTGGCTGTGGGCAAATCATTGGGTCCATGCTATCACAGTATCAGGGCCTCAGTTTTCTAATAGTGTCGTCGTGCAAAGGTTTCCAAGCACGTGATGCCGGTATGGTTGTTGTTAGTGGAGCAGTGTGTGTGTGTGTGTGTGTGTTGTGTGTGTGTTTGTGTGTGTGTAACTTTTTTGTGTGGAAAGAAAGAAAGAAGAAAAAAACCCAGAATGATTACACATGTATTGAATGTGTGTGTAGATAAGTTGCTTTCAGTGAAGGGTTGTAATGTTGGACAACTGTAAAAGGTTGAATTATTATTTTTAATGACTGGAGGTCATGATATAATGAAGTGTTGCTGCTCTTGTACACTGGTACTGTGATATTAATTTTTCTCCCTCAGTTTATAAATAGGAGAGGTCATGTAGTGATCTAGACTACATCTAGTAGATGAACTGATGGTTTTCCTTTAACTTAGTTTGCTTTAAGATAATGCTGATACTGATAGCAAAGATGACCTTTCCAGTGAGTGACAGTGACATTTTGAGAACACTGTTTGCCCTAAATCTGTTGGGTAAAACATTTCACCTCTGTATCTTACCATATTTTTCTGTCTGGATAAAGTTGATGATGATTGTTACTTTGTTAGTATACTAAACTGGCACAGCACATGTCAAACACTCAAACATTGGTTATTTGTGGTAGTAAGCTAGCTAGGAAAACATGATGACCACAGCAGAACACTATTGCCGCACCATCCAGCGTGCACAAGTTTGAATTTAAATTGAAGCTTCATCAGAGTTGTTTAGGTTTGCTTGTTCAGATTGTGTGTCCTTTGAATTTAAATTGAAGCTTCATCAGAGTTGTTCAGGTTTGCTTGTTCAGATTGTGTGTCCTTTGAATTTAAATTGAAGCTTCATCAGAGTTGTTCAGGTTTGCTTGTTCAGATTGTGTGTCCTTTGAATTTAAATTGAAGCTTCATCAGAGTTGTTCAGGTTTGCTTGTTCAGATTGTGTGTCCTTTGAATTTAAATTGAAGCTTCATCAGAGTTGTTCAGGTTTGCTTGTTCAGATTGTGTGTCCTTTGAATTTAAATTGAAGCTTCATCAGAGTTGTTCAGGTTTGCTTGTTCAGATTGTGTGTCCTTTGAATTTAAATTGAAGCTTCATCAGAGTTGTTCAGGTTTGCTTGTTCAGATTGTGTGTCCTTTGAATTTAAATTGAAGCTTCATCAGAGTTGTTCAGGTTTGCTTGTTCAGATTGTGTGTCCTTTGAATTTAAATTGAAGCTTCATCAGAGTTGTTCAGGTTTGCTTGTTCAGATTGTGTGTCCTTTGAATTTAAATTGAAGCTTCATCAGAGTTGTTCAGGTTTGCTTGTTCAGATTGTGTGTTCTTGTTGTGCCCGGGGCCACAGCATTTCAGTTTGCATGGAAGTTCCAGTAATTTCTTTTCACTCTGTGGTTTTACTTGTTGACAATGACAGTGGCTGCATGTCTCTTCATGACTACCTTTTGTACAGTGCTGTGTTTTTTCAGAGCTGTCAGGTATGTCCACTGTGTGTGTGTGTTTTGACCATGTCTTGTGTTGGGTTTTAGGGTCAGGGCTGTGCAGGGTTTCCATGAAGCTTGTGTCCACTTTTGGTTACAATAGCAGCATGTTTTGTGTTGGGTTTCAGACTCAGAGCAAACAGCGGCATGTTTTGTGTTGGGTTTCAAACTCAGAGCAATATTGGCTTGTTTTGTGTTGGGTTTCAAACTCAGAGCAATATTGACTTGTTTTGTGTTGGGTTTCAGACTCAGAGCAATATTGGCTTGTTTTGTGTTGGGTTTCAGACTCAGAGCTGCAGAGTGTACCCATGAAGCTGGAGTCTGATGTTGGTTACAATTGCTACATGTTATGACCATGTTTGTGTTGTGTTTCAGATTCAGAGCTGTACGGTATACTGTCATTAAAACTGGTTTCCAGTGTTGGTTACAATTGCTGCATGCTATGACCATGTTTTGTGTTTTGTTTCAGGTTTGGCACTGTACAGTATTCAGTCTGTAAAATGGGTTGCCAGTGCTGGTTACAATTGCTGCATGTTATGACCATGTTTTGTGTTGTGTTTCAGATTTGGAGCTGTATGGTATACAGTCCATAAAACTGGTTTGCAGTGTTGGTTACAATTGCTGCATGTAATAACCATATTTTGTTTTGTGTTTCAGATGTGGAGCTGTACGGTATACAGTCCATAAAAGTGTTGGTTACAATTGCTGCATGTTATGACCCTGTTTTGTCTTGTGTTTCAGAGTCTGAGCTGTACAGTATACATAATACAGTCCATAAAACTGGTTTCCAGTGCTGGTTACAATTGTTGCATGTTATGACCTTGTTTTGTTTTATATTTCAGATCTGAGGTGTACAGTATTCTTACGAAAGAAGCTGGTTTCCAGTGTTAAAAAACAAAACAATTAATAGCTGCATGTTCTAATTTCTGTATTTTGTGCTGTTTCAGAGCTGCACAGCATGTCCATGAAGCTGGTGTCCAGCGGTAGTTACAATGTCCGTGCATCAGAAATGGCGCACCTGCAGGACCGACAACCCAAAACCGTCAACTGTGTCGTCCACTTCCTTGACGAGACGGATGAGACTTTTGAAATTGATGTGAGCTTTTCTTGTTGAATGCTTCGAATATATATGCGCACATGGCATTGCTGTTTAGTGTGTCAGTTATGAATTCTTTGGATCCTTGGGATGATGGGGGAAAAGAACGTATGGTTTGTATACCTGTGAGTGTGACTACCCATGTTAAACTGAAAGATCCACTGGCAGTTTAAATTTGACAAAACACAAAGTTTGCTGCAGTCAGTCGACTTGTAGTCCTGTAATCTCTTTCTTGCTAGAATGCTACAGAAACTGTTTTATCCCATATGGCAGTAGCTGCCAGAAAATGGATAGATCATTTTAGATGTCTATCCCGCTGTGCAGATGCTGTGCAAAGGAGGCCAAAACTCAGGACACACTGCCCTGTGCAGTTTGAAGAGTCCAATTTGGATGCATGTACCTGCATGTACACTGCATGCACACTCACAGATACATGCATGCACACACACATGTATGCATGCACACACGCATTCATGCATGCATGTAGGCACACACGCACGCACACACACACACATGGCCCCTTGCAGTTTGAATAGTCCAGTTCGGTTGCATGCACACGCACACATGCACACGCACGCATGCAGGCACACATGGCCCCTTGCAGTTTGAATAGTTCAGATGCGTGTGTCTGCATGCACACACACATGCACACACATGCACACACACACACACACACACACACACACACACACACACACACACACACACACACACACATGTATGCACACACACACACACACACACACGTACACATGTGGCAGAGAAGAACATTAATAACCCTAGTCTGGCAAAGTTTGTCTGCTGCTGCATTATATTTGTAGGGACTGGTTTTGTGGACTGACCTGAGAAAGGGCTTATGTACATGCATAATAATATATATATATGTGAGATTTTGAACTGTGTGTTTGCTTACGACTGAGTTTGATTGTCCTGAGGTAACCCTGTGCAGATGATACGATGCTGAAATCCAGTTACTAACTAACTAACTAACTGCCATTACATGTCTAAGCTGTATTTAACACTAACACTGTAACATCACAGGCTTAAATAAACATACATTCCATATAAAGATCTTTGTAAAGGCAGCTGATTGTCTGACAAAGAAGGGGCAGAGACTGTTGAATGTAAGGGGATTGTCTGTTGACTGTGATGTGTTTGTTGTATCTTCAGAAGAGGCAGAAGGCCCAGCACCTGTTGGACAAAGTGTTTGACCACCTGGAGCTCGTGGAGAAGGACTACTTTGGCCTCCAGTTCATGGACATGCAGCCCGGAGAGGACGGACTAGTCAGTAGCATTCTTTTGTCTGTCTGTAGTCTGCTTGGAAATATACATGTGTACATGTATGTTTGCTTGTTTACTTCACAGCAACTTGCACTGATTTGCCTGTTGGCTGACGTGGTTTTTCCTAGCAGCACAGCTGCCAGATTTCATCATGAAAACTGGTTCATCACATTCAGCCTGTTTGCCGACATGGTTTTTCCTAGCACTACAACCACCAGATTTCTTCATGTAAATTTGTTCATCACTTTCAGTTTGTTTACTGACACGGTTTTTCCTAGCACTACAACCACCAGGTTTCATCATGTGAATTGGTTCTTCACGTTCAGGCCTGCACACTGGTTAAGTGGTTATGCATTAAAAAAAACAGTGACTTTGCTGGCGGCCTGAAGAAGAAGAAAAAAAAAGAGGAGAGGTTATGTTAGAAATATGGTAATGTGCCATGCAGGTCTGTCTGTGGTTGCTAACTTTGAATTAATTTACGTTTTAGGTGTTGAGGGTGGTTGATAGTCTTGGGGCATGCACGGACAGATTTCTCATCTTGAATTCGTCTATGTGACTTGGTGATTAACAGGAGCTGTGACATTCTCTGTCCCTTGATGGAACAAAACATCTGTACTTGATGCTGATCTGTCAGACATTTATTTGACTTTGAGCTACTTCATAATTACATCATCTCTCTTATTTCATCATTCTTAAGTCTGTGGTCTGTGTCTGTGATGTGTGTTAGAGGCAAATTTGTCTCCCCTGTATCATACATGTTTGAAGAAGATGAAGCTCCAGACATTCATTATTCACTCTCTTCTAAATGTGGGGAAGAGTCTGCTGTTAAAATGTCTGCTGGAATTATATTAGTTTGACATCGCCCACCATCTAAAGCCATTTAACTCATTAAATAATGCTTCGTAGTGCAAATATGATGAATGAGGTTGTGGACTAGTCATCTAGTTTTGCAGAGCTAGTTTCTTTCTAGCAGCTCTTGCTTGGTTTTGTTTGTTTTGTTTTTAAGTTATACTGGACAATTTGTGTGTGTTTTTATTCATCAGGATGCTATACTTTTTGAGAGAGAGAGAAAAGCTTTGAATAATGTAAAGTTGTATAGGATTTTCTTTTTTTACTGTTTGTATTGCTTGTGGAGGTGCATGTGCTGATAAGATGGACAGTGATTTGCTCGTGCAAGCATTTTGCTGCATAAGATATCAAATGTCTATTTCCTGCATAAGTGTATTTAAAAGAATATTTTTCCTGCCACTCCAGTGCTCTTGACCTCAAGGGTATCTTGCTCATAATGTGCAAAAACAGGAACTTTTTAAATTATCACTGCTAACATGATTTGGCAAAAGCTGTTGATAATTTTTTTGTTTGTTTGTTGTGCTGGAGATAAATAAGGGTGTTTTATGCTGTGTGGTGTTGTGTGGGATTTTCTGTTTTTGTTTTTTGTGCAGCAGGTAATAAGGATGTCTATACTATGTGATGCAGTGTTTTTTTGTTGTGCTGCAGATAAACGTGGGTGTTTATACTATTATACTTTACAGTGTGTGATTTTTTGGATTTAATTTTTGCTGCAAATAAATAAGGATGTTTATACTGTGTGGTCTTCTTTTTGCAGCGGTGGCTTGATCCTCTCAAGACTATCAAAAAGCAGTGCCGAGGTAAAAACAACAACAGTATAATAAATCTGTAAACATATTTGCATCACATTTATGTCTTTTGGAAGTGGAACTTAGTCTGAAAATAACTTCTCTCAAATTTATGAATTCCACTGCTCATATTATGATGTTCATAGCATCATTTCAGATGTTCTACTTGTGAATGCTTTTTCATCAGTATGTAATTGCTGTGTTTGAGGCAGGCTTAATTTTTTTTGGTTTTATTGTGTGAAAAGTTGGACATTTTCTTATGTCATGGTCATATTTGTTCATTAATTTTGTGATATTCGGTTCTTTCTCGTGCAGGCCCTCCGTATGAATTCTTTTTTCGTGTCAAGTTCTATGTGTCTGACCCCAGTAAGCTCGCAGAAGAGTACACAAGGTGAGACTACCAGTATTTAACTGTCTTCTTTAGGTGAGACAACCAGTATTTAACTGTCTTCTTTAGGTGAGACCACCGGTATTTAACTGTCTTCTTTGGGTGAGACACCAGTATTTAATGTCTTCTTTGGGTGAGACTACCAGTATTTAACTGTCTTCTTTGGGTGAGACCACCAGTATTTAACTGTCTTCTTTGGGTGAGACTACCAGTATTTAACTGTCTTCTTTAGGTAAGACTACCAGTATTTAACTGTCTTCTTTAGGTGAGACTACCAGTATTTAACTGTCTTCTTTAGGTGAGACTACCAGTATTTAACTGTCTTCTTTAGGTGAGACTACCAGTATTTAACTGTCTTCTTTAGGTGAGACCACCGGTATTTAACTGTCTTCTTTAGGTGAGACCACCAGTATTTAACTGTCTTCTTTAGGTGAGACCACCAGTATTTAACTGTCTTCTTTAGGTGAGACTACCAGTATTTAACTGTCTTCTTTGGGTGAGACCACCAGTATTTAACTGTCTTCTTTGGGTGAGACTACCAGTATTTAACGTCTCTTTAGGTGAGACACCAGTATTTAACTGTCTTCTTTGAGGAGACTACCAGTATTTAACTGTCTTCTTTGGTGAACACAGTATTTAACTGTCTTCTTTAGTAGACACCGGTATTTAACTGTCTTCTTTAGGTGAGATACCGGTATTTAACGTCTTCTTTCGTGAGACCACTCCGTATTTAACTGTCTTTTTTCGGTGGACTCCAGTTTTAATGTTTCTTTTAGACCCCAGTATTAACGTCTCTTAGTGAGACTACAGTATTTAATGTCTTCTTTAGGTGAGACTACCAGTATTTAACTGTCTTCTTTAGGTGAGACTACCAGTATTTAACTGTCTTCTTTAGGTAGACACCGTATTTAACTGTCTTCTTTAGGTGAGACTACCAGTATTTAACTGTCTTCTTTAGGTGAGACCACCGGTATTTAACTGTCTTCTTTGGGTGAGACACCAGTATTTAACTGTCTTCTTTAGGTGAGACTACCAGTATTTAACTGTCTTCTTTGGGTGAGACTACCGGTATTTAACTGTCTTCTTTGGGTGAGACTACCGTATTTAACTGTCTTCTTTAGGTGAGACCACCAGTATTTAACTGTCTTCTTTAGGTGAGACCACCGGTATTTAACTGTCTTCTTTAGGTGAGACTACCAGTATTTAACTGTCTTCTTTAGGTGAGACTACCAGTATTTAACTGTCTTCTTTAGGTGAGACTACCAGTATTTAACTGTCTTCTTTAGGTGAGACCACCAGTATTTAACTGTCTTCTTTGGGTGAGACTACCAGTATTTAACTGTCTTCTTTAGGTGAGACTACCAGTATTTAACTGTCTTCTTTAGGTGAGACTACCAGTATTTAACTGTCTTCTTTAGGTGAGATACCGTTTATCTTCTAAGACAGTATTTAACTGTCTTCTTTAGGTGAGACTACCAGTATTTAACTGTCTTCTTTAGGTGAGACTACCAGTATTTAACTGTCTTCTTTAGGTGAGACTACCAGTATTTAACTGTCTTCTTTAGGTGAGACTACCAGTATTTAACTATTTTCTTTGGCTGTTAAATCTTTGAAACAAAAGACAATCATAGCCTCCTTTGAACTTTACCTGTTCATGCTGGGGTTTTGATGTCTGGCCTCATTTTAAGGTCACATTGGTATTGCTGTTAAATAGCAGGCATGGTCACACATTGTGTTCAGTATATAAATTAAGAAACTATGGTAGCCAGTGTTATATAGTATGGGAGTTTTGTGTTGGTGTCAAGCTTGAAAATAAACACACGATCATCATTGAAAGCATGCAAAGACGCTTTAGTTAATGAGTTATCTGCACAAATGACCTTGAGTATGAACAGTGACTGAAATTGCTAACATTACATGGCCTGGAATATAGGAGAGCTAGTGGTAATTTGGTGGAAACTGAGAAAACTATAAATGGGTTCTAGACTTCTCTAACCCCAAAACTATCTGTTCCTCATTTAAGCTGAGTGAATCCCCTCAAACCAGGAGTCATGCTTTTAGGCTGTGCAAGAACTCGGTTCATTCTGGTCAGCATGCACATTTACTTTGCTAACAGTGTCATGAACAGTCAGAGTAACTTGCCATGGGACATTTTTACTACAGGAACACTCAAACTCATTCAAAAAGCTTCGAGACAAACTTTGGGAGCATAATTATTTTATTCTGCACAGACTTAACACATAAAAACAAGCCAGGACTAACATGTAAACAATGTTATAGATAGGTAGATAATCAATATTTAATACCCAGTGAACATCAGAATGTGTACCTTCGTCACAAGTAAGCAGATGAAAGGCTAATACTTGTTGAGTAAGTAAGTAAGTAAGTTGGTGTTTTACGCCCAGTCAACCGGTACAGTTATATCAGGGCAGTTACACTTGTTGAAGATGACTACAATGACTGAATAGGTTAAACAGAAAGCTGTATTTTACTCAGTAAGATCCTGTTTGATTGTCATGAAAATAAATATTGTAATTTACATGGACATGGGACTTCAAATATTGCTCTTGTAGTGAGTGTAGCCGGTGTTCAGGGAAGGTGTCTGAAGCATTGACGTGGATGTTGTTACTCAAAGTCTCTTTATGTAGGTTCTTTCAAATGTTGGATGGTAATAACATCCATCTAATCTACCAGTCTGATGACCTTGACCCATTTTCAGTGTCACAAGAGAGTCCAAACAAAATGTATATTTATTGGTTTGAAGATTAGTTTGTTGAGCATTTGCTCTTGTTCTTAGTTAGTGAAATAACAATGATTTTGGCCTTGATCCGCGTTTAAGTGGTAATCTTAAGTGGTTCCATGAGCCAAGTCACTGAAATGTAATAAAATGGGTGTGATGACTTCCAGGTACCACTTTTTCCTGCAAGTGCGGCAGGACATGCTGTCAGGTAAACTGGTGTGTTCAGAAGGCCAGGCGGCTGCACTTGCAAGTTACGCCATTCAGTGTGAGTATCGGATGTGTTTAGCGACTTAAGGGAGCATGCTTCTTTTGTCTTTAATTCCTTTTAGGTTACAGAAAATGTTGGGAAATTGTCTCATAATTACTGATTCGAAGGGGAAAGTGAAAACGGACAGTGAGTTTTTTTCTTGTTTTTTTCTTTGTACTGTGTAGATTCGGTACATGTTAATTTGTGTGTGGGTATATATATATATAGAGAGAGAGAGAGAAAGAGGTATATATGTAGGTATAGAGATAGATATTCATATAGCTCTCTCTCCTGGAATTTTGTAAATCTGCAGCTTTTGTCTTGATAATGTTTTATGAATTATGGTGCATTGTCTTTATGGTAGTATTTTCATTTCAGACAGAGTTACTGAGGAGTGATTGTGCTGTTCTAATTTTAATGGAGGTGGGGGGTTTAGGTCTACAAATAGTCATTCTAATTCTGCTGAGTGTTGCAAGTTTAGTGGAAGTGTGGATTTTTTCCTTTAAAGATAGATATAGGGGAGTAATTGTGCTGTTTGTTGTACTGTTAGTGTTACACAAGTGTTAGTGGAGCAGAGTTTTGGAGTCACTGGGGAGTAATTGTGCTGTTTGTTGTACTGTTAGTGGAGGCAGAGTTTTAGACAATTAGAGTCATTGGGGAGTAATTGTGCTGTTTGTTGTACTTTTAGTGGAGGCAGAATTCTGGAGTCACTGGGGAATAATCATGCCGAATTTTGTGTTTTAGCGGAACTGGGGGACTTCAACCCGGAGGAGCACAAAGATGGCTACCTGCACGGCTTCATGTTTATTCCCAACCAGACTCGGGAGTTTGAGCAGCTAGTATCGGAGAAGCACAGGCAGCACAGGTCAGTGTGAGGCACTGTCTTGAGACACATTCATCGCTTAATGTGAAATGTTGGGAACACCTTTTGGCCTACTTGACAGCTGAAAGCAACATGATTTTCTCCCAGCAGAGCAGTCCCAGATGGGAATTGGATTGTAAAATATGCTATAGTCGTGCGCTTTTGAAATGTGACCATGGTCTCTGTTGTTTAGAGTTTATTCCTGCCAGAGTTTGCTTGTTTATAACTGTTTGTAAAGAAGTTCATTGGTGATAGTCTTACAACTGGTGTCACCTTTGAGCTGAGGTAATTGTTGTTGCTTAAAAAGACACTCATAACCATGTGTACGTATATGTTCCAAAGGAATTAATCTTTCATGGTTGGATACAGATTTTGTGGTAAATAAACATTTTTTTATCCAGAGTGAGTGGTAATGCATGTTCTTAGTACTTTTGCTTAGTGTCTAATTCATTTATTTCTGTTAGGTTTGATTTTATTAACACTCATTTTGTAATGTTTTCATTCTTTTGTAAAGTGTAGGCTGTGTGAATGTAAGATGAGCACCAAGACTTGTCTCAATTCACCTAACCAGAAGAAACCTCTTTATATGTTCCTTCTCCTCTTGACGGGTTTTGCATTGTGTCTTTTCTAGGGGTCAGACCCCTGCAGATGCCGAGTTCAACTTTCTTGAGCGCGCCAAGCGCTTGGAGATGTATGGGGTAGATCTGCACAATGCGCGGGTAAGGGTAAGCATGTCCGTGATGCACGCACGCACGCACGTACTCGTGCCCCACCCCTGGCTGAAGGGTCAGGGGGTGGGGGGTCTGTTTTTGTTTGCCTTGCTGCCTGTTGGCCCGCCTGCCTTGCCTGGTGCACGTCTCGTGTTTGCCGCTACTGCTACCTGTGGTGTCCACTGGCCAGTGTCGTCTAACTGTGTGTGGTGGTGACCTGGTAGAGAGTTCCTGCCTGCGGTGTCTTGATTGCTAATACCTGCGGTGCTAGTTGTAGTGTTTTACTGTCTGTCTCTGCTGTTACCACCCTGGGGCTAGTTTGGAGGGGTGGGTAGGGTTGTGAAAAATAGTATTCACTTTTTGTGCTGTTATCACCTGGGGGGGGGGGGGGAATTGTATTCACCTTTTGTGCTGTTATCACCTCGGGGTGAGTTGGGGGGGGGGGGGGGGGGGGAATGGTATTCACCTTTGTGCTGTTGTCACCTCGGGGTGAGTTTGGAGGGGTGGGGTGAAAATGGTATTCACCTTTTGTGCTGTTATCACCTTGGGGTGAGTTTGGAGGGAAGTGGGGGGTGAAAATGGTATTTACCTTTTGTGCTGTTATCACCTCGTGGTGAGTTTGGGGGGTGGGGGGGGAATGGTATTCACCTTTTGTGCTGTTATCACCTCGGGGTGAGTTGGGTTTTTTGGGGGGATGGGGTGAAAATGGTATTCACCTTTTGTGCTGTTATCACCTTGGGGTGAGTTGTTGTTGTTTTTTGGGGGGGGAGGCGGGGGTGAAAATGGTATTCACCTTTTGTGCTGTTATCATTTTGGGGGCAAGTTTAGAGTGGGGGTGGGGTTGTGAAAACGATA
This sequence comes from Alviniconcha marisindica, assembly GCA_018857735.1. NCBI lineage: Eukaryota > Metazoa > Mollusca > Gastropoda > Provannidae > Alviniconcha > Alviniconcha marisindica. Next base: position 489,972 of record JABMCL010003241.1, read on the forward strand.
TTCACCTTCCGTGCTGTTATCACCTTGGGGCAAGTTTGGAAGGGGGGTAGGTGGGTGGGTTGTGAAAATGGTGTTCACCTTTTGTGCTGTTAACACCTCGGGGCACGTTTGGAAGGGGGAAGTTGTGAAAATGATTATCACCTTGGGGTAAGTTTGGAAGGGGGTAGTTGTGAAAATGATTATCACCTTGGGGCAAGTTTGGAAGGGGGTAGTTGTGAAAATGATTATCACCTTGGGGCAAGTTTTTAAGGGGGTAGTTGTGAAAACGGTGTTCACCTTTTGTGCTGTTATCACCCTGGGGCAAGTTTGGAAGGGGGACTTGTGAAAACGATGTTCACCTTTTGTGCTGTCCTCTGCTACTGTTACTAGTGTTAGCCTATAAGACCTCCACCAGTGGTTGTAAATGTCTCCACCAATGGTCATAATCTGGTTGGCTTTTCCAACAAAAAAGAAAAACAAATCTTTTGAAGTTTTTATTTTGCACTCTTCTACTTGTTGGACAAAGAAATATGCCCACAAGCGACAGGACAAACGAGCATATATCCACAGCCTTGATTAATACCAGACGATAATTGACAGACAAGTCTCTTGAAGTTTTTATTTTGCACTCTTCTGCTTGTTGGAAAAAGAAATATGCCCACAAGCAGCAATACAAATGAGCATATATCCGCAGCCATGATTATCACCAGACAATAATTGACATCACTTCTGTTTTATGACAAGCAGTTTGATGATGACTGCGTCTGCATTAATAACCATTACCATCATTTTTGACATGCTTAAAAAGTCCAGTTTGTGTAATGATTAGCGTTTATGAGGCCATTTGTTTAACAGCAACAAAAAAACACCTTTAGCAGTGGTTTATCTTTTTTCCCTGTTTTGGTGATATTAAAACTCTCTGTTTTGGTAACACAACTGAACCTGCCTGTGTGTACAAGTTTTGGTGATTTTTGACCTAATAGCAAGGTCATAGTGTTGTCATGGTTGACGTAGGGGTTGTATTTTTGAAGCATGTTCTGTGTCTTGTCATGTATGTGGTGCTTTCTGGGATGGGGTTGGAGGATGACTTTAGTGTGTGTAAGTGACTCACACCTTTGCTGTTTGGCTAAAACCTTAACCATTGTGTTTCGTTCACATATTCAGACCATTGACATGTTCATGTCCCTGACCAAGTTGTGTGGTGGGAAAGTTGAAACTAAACTTGATTTTCCTGAACAAAATCCAAACACAAAAAGGTTCAGAAGAAGGCTTATTTATTATGTCATGGACACACAATCTGCAAATTTTCGAGGAAATACCCTTCATCAGTATGCAAATTTTCAGGGAAATCCCCAACTTTTAGAATGCTAGCAGTCATTCTGTTTCAGATATATTTTTTTCCTGAACAAAGTTTAAACTGATCAGATTCAAACTTCGTGTGATCGTCTGTGTCGGCAGCCAGCAGCCTTAGGCACGTGATGCTTGTGGGGAGTTAGCCGTGTGCATTTAAGGGAGATAACTGACTTGCCTCCTCCTGCCTTGGCATGGCAGTTAGAAGTTAACACACACTCCGAGGATCGCTTTCCGGCACCTTCCTCCAAACTCTGCCGGGTTTAGTTACGCCACTAAATGGGCACTCTTTATTTCTGCCCGCTGTCCACCGATGTGGTCAGCACCCTCCGAAAGGTTTGGGTACTGATAAGACTGTGGAAGCAACCTAGCACCCAAGCACGCATGTAAACTTGAGACGCATCCACCCCGGGTTAAAAAAAAGTTCCGTCTTGATTCAAACGATTTTGGTTTGATTTGAGCTTGGGTAAGCAACATGGTCAGTTACAAAACAAACATCTGATATCATTTAAGTTGCTTGTAACAAACTTACTACTGTTTGAGCACCAACAAAAAAACTGCTCGTTAGCTGACAGTTTTCTGGACCCTATGGCGTAACTAATGCAGCAGTGGTTGAAGGAAGGATGTCGTAAACCAGTTTTTTTATTTTGAAGTTAATAGTGTGGCATTTTCTTGGACACTGTTAAAGCGTGACCATGATACATTTCCAAGGTCACAGGCAGATTTTTTTTTGCATGTGAGTTTACTGAGCTGTTGCTCTTCTTGGGTCATTTGGTGGGGGGGGGGGGGATTGGTGTTTTTGTGTGGGTGTGTTTGTCTTTTGGGGGGCGCTCATTTGTAGTAGTTAACAATAACAGTTTCTTCGCTAGTCATTAGTTTGTTGTTCTGCTCTGTATCTTATAGTAATGGAACCTGAGTTTTTTTCCATTCTCCATCTGACATGTTTGATTCAGCATTCAAGTAGGTGAGACAAAGAGGTGAAACATGGTGTGCTACTAAGATGTGGTTTATTCTGTAATAAGACATTGTGGTATCAGGTGTAGCAGGTTAATAAGACATTATGCTGCCAGGTGTAACAGGGTAATAAGACAATGTGCTGCCTGGTGTAGCAGGTTAATAAGACATGCTGCCAGGTATAGCAGGTTAATATCACATTGTGCTGCCTGGTGTAGCAGGGTAATAAGACATTGTGCAGCCAGATATAGCAGGGTAATAAGACATTGTGCTGCCAGGTGTAGCAAGGTAATAAGACATTATGCTGCCAGGTGTAGCAGAGTAATAAGACATTGTGCTGCCTGGCATAGCAGGGTAATAAGACATTATGCTGCCAGGTGTAGCAGGGTAATAAGACATTGTGCTGTCCAGCATAGCAGGCTAATAAGACATTATGAAAATCATACAGCTCAGTTTACCACGTTGGACAGAGCGTTCCTTTGTTTTACTAAACAGCTTAACTTGCCTTCTGCTGCTTGCTTGACAGTTCTTGAAACAGACCCATCTGGGTAGACTAACAGCTGGTGGATCTGTTTTAGACAGTCCTTTTGGAGGCAAAATGAAAATTGTACCCAGCTGTGTTAACTTTGTCTTGCTGGAGTGTTCCATTCATGTTCTGTCCTGTGGCCAGCATGTTTTGCATTGTAAGTCCCAGGTGTGTAGCTTTGAGAAGGCTGGGCTGTTGAAATCAAATAAGTACAAATAGATTTTTGAAGCACTAATAAACTGTGTCTTGTGTTCTATGCAACTATTTGTTCTGCAGTGTATCTCTTACTTGAGTTTTTTGTTTGTTTTCACTATGGGTGGTGGTTGTTTTGCAGTTGTACCTGTTTTTGGTGTGTGCATTTATCGGTCTTTTTTTCTGTACATATCATTTTAGCATGCACGCACACATACACACGTGCACGCAATCATGCACACACACATGCATGCACGCACGCACACATGTGACCAAAATATATTACAAAACAAATGATGTGTGCATTGTAAGCCATGGGTCCAGTACTATCCCTTTAAAAGTAACACTCTTTGTGTATCATTTCTGTTGCTAATGTTTGTCTGTTTTATAAAACTGAAAGGGGTGAGTGGAAAAGATGTCTTGAAAGAAGTGTGAACTGTAAAGGAATGCTCAAGCTTGTGATTACTGGGTGGAGAGATGATTTTTTGGTTTTTCCTTCTCCAAGCACATCTTTGTGGGGCATTTATTCAGAGAACAAACATCCATCCATTGCAGGATACTTTTTGCTCTCTTTCACACTCCTTTACAGTTTTACAAAGCATTTCTTAGGAGAGGAAATTTCTAGACTGAAATGTGCGATCTTGTTTTCTTTCTTTCTGCTCCTCAGGACCAAAGCAGCATAGAGATTCAGCTTGGTGTTACATCGGCCGGATTGGTTGTTTTTCAGAATAACGTCAAAATCAACACATTTTCATGGTATACCTCTTCTTTCTGTGTGTGTGTGTGTGTTCCTCTGTTTCTCACATTTTTCTGTGTTTGCTACTCTTGTCTGCCAGTTCTGTGTTCTGTACCCCCTCCCCACCCCATTTATTTTTCTGTCCTTGTCTTTAGCTGTTTTGTTCGTCTGTACCTTTCTATATCTGTCAGTACGTGTCTTTCTGTTTGTCCTTCTCTCTGTCTTATTCTCTTTTCTGTTTGTGGAATAGTCTGTACAAAGTTACATTTGTAATGCAACAAAATACTTTGTGTAACATTATGGTTAAATCTGGAATGTCTTCTTTCTTTTTCTTCTTTTTCTTTTTTTTGTGCTTAGCTAAGAAGGGAAGTTGTTAATGTTGAAAATGTCACCTTTGGCTCTGTCATGAATGGTTGTAGTGAATGTCAAAGGAAAAAGGTCACTTGTCTTCTCAGACTTGTCTTTGGTTCCAATAGTGATGGCCTGAGCAGGTTGCACAGTACTAGATGCTGCTAGACAGGAGGAAATTGGTTGCATTAGGGCGAAGATGAAGATAAAACCATACAATGATATATATACATACATTCCCTACTGTTCATGCATCAGTGCATTAAAAAACCCACTTTTAATCACATTGGCAGCCTTGTCTCCTCATCTCCAGCACTTACACAGTACAATTTGCCTTATGAGAATTGAAAATGATCATGTACTTGAATGCTTTGTATAATGTTTTTGTTTTTTCTACCTCTGCACACTTTCAGGGCAAAAATCGTGAAGATATCGTTCAAGAGGAAACAGTTCTTCATTCAGCTTCGGAGAGAGGTGGTAAGATGTAGCTTTTCATGTTTGTTTGATTTGATATTATTGAGCCATAGGTTTATTTCATTCTGTGGCACGGCATATACTCACTTTCAACAGTTTTGTCATTCTGCGTCAGTACATACTCCATTTTCTTATACGATGCAATGAAAGAAGCAGTGCAAAACTTTTGGAAGTTAGTATAGATGTGCCCTGACCTTTCATTAACTGTTTCATTCAGTGGAACCTGTGCCTTCCCATCATGCACATACATAAAAAAGGGGGAGTGGGTGTGGGGGGTACTGTCAGAAAGAGAAAACAACCCAACAGATGTCATCCAGGTTTTGGTTCTGGTACAGCCATAGAAAACTAGCAGAAAGTTTTGATGGAATTAAGCTTATACTGTTGAAAAGAGCAATCCTGTCTTCATTTTACCATCAGGACAAAAAATACCAAGCAACTTTGGTTTGAAACATACCATCAATGTAACGTGTAAAATAATTAAAAATTCAAATTAAACATATGATAATTCAGTGAAGAAATGTACAAACAAACACAATTGTTTAAACAGTTATACCTGAAAACAAGTTTATAACAACAGAAATCACACACACACACACACACACACACACACACACACGCACAGGTGATGATGCCGTATCTCACTCTAGTCTGAGGTACTTTTTCTGACAAGATTGAAGATGTAGATTGTGTGTGATTTACTTCTCAGTATGGAGTTTTGTTGACAACAACTGCTCTTTTTTTCTTTTTTTTCTCCCTTTTCAGGTGACTGATAGTGTAGAGCCCCCTCCTGAAGAGAAAAGCGCAAAGTCCCAAGTAAACAAACAGTCCTCGCTGTTGCTCACACACTTTGTATTGTCACGTCTGTGTATGCCACCTGTACTGGTCCTGAGTGTTAACATTGCTGTGCATCCTAACAGACTCCTGGCTGCTCTGTAACAGATCAGGACTGCTCCTTGGTCTGGCTTTAACTGCTTGGTCTCCTGTGGTGGCCTTTTTTGTCCGTCCTCACTTTTTTTCCTACGCACCCTTTTGACCCCGGTTCTGCCGCTGTCTCAGGTCTTCTCGGTGTGTTCTTGCATCGGTCCTGTCAGTGACCCCTTTGCCTTCGTTTTTTTTTCTTCGCGTTCAGGATAGGAATCAGTTCTGTGAAGTGAAATGATTTCTCTGCTGCCTTGCTGTCTACGCTTCAGCTTGAGAATCCAAATGAATGAAAGTTGGTTTGGAAGCAGGGTTCTATTCCTGTTTTAGCTGTAGCACATTTGCTGCACCTCATTTATTCTCATGTGGGATCCTGCATGCAACCTTACCAACACTTCTGACTGGATCCCAGAGCAGGTCTGGTTTTGTGGCATTCTGAATGCCCTCGCCTTGTGCTGTCCCAGCTAGCTGTAAGCAAACAGGCAGGTATTAGAATCTTGTGCTGTTGTTTTTCACTTTTCAAACTTTGCACGATGGAAGCTTGTACTGTGCTGATGTATGTTTTTAATGTTCTCAGCGTTATAATCCAGCGTTTTCAATGGGGTTCTTCTTTACAGTTACATCAAACAAGGCAAGCATAGCTTAGTGTGCTGAGCCTGTAGCAACAACTTTATTTTCTAATCTTTTTTTGATCACTCAGGCTCCACCCCCCCACCCCCCCCCTCTGCCCACCCCACACCCCACACAAACCCCCCACTCTCTCAGTGAATACTTGTGATCTTTATTTCATATCAGTGAAATTCAGTCAACCTAAATTCAGCTTTAAGTGAAACCAGATAATGTCTGCCATCTGTCTAGAGTAAACTTCTGACCTTGTTCTCTGTCACTGTCAGTGTAAATGACGGGAAACATCCACAGCACGTAAATACTACTGTGAACGAGTGGTTTCTTTTCCTTGCTGAGTTAGCTGTGTGCAGTGTTGTCTTTGTGGCCAATGGGAAGCTTTCCTCTTTTTCATCACTCAGCGCAACTAATTCATGAGGTGTTCTCTGTCTCTCACTGTGCTTGTAACTTTCTGCAGTTGATTCGGGAGGCATTTCCAGTGTTTCATTTTTTGCTTGTCACACTTGTGCAGTGCATCTACATGCAGTAAATGTGCGCAGTTGATTGTCGAAGTGTTTCCCTGCCTTTCACTTTTCTTCTTGCTTGGTGCGTCTGATTCACGGAGTTGTTACTTGTCCTTCACTTTCTGCTAATGATCTCTTCACTTTGCGTTGTTTAAAATTTCCCTGCTTGCAAACCCATCGTGGATACTTCCGTGTTGTTTGGGGTTTTCTTCTTATTCCTCAGGGGCAGGGGCATAGGTGCACCCTGATCTGGACCAACAGGAACAGTTGCTGTTGTGGACTTTAGTGTAGTTTGTATGGATATTGAATTTCGTGAATCCTCTATGATGATTTCTTCAGTCTTCGTGCATGTTCTCTTTTAGGCTGAATTGAGGCTTACTTTGAACAGCAAGTCTCTGTGGTGGTGATGTGGATATTGTTCTTGGTCAAATTGATGTTTTTCCATCACAGGCATGTGGATGTTCTGCAGCTCCCTTTGGTTTTCACCAGCATGTCCATGTTCGTTCTGTCCAGCCAGAGCTTTCAGTCATGGCTTTGATGTTTTTTTATTGGACCTGTGGGTTTTCAGCTGGCTTTCCTTGATAGTTGTGTTTTTTCAGGTGGCTTCTGATAGTTGTGTCTAGAAAGTGTTGATGTTGAAATGCACCTGCAATATTGTACTGTCGTTGATAGATTGTTGTGAATTTACTGACGGTGGTGAAAGACGTTTGTCTTTGTAGCACACAGAGATGCCCAAGAGATTTGTATCAGTAGTGCTTTGCTTGAGTCATCTGCTGTATGGTTGAGAATAAGATGCTCATTGTGCGGGTTGTTTCTTGGTGGTGTGCTTCAGCCTGCTGGATTACTGCGTCTGGCACTTTTCGGTCACAAGTCTGGGGCAGAAAGGGACCCATCTGCTTTCAGAGATGGTTCAAATTCCACGTCAGAGCATACCAGCTGGCTGTGGTCCTGCAGAGTTTGCAGTGTGGTTGGCTTGCTCTGGCTGGGTCGCTCCTCTACAATTGTTTCGCATTGTATTGCTCTAACATTTCGTATCAGAATCTTGAGCATTTACTACTTAACATAACAAGCCATGCATATAACACCAAATGATGTGGATGACATCTTGTGCGCTCTGAACCTAGCCTTACATTTAATGGTTGCACTGTAACAAGTCAGATGTGATTGTATTAATTAACAATGCATTAATTAACAATGCACTCAGATAGTTTGGACTGTATTAATTAGTAATGCACTCAGGCAGTTTGGACTGTATTAATTAGTGGTGCACTTAGGCAGTCTGGACTGTATTAGTAATGAACTCAGGCAGTTTGGACTGTATAAATTAGTAATAATAGTGCACTCAGGCAGGCAGTTTGGATTCCCCCTGCCCCAAAGTCATGTGTTGAGTAAAGTTTGCAGTAGGTATCCGTGTCATCCAGTTCAGCATAAGATGTCTTGCAAGTTGAAATTTGCTCCAGGACTGTTACCAAATGAGGTTTGTGCGGGCAGTCCTTTTAAACATGCATATCAGTGCCAACAATACTGGTAGGAAATGCACAGCTGTTCTTCTGTGATTGTACAAATGATATGTGCTCACAGTAACTCTCAGATGACCCAGTTTTGTAGGACAGCAGTGTAGATGCCTTAATGGGTTGTTGCTTTGCTGGTTACATGGACCTTAATGGGGTACATGTGGACATAGAAATCAAGGTCTCTGCTGAGAATGCAGTAAATGTCAAGTCTCCCCCCCCCCCCCTTTAATTTATTTTTATTTTTTATAGACCGGAGCAGGATAGAATATAGCTTTACATGCGCCACCATCTGCCAGGGATCTCATTTATGCCGACTCTGTTCATTCATTGCCATTTCCCCCCATTCCCTTCAACCATCAAGTGATGTAAACATGAATCAGACTTTTACTCTTGATTTGTATACCTGTTTTTTGCGTTAAGTATGAAGAATCAATCGTTCAGTGGTTCTGCTGTTTTTGCTCCTCGTTTAGGGAGTCTAGTGGACCTGCTTGGTCTGTCTGAACGTTGGGGTTCCACTTTTGTGTCCGGTGTGTATCCTCTGAACCCCTCCACCTTTTCCCAGAAAACTTGAGATGATGGTGCAGCAGCAGCAGCAGCAATGCTCTGGCGACTACATACATGCATTGAGCTGAAGTTTTGATCTTGCATCGTCTGATCATGGTTTTAGTGTTTGACATGGGCCATGTAGAACCCTGGACCATTGCAGGAAGGCCGGAGGGATGCATACAAAACAGCCCAGCATAAAAGTAGAATGCACCTGCCCCTCTAAATTGTGTGATGGCTGTCTTTTAGGAGGTTGATGGCCCCATTGTAAGATTGTCTCTTCTGTGTTGCTGGTTCACCATGGGGCTGGGATAGTGGTGGTGACACAATGCTGTAGATTCAGCAACAGAGGGGTTATTGGCTGGTCTCCCCTCTGCAGGGAAGACCACTTGTCAAAAAGGCTTAACTTTTGCATGTTCAGTGTGGGCTGGGATAGTGGTGGTGACACAGTGCTGTAGATTCAGCAACAGAGGGGCTATTGGCTGGCCTCCCCTCTGCAGGGAAGACCACTTGTCAAAAAGGCTTAACTTTTGCAAATATATAATGAGCATCAGTGTCGTCGTACTAACTCCTAACAGTGACTCTTTAGTGAATGTTTATGCACAGCAAGTGGTATGTAGCGTGCACACTATAGCAGCTGTCATCTCTTGTGATCATGATTCATATGTGTGTGTGTGTGTGTGTGTGTGTGTGTGTGTGTGTGTGTGTGTGTGTGCTGCAAGGAAGTGGTGAATGGGGTGTTCAACAGTTTGCAGCTGTTTTGAATCATTGTGAAGGGGTGTTTGACTTGTGTAGAGAATGTGTGTGTTGATCAATGTTATGCAGGGTTTCTGGTTGTTCAGCCGAGGCACCTGTGCCAGGGAACCACCTTTGGCATTTTAGCAGACACCATTTTAAGAGAGGCTTATGAAACTATTCCAGATGGTGCACAGAGCTCTACCCATTTGTTTTTGCAGAGTCACAGACTTCTGTCAGAGTTTCTTCCTCTTTGTTCCTGTACATCAGACCTAGTCTTACAGTCCTGCTTGAAAAACCCCACTTTCAGTCGTAGCCATCTTAGAAAGAAAAAATGTTTTGGAACTATTATGATACTTCGTAGCATCTAACACTTGAATATGTTTGTGTGTTAGCTAACCTTGACCTTTAAGTAAATGAGATTGACATCTTTCAGATTATCTTGCACATTGTTTTTCAACATGGTTCAGATGAAAATGGGAGTCTGTGTGGAGGTCAGTGTCTGTGAGGCTGTCCATGGCAAAACCTGCAGCTTTGCTTTGCTTGGTTGCTTTTTTATTTAATGTTTTAATGTATGTTATGGCTGACATGGTTCTAAGTAAGATCTTTGAAATTTTGTGCGATGGTAGTCCATGGTGAGGTTTACCTGTTCAGTTAGTTTCTGTAATCCTGACTTTAAGGTCACACTACCATTTGCAACATTAAATTTGCAGTTTTGTTTACTCAAAAGAAATTTATTTAATGAAAGTGAAGCTATGTGCTATGCTAAATACACAGACAACAGATTCAACCCACTGATAGTTTTATGTCTTTTTAAATGTTTCATGTCTGGTGTTTCTGGTGGTTCTGTGTCTGATGCTTTTATGTCTTCTTCCTTCAATGTTGATTTTACTCTCCGTTGCAGAACGACCCTGTGGAAAACTTGATCGGCTTCAACATGATCAGCTACCGCTCATGTAAAAACTTGTGGAAATCCTGTGTGGAGCACCACACCTTCTTTCGCCTTCATCACCCCAACCCTCCCTCCAAAAAGATTTTCTCTATAGGCTCAAAATTTAGGTATAGGTAAGACTTTCTAATTGGCTTGCTTGCTGGCTTCTCGTGGTCATCGTTTTCTCTCACTTGTCTTTCTTTCTCTCTTGGGTGTAATCATTCTTTTTATTCTTTTTTTTTTTTTGGTGTGTGTGGGTGTGCGTGGAGAGCACTGTTTTTGTTTCAGTCTTATCTGGACCATGGCTAGTCTGTTGTGTTAGGAATATATATGTGTATGTCTGTATATGTGACTGAGTTTGTACAAAGTATAATCATTATTGTTACAAATAATAGGTAAGATCTAATTTGCTTTGACACACACACAAAATATTGTTACAATTGTAGGTAAGATCTAATTTGCTTTTATACACACACACACACACACACACACACACACACACACACACACACACACACAAAATGTGAGCAGTCCAGCAGTGTTGAGACCCTTCAGTGATGACCTGTAGAGGGGTGTGATTTGGGTAAGAGGTATGTCAGCACATTGCATCTGATGATCCAAGTCACGCCTTCTTCTTTCTACACACATAAAGTCACATTTGTAAGACTGTAGTAGATTTGCATGTAATATCGCCTTTGCAAGGCTGTAATAGCTTACAGGACCTTGGCTGTTCCTCCCAGTTGCACAAAGTTCAAACCTCCAAAATTCTCTGGCAGTCCTGCACTCCAGAACTTCAAAATTTTGCAGAGAAGACCTGTTCTGTAACAGTTCTTGAACTACGCGTGGTTGTGATAAAGTCAGGCAGTATATTTGCTCTGAAGTTTTAGTTGTTTGCCCTGGTAAACAAAGGAAAACATAATTTGGGTGACAGAAATAGTATTGTGGTATTATGTGTCAGTGTAATTTATTTTTTCCCCTGCATGACCTTGTGCAAAGTAACATTCATCATTAGTTTGATGTGGAATGTAAGCCAGCTAAGATGAATGATTTTAATTTTGACACACATCTCCGTTTTGTTCAATTTCAACAGTACTTTGCCTGAACAGGTGTACTAGTCACTGGAATAATTTGTAAAAGTTATGTATTATTTATTTTCCGTTCCACAACTCTCAGCTTTTTACTTCCTCGTTTTTCTCTGTATGTATGTAAAATATGGTTTGTTATGCTGGGTGGAATATTCATTTGTGATCTGTGCATTACTGTTGAATGTTGGAGACAACGCCATGGTGTTTTTAAGACATGAGACTTGGTGGGTGACATTGAGAGGAACATTATGTGGAATTTGGCATGCAATTGCAAAGAGGGGCTGTAGTTTTTTTACATGTGACTTGTTTTTTACATGTAACTGTAGTTTTTACATGTTACTTGTACTGCATTTTTGACTCGCATGCGAAGTGCGTCTGTGCAATGATCAGTTGTGCTGGCATCTGTCTGGCCTAATGGTCATGTGGCCGTCTGTGGCACTGGCAACAACCTTCTGGTTGCCTAGCAGAGTGTCGGTACCAGACAATCTGCTGTAGAGCTGGAAGTGATAAGTCTAGTTGACACGGTCTTGTTTACTCAGCTGATTAAAAGTCAGACTTTCCTTTGATTTTATTATTAAAAAGATTAACTGCTCACCACCAGCTTGTGCCCTGTACATTGCTGCCTCTGAAAACATTCTCTGCTCACCTGGCTTGTGCCGTGTACATTGCTACCTCTGAAAACAGACCCACTGCTTTGCTAGGCAGATAGCCACAGATGTTACAAAACATGGCGTGTTTTGGCTGTTTGCCTGTGCATACAGTGCATCTGGTTTTTGATGATACTGTGATGTATGTTCGTAGCAAGTGTCAGTCTGTTTGGTGAAATAGAAAAAGTACTGGTCATAGCAAGTGTCAATCAGTTTGGTGAAATAGAAAAAGGACTGCTCTATTCTGCATTTTAAACTAAATTATAGGAAGGTGTTTCTTTCGGTTGTCCTGAGGTGACCCTGTGTGGTTGATAGGACATTAAATCCAATTACTACTACTACTAGTTTCATTCATTTTTCAACAGCAGATTGTTTTTTTACAATGACGTTTGTGTAAATGTTGGCATTTTTTGTCAGACCCAGTTTTACGTGGAGCTGCAAACCATTTTGCTGCCTGGAGCTAATTGAAGGTTCATAGCAGTGTTGGTGAGGTGACACTGAAGTCTCATCTGATGAGTTGAGACTGTACATTTAAGATCATGTAATGATACAGCGCTTGAGTTGTGACATGTGGGCTGAAATGTTCTTGCCTTGACAAGAATGTTGTGGTGTAGTTTTTCAGTATGAGAGAGCTTCAACTTCTGCATGATGATTGTATCTGTTGAGGCTGACAAGTTTATAGTATGAGTTGTGATCTTGACACTGGCCTGCGTTCAACATCAGGAGAGTGTTTGGGGGGGGGGGGGGGGGTGTTAAAAAAAAAAGGCAAGCATCCTGTACTGAATGTGAGTCAGCTGAGTGTTTACTTTACATGTTTTTTTGTAAAAGCACTGGGTTTAATTTTTGCATGGTTTGCACATTCTTTGTCATATTTTTTTATATTTGATTTAAAAAAAATGTTTTCTTGTTGGTGGATCTCGGGGCTTGAGTCATGATTGTTAAATTTAGTTTGATGAATTATTCAGGACTGTTGTTTATTCATGAGAGAGAGAGAGAGAGAGAGAGAGAGAGAGAGAGAGAGAGAGAGAGAGATTTTATTTGACTGTTGTTGGCATTATAGAATGACTGGTGGACAGTGATGAATGGCTGTGTGGGTAACCTAACCATTGTGTGGCTTGTGACCATTGTGTGCAATTAAACAAGAAAGCGCTTTTTTAAAAGCATGGGGCGTGCAGATGGATGCACTTCTAACCTTCTCTCTGCACCACTGGGCTGACAGCAGGCGCTGGCACCACTGGGCTAACAGCAGGTGCTGGCACCACTGGGCTAACAGCAGGTGCTGGCACCACTGGGCTGACAGCAGGTGCTGGCACCACTGGGCTAACAGCAGGTGCTGGCACCACTGGGCTAACAGCAGGTGCTGGCACCACTGGGCTGACAGCAGGTGCTGGCACCACTGGGCTGACAGCAGGTGCTGGCACCACTGGAGAGGGCAGGGCTGGTGGAATTGCATTAACATAGCGTGGTAGTGTGAGTTGGCCCTAACTCACTGTCTTGTCTTCTCTGCCATAACCCTGGTGTTCCCAGTGTGTGCCCTCATTAACAAACATGGTTGCCTAGCTGTTGGAGGAGTTTCATCATTTTTTGCTGACTTCCCCTGGACTCCCCCCCCCCCCCCCCACCCCACCCTTCAGTTGTTGTTTTTTAAACATGTACTTGTGTCATCACCTCAGCTGCATGGTTCAGGTCTGTAAGAATCTCCAAGGACAGGATGTTGTAGTATGTAATTCAAACAAATGCATCAGAAAGCAAAATTCAACCAGCAGGATGCACCGAAATCACTTCTGAGAGAGTGACTTGCATTAACAAATACCTTTGTTAATCTGAATCTGACTGAAACTGCTCCCCAGGAGAAGTGACTTGGGTTGAGATACACAAATACTTTTGTTAATCCAACTGAAACTGCTCACCAGGAGAAAAGCATTGAGATGACTCTGGACTTGGCCAAATAATACCCATGATGAGAACGTTGGCAGGTGTAATAAATTGAAGATTATGAAACATACATCATTGGTGCATCTAGGAGTCTGTGTACTATGCAAATCATCTTTCATTGTCACCAGTTTCACACTTACACTCCGAGGGGAAAGAATGCTGTATTTGCTTTGCTTTCTTAGTCATATGACAGGGTCCTTTAAAAAAAAACATTTTTTAGGCGGGAGCGTAACAACATTGTTTGGGCATAAACATGTTCAGATGAATGCTGCATGCTTCTCCTAAGCTCTGAGAAGCCATTGAAACTGGAGATTTTAGTATTTTGAATGTGCCCCCCCCCCCCCCCCCCCCCCCCAAAAAAAGAGGAAAATTATCTCCAGTACTTTTGCTTAGAAGTTACCAGTTTGGAAAGTTTGCTGTTAGTAAATCCTTCAGGTCTTTCTGACATCAGCTAATCAAGCCCAAGTTTTTATTGTCTTTTTCCCTCAAGCGAAGTGAATGTTTGAAAAGGAGAGCCACAGCAAAAACAAAACAAAACAAAAGCAAAAAACAGCAACAAAAAGGTGATGCTGCAATGAACTTGGGAAGAAGAGAAAATGCATGCTGATGTTTAGTTAAAAACCATGCTAGTTTGAGTGTGCTTAGCTGCTGTGTCCCCTGCTAAACCAGCCTGATGAGAAGTGAACCATTCATGCTAGAATTCCACAGATGGACTAGTTGCTGCCTTGAATTGCTTGCTGTGATGCAGAAGCTCCTGTTGTTGAAACGTGAGGTATAGGGGCCTACTGCTGTAATCTGTGGCGACTTGTTTTTTTAAATGCTAAATTCCTGCCATCTCCTTGTCGTGAGACTTTTTGGGGGTGGAGGTGGGGGTTGTTGTTGAACTGACGGTGAGGAAAATTCTATCAGCAAGTACGAGAGACCCCAATCCATGCACCAGGATTCAGGTGTGTGTCTGAATAGGTGCTGGGAGGTACATGCATGCTGTGACGGTTCGTGGATTCTACGCATGCATGCTAGAAGAATGAGGAGTTTTGTTTCGCTGAAGCTCAAAAATGAAACCTACGCTGTCTGAGGGAAGGAGAGTTTAGTTCTGACCTTGTCTTCAAATTTTGTTCCAGTGGTAGGACCGAGTATCAAACATTAGAGGAAAGTAAAAGACGAGCCAAAATAGACCGAACCTTTTCCAGGTATTGTATTACTTCCCCTTTTAAGTATTGTTTTGGTTTTTGGTTTTTTTCTCCTTCCTTGCTTGTTGTCCAATTTGTTTACCCCCCCACCCATTTTTGTAATGTGTTTTGGTTAAATGGATCGTGACGTACGTACTTTATCAGTGTGTTCTTTTCTTGGCACCCCTCAAGTAAAGATGGGTGTGACTGTGTCTG
Source organism: Alviniconcha marisindica (assembly GCA_018857735.1). NCBI lineage: Eukaryota > Metazoa > Mollusca > Gastropoda > Provannidae > Alviniconcha > Alviniconcha marisindica. The sequence goes on from JABMCL010003241.1 coordinate 505,351, forward strand.
CTACTACCTGTTTGTTTTGTCACTTCAGTGAAGTTGTGTTTGCTGTGCGAAGTGCTTACGGTTGGTTTTGGTCTGGCGGTTGCTGAACTCTGCACATTTTGGGATTTCATTAAGTACTGTAGAAGAACCTTCATGAAACGAATTGGCAGGGGCCACCCAAATGACTTCTTTGTCACAGAAACTTGTCTTAACAGAGCAGAAATAACAGTGTGTTTTGGGATTGTGCTTTAATCATTTTGTGTAAAGCAGAATTTCATATTAGTGACTCTGAATCAGACCTTTTTTTTTAAAGGCACTTTTACTTTGGCAGGATGTGGATGTCATCTTAAATTTTAAAAGAAACTGTTTCAAGAGGGATTCACTGTGGGTCTTGTGGTAATGTACCATGGAATAGTTCAGCAACAGCCAGTCCAAGTTGAACAGTGCAAGGTACATGCAAGTGCAGCTTTGAGGATGATGATTGAAATAGGATTGTTTCCTTAATATTTGGCGTGGGAATTACAGTGCTAATATTAACCTCACACTGGTTCACTTTGTCACGTTTAGTACTTGTACACAGCGCTTCTGATGAAATCCATGTTCAACTTGTTTCTTAGATATGTTTGAGACTGAAACGTCAGCAAACAGATGTCTGCTCAAAATTCACTGTCTCCCGATCTTTCGGGAGGTTTCATCAAGCTTCTTGCTTCATAACTGCATTTACTTGCTTTTAGGTTTGGGGTTATCAGCTTGCTGTGATTTTCCAAAACGTTTTCTGCTGGGCACATAGCCCACCGCAGTAGATTTTTGTTTCTCTTCGATCCGTGAGTCTCCATATACAACCTGTTCCCCCTGTTGCTTTGCAGCAGGCATGAAGTGGCACAAACCTCCCCACTGTTCAAAGGGGAGCAAGGCACTTTTACCACGCGTTTGGATGAGTCCAGTCATGACACCGGTACACGGGGAATGCAGAATTCTATATTCATCCCATTACGGGAAATCACACGCGCGGGCATGTGCACTGTGATAGAAGGACGTAACGCCAAATTATGTGTAGATAAAACCTGTTGATGCAAAACAGCCTAAACAGTGCGATAAGAGTGGTTCTCCGTGTATGCGTGTGCTCTTCCGAAGGGATCCACTTTACTCCCCCCCCCCCCCCCCCCCCGCACCCCCCCACCCCGCACTTCCCCAAAGACCTTAGAGAACAGACCGGTTCTTGTGAAATTGGCAGAGAATTTCTCAGAAAGGTATGCTGCTTTTCTGTGTTAGCGCAGTGGACAAATGCGTAGGTAGCTTGTTGGTGTGGTGGGTCATTGTGGATGAACCACTCTGTTACTGCTGACACATTGACATACACACAAACGTGATGACTAAACAGCCTTTGGCTGCAGCTTGAACCTAGATGAAAATGATTGGAATATGCACAGGGACCGAACATTTTGAACATGGAATTCACATTGGCTATTTCACAAACAAAAAAAAAAAAAAATTGTTTAAAGAAAGTAAATTACAAAACAAAAAAACAAAAAACAAAAAATTTTCTTCAAAGAGGGATATCTCCCGTACTAACAGTTGAACCTCATTCTATTAATGCCATCTCTTGCCCACAGTAACGCATTAACTTACCCAGCAACGCCATGACTACCTTATGTAAGAAGAAGAAGAAGGGGAGAAAAAAGGAGGAAAACAGGCCTAAAGTCGTGTATTTGATTGTTTAGCTGCTTGTGCCACTCCATGTGATCGCACCCTGAGCGCAGTGCGTGTACAGCATTCTGACCTGGTTGTATCAGTTTCTTCCGCACATTTCAGATCACCCAGCAAGAGGTATCGGCGGACAGTTGGTGCTGTGTCCAGGGATGCCATTCTTGAGGAGAAACGCTTTATCGATGGATACCGGCAAATCTCCAAATCACAGACTTTCTCCGGTCACTCGGAGCACTCGCACTACGGGTTCAACCGTAGAGACGGCGTCAACAGCCACGTTCGAGCCACCCTCCCGCACGACTACAAAACGTCGTGGGCGTCGTGGAATGATGGGACCCGCTCAGAGAAGTCAGACGAGTAAGTAGACGTGATGTCAGTGTGTGTGTGTGTGTGTGTGTGTGTGTGTGTGTGTGTGTGTGTGTGTGTGTGTGAGAGAGAGAGAGAGAGAGAGAGAGAGAGAGAGAGAGAGAGAGAGAGAGAGAAGTCAGACGAGTAAGTAGACGTGATGTCAGTGTGTGTGTGTGTGTGTGTGTATCAGGTAAGTCAGACGGGTAAGTAGACGTGATGTCAGAGTGGGAGTGAGAGAGAGTGGTGTGTGTGTATGTGAAAGAGAGAGAGAGAGCTAAGTCAGAGTGAGAGAGAGAAAGAATGTTGTTGTTGTTTGTTTTGTTTTTCTTTGAGAGAGAGAGAAAGAGAGAGAAACTCAGAACTTTATTACACAAGGATTAAGATTTTAGGCAGTTGCCTATTCTCACAATCTGTCCTTGCTAATCTCCATGCCAATAGGCTACACATAAAACGAGAGAGAGTATGCTTGTATATAGTTGTAATAAGTTGGAGTGGGCAAAAATGGGCAGGGGGCTTAGGAATCGCTTTGTGTTGTGTGTCCGTCTGTTCTGAGTGAACCAGCAAAACCTTTGCAGTCAGACCTATACTTTATAGGATGTGCATCATCATGAGCTGGAATGTCCTGCAGAATCTTTGGACTGCTGTTTTCAAGGTCCCTTTCACCAGTTTTTTAGTGGAGTTCAGGTGTGCACCAGGTTTTAGTGGGGTTCAGGTGTGCACCAGGTTTTTAGTGGGGTTCAGGTTTGCACCACGTTTTCAATGGGGTTCAGGTGGGCACCAGGTTTTTAGTGGGGTTCAGGTGTGCACCAGGTTTTTAGTGGGGTTCAAGTGGCTAGTGTGCCCGGAGAATGTCGCGCGCCTTTTGAATGATACACGGCAGTATGTCTTTGTTTCTTGGCCGAGAGTGTGGTTCGTGTACTTTTCCATGTTGCAAGTCTGGTCGACAGGACGTTTCCATGCAGACCGCAGCTTCCTGTGCTTGGCACTAAGTATCGGTAGTTCCGAGTTCAGTGTCGCTTTACGTCCACAGAGACTCTTACGAACTGTCAGGGACGGGGGAGCCCAGAACGGCCACCTCGACTTTCACACAGCTCCTGGGCTCTGAAGTATCAGTAGCTTTCCCGAGGTGTTTTCAACACGCACCTGACGCTGTGGTGTCAAATCGGCCAACTCGGCGAAGCGTTCATTCCTGTTGAACAATACGCTCACCCACCTCGCGTGATGGGTTAATGCCTCTCGTTATACCCGGCGAGAAGTGGCGGCAAAGTGAACACTTGAGGCGATAGAGACCTCGGTGGCCGGAGACCCCCCGCGCGGTGTGTAGAGATACGTATGCATGCAGCTCGTGGTCGACAAGGCGTGATGAGACCCGTCTTCGGGTACCTGGTACTGTATCTCTCTCTCTCCTTTCTTTGTAGCCGTGCAGGGGTGTGGTGGAGTGAGTGAGAGCCTTGACGCTCGTTACCTCCTCAGTCTGCACACAAATGATGATTACTTTGGCTTTCGGGTTTTCATCGCGTGGGGCTTACAAATTTCGGGTGTTTCTGCCGTTGTTGGCTCGTTTCGTCCATCCAGCGACAGTTGACTTGCCACAAGGTTTCCAGCGGAGAATTACGCTGTTTTATATAAAGGAAAACTTGGGTGACAGCACTCATAAAAACTAGGTAAAAGAGAAAGGGCATCAAACAGCGGCAGAATGGGGAGATACACAGCAGACGATTAATTCAAAATAATACGCAGTTAGAATAAAAGAACATATTTGTGAAACGTATCGTCATGACCAACGTTTGGTTGTTTTTGTTTTATAGCAAATAATGCGCGCACGTCCAGCATATATCTTCCTCTCCAATCCACTTTTCTAGAGAGTGGATGTGCATTATTTGGTGAGTTAAAGAAATGAAGTCTTTTATGGCAAATAATGCACATCCAGTATATCTCCTGTCCCATCCACTGTTCTAGACAATGGCTTGATCAGTGGGTGAGTTAAAAAAGTGAAGTCTTTTATAGCAGGTAATGCGCATCCAGTATTTCTCCTGTCCCATCCACTATTCTAGACAGTGGCTTGATCTGTGGGCGAGTTAAAGAAGTGAAATGACCTGGGAGATCACACTGTGTGCATTTTAACGAAATAATTATTGTTGTTTTGACATACGAGTAAGTGAGTGAGCCCAACGTTTGCCATTGTTGTTGTTTTGTTTGTTTGTTTTTCACTTAACAACACATCCTGCCATTTCTGGCGGTCAGTCCTATCAGAGACACTACACTTCAGGATCCCTGGTCCTATGCAGCGGGTGTTCCCAAGCGTTCCTTTCCGTGTAGTCCGGAAATTTTCCTGTAGGCGGGATATATCATTTTGTCGCGACAAACACAAAAAAATACGTCTTTTGTCGCGACAAAAATGATACGTGTGGCAGCTCCCGCCAGTGATGGAGGACGGCAAAACGAACTGCCGTGCGAGCTAGGGGGGCAGATCGCTACCCGTCCTCGCTCTCACCTCTCCGATTCGGGTGATGACCACGCGCTTGTCTTTCACCCGCCCTCGGCCAGGCGTGAAATTGAAGCGGAGGCGAGTGAGCCGATGTGCTGTTTATCCGCTCCATTATTCTGCCTTGCGGGGCCGGGACAATGGGGCAGAGGGCCCCCAGGGGTCGGGGCCTGATGCCAGGGAGCGGAGGCACCGCCAGGCGTTGGTAACCTAGCTGGCACCTCGGTCCAAGAGTGCGGCGTTGCCGACCATTGTGCGCGCCCCGGGCGAGACCGATCTTCCTTTCACGCTCACTGACCTGGACGCTTAGGATTACTGATCCCTTTGCCTGGACTCTACTCTCGCGTCGCTGGCGAGGTCGGTCAGGGGCCTCAGAGAGACAGAGAGAGAGCGCTAGTACTGTAGTAGTGTTGAGAGAGAGAGAGAGAGAGAGAGCCAGTACTGTAGCACTGGAAAGTTTTAAATCGTGCTGGGAGAGCTTCTCTGTCCTGCAGGAATAGCCATAACTACACCCCAAATCCCCCCTCGCCCCATCCCCATTCCCGCCGCCCTCCTACACGCGCACACCCCCGGTATTGTGCTTTATGGTTTATGCATTCTCCTTGGCAAGCGACAGCTCGGGTGCGAGTCAGTTAAGGACGCTGGTTCGCTAAATCCGGCCTCTGGTCATACGTTTTAGAAGCCGGCACCTTGGTGTGGCTGTTGACTTTCCCCGACTGGCTTTTCCCAGCCTCGCGACAAACCCGTTCTGCAGTGTGGAAAGTTCAAATAACCGTGGCCGCTCATTCTCGCACTGGTGAAGGTTGAAATGCCGCGAGTCATTCATACAATATTGATCGATCTTCAGTCGTCGTTAGCATTTATCTGACAATAATCATGGGAACACACACGTCCAAAGAAAATGAACTATACTGACACGCAGTAGAAACGTACACGGAAAAATAGGTTGCGTGCCTCTTTTGAGCTAATTCAAAACAACATAATAAAAAATAATATATACAAAATATTGAGAAGAAAAAAAAGGGGGTGGGGGGGATAACAATTATTTGAAGCAGGATTGACTGCTAGCGTTCCAGAACAAGACCCAAAGACAGAAGCACTAACAAACCGGCATTTATCATCGTTTATCTGCCGTTTGGTCGCCTTGGAAAAGGGGCTTACCCCGAAAAGTTGGACCCGTTTTAAGTTGTCACAATAAAATTAGCGTTCTCCCCCCCCCTCCCCGTCTAACTGAGTCACTCTTGGACGATTAAGTTTGTGTAGTCACTTTCCCCCCCATAAAGGTCAGTCAAGGCGTCATAATGAAACGCTGATATTGTCAAGGTCTTTGAAATCTAGGCACCAGCACTTGGGGGGTGGGGGGGGGGGGTTCTTTTCGTTTTACACTTAAACCACTTAAACGATTTTTATTATGTTTGGTCAGTTGATCTTTAGTGATGCTTGGATGACAATACTACGATGTTGCCATAGCAGCGATAACGTGTTACTGACCTGAGTTGATCAACTGACCAGTTTTACAGTCGTGTGTGCCCGCTCTACTTTTCGCACCGTGACGTTGCAACTTTTGTTACTTAACCTTTTCCCGTCTGTCACCTTTTTTTTTGTTTTCTCGTCTGTTGGCCTGATTGGACTGCTGGAAACTACCCATTGATTGACCAGTTCCCCCGTGGATAACAGTCAGTTCCAGAGTTCCGGGTTGCCCACGGTCTCCAGTCTTTCCAGGACTCCTTTGTTGTTGCTTTTTTTTTTTTTTGTGTTTTTTTCCCTACTTTTCTTGGCGTGCAAGAATGCGGCGTTCGGCTCCAGTGGGGGTTCGGCTGGCACGGTCCAAAACGGAGGCGAGCGCAAGTGAATGCTAGTTGTATGATTATTTCATAGGTGCTCGGCGCCGCTCAGCCACTGTCATTTTCGGCCGGTTTGCTTTCGTGCGCTATCCGGTTTTCCGCTCGAATAAGGCCACAAGGTTCGGGAGCGGGTTAACGGTAGAAGTGAAGGGGTTTTGTCCCGTTGTTGTCCTCGCCATGCGCGCAGAAAAAAACCCTGGGCGCCCCCCCCATTGAAAAAGGGCCAGCCGACTGCTTTTGATATCACCGTGCGGCTTTTTGCCTTACACCTTGGCTCAAAGGTCGGCAAATCGACTTCATGAACTTGATTCTGACAGTCTTGTGTTCAGTTTTTTTTTTTTTTTTTTCTCCCTTCTTTTTCTCTCTTTTCTTTTCTTTCTTCTTCTTCTTTCTGGTGTCAACTGTCTTATTTCGATTTACCGAGTTCTTTAAAGTCGAAGGCCTGCTTGACTGAGCTACCCACGGGAGCGACTGTGTGTGAGTTGGGTAAGACAGTAAGTAGCAGTTGGCGTGGAAGAGAGGGTGTGTGGCGCGTTTTTCACCCAGCTTCGGGATGCGTGTTTGCTGTGCCTTTCGCTCGAGTCGCAGTGGTGCTGTTGAATGCATAAAATCCAGCGTCACTTTTGTTTCAACGCCAGTGATAAGATCCTGTTATGATTCTGTTCCCAAGCTCCTAAGATCATAGTTTATATTGTAATTCTGTTCCCAAGCTCCTAAAATCATAGTTTATATTGTAATTCTGTTCCCAAGCTCCTAAGATCATAGTTTATATTGTAATTTGTTCCCAAGCTCGCTAAGAATCATTTATGTTTATATTGTAATTGTTCCCAAGCTCCTAAGATCATAGTTTATATTGTAATTTGTTCCCAAGCTCTAAAATCATAGTTTTATTGTAATTCTGTTCCCAAGCTCCAAAATCATAGTTTATATTGTAATTCTGTTCCCAAGCTCCTAAGTCATAGTTTATATTGTAATTCTGTTCCCAAGCTCCTAAGATCATAGTTTTATTGTAATTCTGTTCCCAAGCTCCTAAGATCATAGTTTTATTGTATTCTGTTCCCAAGCTCCCAAGATCATAGTTTATATTGTAATTCTGTTCCCAAGCTCCTAAGATCATAGTTTATATTGTAATTCTGTTTCCAAGCTCCCAAGATCATAGTTTTTATTGTAATCCTGTTCCCAAGCTAAAGTAAACGTGGTGCTTAACGTCCACAGAAACCATAAAGCTTATTAGGGTCCTAAATCTGACATCCGAGGACATTAAGAATCAAGTAGTAGTAGGGTCCTAAGCTCCTAAGGTCATAGTTTTTTTTTAAATTGTAATTCTGTTCCCAAGCGCCTAGCACCTGGTATAGACAGCGTAGTTGACCGTGCATGGCAAGCTCTCAGCTCTGGTTTGCAAAAACATCCTTCCTGCATTCACTGCCGTAACTGGTTACGCCATAGGTCTAAACTGTCAGCTAACGAACAGTTTTTCGTTGGTGCTCAAACGGCAGTAATTTGTAACAAACAAAAACTCAGATTTGATTAGACAGTCCTTTTATAACAGCCCACGTTGCTTTCGCCTGCAGAAATAAAACCAGAATCGTTTGAATCGAGACGGAACTCATTTGTTTGACCCGGGGCGGACGCGCCTCATGTTTACGTGCGAGCTTTTGACGCCGTGTTGCGTTCACAGTCTTGTTACTTTAGGAGGGCGCTGACAGCGTAGGTGGACATGCGCGGAGACAAGGACAAAGAAAAAAGGGAAAAAAGTGTCCATTCAGTGGCGTGACCAGTTGTGGCCGAGTTTGGGAGGAAGGTGACGGAAAGCGAGGATCCCAAACGGCATTACTACATTCACAGCGCTGGGAGAAACTCGTGTACACGAAGATTTAGGTCGCCTACAGTTCAGCGATGGTGGTATCAGTGATGTGTGTTGTATACGAGTACAGAACGTGACTGCATAATAATGTGCGTGTGTATTCCTGCCGACGACTGTGCCGGTGGGCGAGGACGTGAAGGGAAAGGGGCGGTGGGGTGTGAGTGAGCGAGTTGTTGCTGCTTAACGTCCACGGAGGCGAGAAGGCCTCTTAGGGACGGGGCGTTGGGGTCAGTCACCGGGTGACTATATACACCGTGCGCAACAGCTTGCGACGTTTCACCGAGGCTGCAGCGCCAACGGCACTGACTGCACTCACCTGTTTCTTCCGGAGATTTCTCAACACGGCGCTGTGGCGAGGGGAAATTGTTTGCAGATCGTGCCTCAAGTGTTTCTGATCAGCGTCAGAATTCTTGTATTTGTTTTTTTTGTGCTGTGGTTTGTGTGTGTGTGTGTTGTTGTTTTTTACCCTCGGATTTCAGTTTCCTCGCTTCGGCCTAGTTGTGAGAAAGGAAAAACTTTGGCCTGTGTGAGTCAAGCACTGTGTGGGGGGCGGGGGGGGGGGGGGGGGGGGGGGGGGGGGAGTATGTAATACTATCTTGGCGAGAGCGTTAGAAACGGCGGGTCTTGCTATTGCAGGACGAACAGTGACTGATGACAAGGCGACCAAAGGCTCTGCGGCGCTTGTTCATTAAGCTGTCGACACTTCCACCGACCCTCTCGATCCCCCGTGTCGGCTCTTTGCGAGTTAACCCTCTCCCCCCCCCCCCCATCCCCCCCCCCCCCCGCCCCCTCCAAGCCCCCCACCCCACCCCATGTTTGTTGGCAACAGAGAGCGCTGGGGGTCCAGAGTAGTAGTGTCTGTGGTAGTGGTGATGACGACACAGCGAGAGGTGTCCGCGCGTGGTGGTTGCCTCGTAACTCCAGTCAGTGGTGCACGCACCGTCACCAGAACCAACACCGGCCGTCGGGGCGATCGTTGGTGGAAGCGGAGCCAGCCAGCGGCCCGCGGGCAGCGCCACAGACAAGCGATCGTTTTACCCGCCTATTGACCGGAGCGGGTGGTGTGCCGGGCACACCGGACCGCCGGCCTGTCCACTTTGGCAGTTACCCGTAACGGCTAAGCCGGATCAATGGGCGGCGGCGAATTTCCCCTCTTATTGTTGGCGGATTAGCGGTCCGCGGAGCTCGTGCGGCAGTTGAGGTCGGACCGGACCGGACCGCGCCGCCAAGTGCTTGCTTGCTTGCTTTGCTGTGCTGTGGCTGCCCACTTTTTTCGCTTCTCTTACATTGAAGTTGTGCTCCGTGGCTGTGTCCGTGCTCCGTGTCTGGCCAGGCCTGTTTTCCTTCTTGGGGTTGGGTTTCGCTGCTTTTACCAGTCTGATTTGATTGCCCGGCCGCCCGATCAGGTTTTTTTTGTTGTTGCTGTGTGTGTGTGTGTGTGTATGGTGGTGTGGTTTTTCGTTAGTTTTTTAAAGCTCTGTTTACACTGTAGAAGACACGCAGTGGTGCTCGAATTGCTAATGGCTTTCCATTTGGCCAGTTTTGCTGTAAGGAGATAGGCCGGTTTTTAAAGGCGGGCGGTGCTTTTTATTTTTTATTGTTATATTATTTATTTCAGTTTTACCGTTTCATCGAGTCAGTTGCCCGCCTATTGACTGGAAACAGATACCGTTTTGTGATCGGCACCTGACATCTTTGTGATTGGAGATTTAAAAAAAAACAAAAAAAAAACGTTGTAAGCGCTCACCTGCTTTCCAAAGAGCACGGAGCCAGTGCGTTAGTTTTATGGGGACTACCGCAGTGGTAACGGTGGACCGAGGTCCGGGTTTGTAATTTAGCTGCCCAGGCAGGCAGGCAGCGGGCTCTGACGGCACCTGGACGTGTGTAGGTGTGCCTTAACTTACCTACCCCCAGCGTGGCTGGGTCCCCCCCTCGAGGCGCAGTGACACGCCGTTTGACAGCGGAGGGTGCACGGGACAGGACTCTGTTGTTGACGGCCCGCGGAACGCCTCGCGACAACTAACGGCTCTGCGGATCAGTCCGCCTGTGTCTTATCACTCCGCTCGCTGCTCGCTGCTGGTGGCTGGCGTCGCTGGCGGTGCCGCACGCCCCCTCGTCACGTCACGCCGTCGTCGTCGTCGTCAGGCTGCCATCTACCTACCTTTTAGTTTTACCTACCTCGCCCAAGCCGTCATCACCACAGACTCGCGGACTCTTCGGGTGACGTTGAATAAGGAATCGGTTGCTTGGAGGGACTTTCGTCGAGTTTACCCGCCGCCTCCTCACAAACATTCCTCGTGATTATTATTTTTGTGAAAGAACGGTGAGTGGAGCGTGGAAAAGAAGAAGGAAAAACAAAACAAAACAAAATCTTCGCGAAGAAAGTGTGCTGAAGGGCTTAGCTCCCCGCTTTATCGCTTTATCTTCGATAACATCTTTCAGTGACTGGTGGTGTGGTAGATTTGCGCGCTGTAGACGTCACGCGCAGACACCCCCACCTACCCCCTTCCCCTCTTTTAGGCTCTTGATGCTGAGAACTTTGTGAACCACGTCGGTGGAATTTGTTGGTGATCTGGGAGAGAATCAAGCGGGAAGCCCAGGAAAGCCGACTGCGTTTCCCTCGCCAGTGAAGAGGAAGAATTCTGTGATCCGGGAAGTAACCACCGAGGCTTCTGGCTTTGCTGCACTGACGGGGAGTGGAATCGAACAGACCTTCCCCCTTTGGACAGGGGCGGGAAGGCAGGAAATAGGAAACATTAGTGAAAATAAGCTGCAGGTTGCCACACTTGGGTCTGCCGGCTGAAGCAGAAGCTAGGCTGGCTGCTGGGAGACGTGGCGGCCGTTTGTGCAGGTAGATAACGGCAGCATCGCCGTAAAACACCCACCCAGCCACCCAGAAACTGTACAATCTGCAATAAGCGTCTGCCAGACGAGCTGTGTTATCTGTGTGGAGGGGAGGAAAGTGAACGTTTTCTCGTGTACCGCGGAGCGGGGAGGCGGGCGAAAGAGGTCGGGAGAAGAGACCGAGGCCTGGCTGTTGGAGTGGGCACCGTCAGAAAGTGCGGCGGATTAGCTCCATCGACGAGAGAGCCCCCAGAGCCGGACCTCGGAGAGGAGGGGGGCCCCTTGAGCGTTGTTTGATCAACCCCAGGTCGTGCTTGCGGGGGTGTGGTGCTGTCGCTCCCTCCCACTCTTCCTTCAGCAGCGGGGAGGCAAGCAAGCAGGCGTCGGGGACAACCGGCTCAACTTGTAACCTTTCCTCATCGATAACAAATACAAATAAATCCCTCCCCCCCCTCCTCCTCCTCCTCCTCCTCCACCACCTCCTCCTCCTTCTCCTCCTCGTCCCTTCCTCCGTACCCTCGTCCTCTTCCCGTCCTCGCTTCTCAGCGCTGCCTCGTTGCTCTGTCCTCCCACTGCGGGGACTGGTTTGGACGGACCGTGGTGTGGCGAAGGCCCAACAGCAAGACCATCGCTTTCGACTGATCGTGGCTTGATGGTGCGCGGGACCGGCTTCTTCCACTTCTGACCTATGGGGAAAAGTGCCAGCTTGATTTGTGGCAGGTAAGGTCCCAGCGGGTCTCGTCTGGGAGGGAAGGAATGAGTATCGTGTGTGTTTGCTTGTAATGCGGTTGACTGCGTCGCCAAAGACGCGAGGGCGACGAAAAACGGGTAACGCTGGAGCACGTCGGTTTTGTCGCCATGACGCGTCGATGTAACGTTTTGTTGGAGAGAGGGAGAGGGAGAGAGAGAGAGAGAAAGGTGGGGCTTGCCTGTGTGAAGGGCGAGGACTGCCAGCGTGTTCGTTTGTTACCCGGTATTATTGTGGGCCAGGTACTTCTGACCAGTCCCTTCCGCACAATGTACTGATGTAGTGCTGCACAGTGTCGTTTCCTAGCAGGCCGACCAGTCGCTGTCTCATCAGCACTGTCAGTAATCTGTGGTAGTACGTGTATTCTCTTGTTCTCTCTTTTTACATTCCAGTTGTGTGTGTGTGTGTGTGTGTCTGCGCACGCGTGTGTGTGTATATGCGAAGCTGGATATCAATTCAGTTTACTTTGACAAACAAAAAGCAGTCGTTGCGCGCGCATGCACGCACGCACGCACGCACGCACACATAACGAGTTGGTTACCATACTCACCTGTCAAACCACTGTGCTCGCTGTTTTGCTCCTCCCCACGCACCTATTCGGTGGGGGGGGGGGGGGGGGGGGGGGCACTCTCCAGTTCTCCGTTACATACAGTCTCCGTCCATTCTTTCGGTTTTCAGACAGTCTGGAGTTGTATGAAGCATACAAAGACGGCTTCAGAGTTTTCTCTTACCTGCTTGAAACTTCTTCCTTTACTGTTTGGTACGGGCTGATCAAGAACTACACACACACACACACACACACACACACACACACACACACACACACACACACACACACACACACACACACACACACACACACACACACACACACACACACACACACACACACACACACACACACACACACACACACACACACACACACACACACACACACACACACACACAGAGCGGTGTAGTTCCTGCTGTACTCAGAGGGACAGTTAAAAGTTGTGTTTCTCCGTAACCTTTGATCCAGTCACGTAGCGTTGCCTTGTCTGTTGTTTATCACCTGCGGGAACAAGCCTATGAGGGCTTTTGTCACTTTGGTGTGTATCTTAAGGGACATAATTTACATGTTTGCTTTTCGACATAAACTTGACTATATATATAGCCGTTTTCTAGGGCACATTCTCAGTTTGGCCCGTCCAATACTGCTTAAATTTTTAAAATCAAGTCACTGAAACGGATATTTTCTAGCAAAATTACTCTCGTCGACTTCAAAACTGTTTATGATTCTTGCAATTTTATTGATAGGATTGCACATGTAATATTGTTTGCGTACCGTAGCAGTTGGGGGGCGGGGGTGGGGGGTGGTAGGATATCCCTTGTGTAGGCGGTTTCGTGGACGCTGTTTAAGTTTAATGCAAGGTGTTTCGATTCGCACACGTATTAAAAAGCGCCGTAGAGCTTTAGTCCTTCATGCTATTTCAATGACTTTGATGAAACTTGAAATAAAAGGTTAGAAATGAAACTGAAAGTTGTATTTTCTGTGTAAGAAAGACACAGACATCATTACATTGGCCTTTCTTGTCTGGTGGCACTTCGTCCTCGTTGTCGTAGTATAACTAGGTAAATTTCGAACAAAAGGAATTGTATGGTGCAAACAAATGATCAGGACCTGTTTTTTGTTGTTGTTGTTGTTGTTAAAGATGGATGATATACAGATTGTTCTCTGCGTGTGTGTGTGTCTGTCGATATTGTGCGATATATATAAATATGGATTAAATTTTGTTAAGATCTTAGTCAATGTACCTTCAAAAACTGCAGCATTGAACTAGAACGGTGACTAACGGTGCTTCGTACGTGATCCTGTCCATGTGCATGACTGCCTTGCTAAATTTGATCAATCGAATAACAATAAAAATCTGAAACAGAATGACTGCAAGCGTTCTAAAAACAAGAACCAAACACAAAAAGGTTCAAGCGAACGCTTATTTATTTTGACACGGACACACAGTATGCTATATTATTTTTTGACACGGACACACACTACACAGTGCATTATATTTTGACACGGTTACACAGTATAGCATACTGTGTGTCCGTGTCAAAATAAATAAGCGTTCGTTTGAACCTTTTTGTGTTTCAATCGAATAAGACCTTAACAGGAGGGGGGGGGGGGGGGGGAAATAAACAACGTATCTAGCCTTGTGCACCCCGCACCCCAGTACAAACATTCTCGGACACTCGGTTCTAAGGACACTGTTCTCAGATTTTGCACTGTGATAAGCAAGAAGATATTGACTTAGCTTTACCCGTCCATATTAGTTCCACTGACCTTGGTGTCTTTTGATAGTCACAATGGGGGGGGGGGGGGGGGGGGGGGGGTTAAAACGTGTTTTTCCGTCAAAATAAACGCGGTTAGACAAGGCATTTGCTCTGTTTTTGCATTCCTTTGATGTGGATGGGTCCGCCCGATCAATTTCAGCGAAGACACGAGTTATATCAGCAAGGAAATCAACAAATACGAGTTGGCATTACTTAGGGAAAGGCATAAGAAAAGCGTACACATGTCGGAACTTACTATTCGGTATTTGAACCTCCCCAGAGGTCTTTAAAACAGGCGATCATCGATTCTCTGTTGACCCGGGTTGTGAAGCGAGACGGTGAGGATATTAATGCGCAGGCAGGCACGAATGGAAATGTCGAGTGCCGGTGGATTGAGGGAGGGCAGCGTAAGAGCGTTGTAATTTTAGCGGGAATGTAGGTTCTGCTCTCCGCTTGTCACGCTGTGCGGCTCTCCATTTCGTACCACTGTCTGACGTGCATTATGTGCTGGGGACATTCTGTGTTAATACATGCGGTGACCCGAACTTTCGACTTTCGGTCTAGTCTAGAACTGTAGAAAGTCTCTCTCCCCCCTCCCCACGTCCGGCCGTTCCCACGTCTTGTCATTTCATTTTTTATATTTTTTTTATATTTCCACTGTTTATGCGAACTGTGGCTTTGTCCAGACCAGAAGGAGAAGAAGGTTATTGCTTCGTGACAGTGAAGCATTTGCTCCGTCCAACAAAGCGTTTGCTCCGTGTAATAAATGGCTCGAGCCTAGGGCTCACCCGAGAAAGGGCGCTCTTATTTTATTAAGATCAGTACGGCAACAACTAAAACAACCCACATAATATTGATGTCGATGGACAAATCAGTCTCCCGGAAAAGAGATTGAGAGAGAGAGAGAAGCAGGCCAAATATATCCCTATTACTTCCCCATTTACGCGTAGCCTATCTGCTTGCGCGCGCGCGCGCGCACACACACACACACACACACACACACACACACACACACACACACACACACACACACACACACACACATATTCATTCACAGTTACTCCATAACAGCAAAGATTGTACAGCTACACAACTGCTTTCACACTTCGATACCAGGCCAAAACGCAAGTCACCACTAAAAACGCGTGTAAACCCCCCAAAAAAACTGGTTCACAAATGGTGTGTAGAATAAGTATCTTTCTGTTTTTGTTTTTTAGAATTAGATTTGATAAAACAGTATGTAGAATAAGACCCCAACTTTATTTTTATTTTTTTATAGATCATGACTGGATGCAGGCGGTGTTTACCCCCCCCCCCCCCCTTGTGTATCTGTAACCCGGGCCCGGTGGGTAGGTACTGGTGTAGTGAGATTGGCTTCATTGCCTCACCCAGTCCCCCTGCAGGGCAGGCACCACATCGTACAGCGGTCGCTTTAGTTCTAACCAAAAAACAAAAACAAAAAAACAAATGGGGGACCTGGGTATCGGATCGAGCGACGGACCCGGTGCGGAAGGCACACTGCTCCAGTCGGCAGACGCCCAACACGGCCGCCCGGTGTCATGACGCTCGTTACCGCCCTGGAATCGGGTGTCACGTTTCAATTGATGGGGCTCCTATTGAGTTGGACAGCCTGGGTTTTTGTAGGTTTCGTTCCGGTTGGGATTTTGCCCCACTCTTCCACCGCCTCCACCCGCACCTCTTCCCATCGTTCCTGTGGTCCTCGTGGCTGCTTGCATTGATTTTTGTTTACCTGTGATTTTCTCTTGAAGCGTTTGCCTGCGGTTTCACACAAAGTCGACAGAATGCTTTTTGTGTTCTGGAACTGTGGGTGTACGGTCAGCGTCCTGCGTGCTGCTGAGGTCGAAATTGCGACCAGCATATGTCGTCATTATAGCGTAATACACTCGCACACACGCACGTACGTATGTACAGTTCCACTTGGATGGGGGGGGGGGGGGGGGGCTTCCAAATTCAAGAGGTTAAAAAAGATGGGGGGATGGGGGGAGAAGAAGGAGAGAAATACAGTATCTGTGTTACCTACCCCACCCCCCTTTATCTTCAGCATGTTGTCAGCTCTAAGGATTTTGTTTTCCACCGTCTGCGACCCTTTTTTCTCTCCCCCCTCCCCTTTTCTCCCCCCCCCCCCCCCCCCCCTTTTTTATATATTTTTTTATATCTTCTTTATTTCTTCTGTTTTTGTTTCTTTCCGTTTTTTTTTTACATGGAGGTGATTTCCAGTTCACGGTCAAAGGTCATAATAATTCGTCGGATTCATTTTGTCACAGTTGTAGTTCAAAGCTCCGCTCGGCGTAAACCGTATGTCTGCTTCCGTTGAATAAACGTTCAGCTTGCCACCTTTTTGCCGGTTTCACTCGGCGTACTTTCAGGAGTACTCTGACACCTCTGTGGATATAATGCCATTGTGAACGGCAGTGAGGACGGCAGCGGTGCGCCTGTGATATGGGATTTCCAGGCCCCTTGTTTCAAAGAGAGAGATCTCGATGCCGCGTACACACGCACCAGAGCCTGGTATCAGACACTGGACTGGTTGAAACCCAAGTCATTGTAAGGCTTTTTTGAGGTGGTGGGGAGGGGGAGGGGGGGGGGGGGGGGGGGGGGTCTCGCGCCTAGGGCGGAAAAAGGATCGTCTTGGAGGGCACTCGAGAAGAAAATGACCCGTTGAAGGCGTAGGGAAATGGACGCTTTGAGAGCTCATTGGTACCTTCCGTGGACGGAATATGTGCAAAAGGCAGATAGACCGCCCTTAATTGCCGTATGCCTGAGCGATTCAGGCCTGGTCGGTAACCGGTAATGTTGATTGTCACAGTGGACTCCAGGGCCTATTTATTCAACGGTTTGAGTCCATTTGGCACACCTGACCTTGGTGCAAATGTGGATCATACCACCGCTTCCCACCTTTCTGGAAAAGTGTGTCTCCGTCTCTGTCTCGCTCTCTCTGTCACTCTCTCTGTCTCTCTGTGTGTGTCTGTTTCTGTCTCTATGTCTATGCCCCCCCCCCTTTCTCTCCCCCCCCCCCCCCCCTCTCTCATTAGTGTGTGTGTGTGTGTGTTCAAATGAGTTCAAGTGAGTTGTTTTTATTGTGCAACACTGGATCGTGTTTTCACTTAAACACTTAAAGACTCGTACTCGCACAGAGCTACATAAAAGATTCAGTTCGGGAACTGTTGCAGGCCGGTATGATATACCCTGTCAATGCAAGGACATAATTGTGCAACATTTTACAAACTGATGACTTGTTGCAGATTGTTAAATTTTCCCCCCTCTCTCTCTCTTTTCTTTTTTTCTTCTTTTTTCTTTCTTGGTAGCTAGTAGTCCTAGCCTGTTTACAAAATGCTGTTCCTTAAAAAGAAACGTAGTCCAGTATATTTTCTTTGACGAGTGTCGGAGTAATGACATTGTAATGCGTGTTCTGTTTGCCATTGTTGGACTGTGACTGCCAGTGACAACTAGGGATGAAACTAGACTCTCCACAAGACAGCAGTCCTATTACTGGCCACAAGCGGAACAAAAAGATACATTTTGCACAGCTCGAAATAGGTCTAGCTGAAACAATGGAAAGAGACGGTCTCTAGGTCCAGCACCTCCTTCTTTGACTGGGTGGTTACCCCCCCCCCCCCCCCCCCCCCCTCCCACTGCACCTAGTGCTCAACGGGCCTGTCGTGTAGATATAGCTATATATGATATACATATATATATCACTATATGTCCGCCCGACACCTCAGTTATGTCGGTCAGCGATAAACACGCGGATAGATCAGGGGCGGAGTGGAGTTGCAAGTTTTCCCCTGCTGTCGTCATGCGCCCCATTGTTTTGCCCCCCGCTGTTACGGCCGTCACTTTGGAGCTGGGGCAATATTGTGGAAGCTCGCCAGTCTGATCCCCTCGTCTCTTCCGTGGGGTTTGGCTCTCTGTTGCCGCTGTCTTTGTGTCAACGTGTGTGTTCAGCCGGCCACTCTCGCCCGGACCCCCTTCTGTCCAGGGTGCTAACGGGGTGGGGGTGATATAGTGGGCCTACGAAAAAGAAGTGTGTATATATTGCCGGGGGGGGGGGGGGGGGCGGGGGGGGGGTGAAGGAGGAGTTAGGAAGTTACAAGGCAATCGGTTGTCCTTTGAGAAGGTATTAAATCGTGCTTATTCGTGAAAATGCTTGTTTTTCGATGACCCTCAGACATCGGTGCGAGCGTTAATTTACATAACGTGCGCCCCTCTTTCACACACACACACACCCCACAACACAACACACTCCCCTCTCTCTCTCTCTCTCTCTCTCTCACTCTCTCTCTCTCACGCGGGGGGTGGTGGGAAGAGCAGCATTCCTCTGCGACAGTCCACTGAATTGTATTTAAAGATGTTTCCCTGCAGCGAGCCATTGTCGTTGACTTCAAGTTGGTTCTTGTCCGCGAAGGCTCACAATGCTCACGTCGGTTCTGTTGGCACCAGTGCAGACATGTTTGGCTGTAATTCCTGCGGACTCGAACCTTATATTCCAGTGGCAGGGTCCAAAATGACGGTCACGGTGCGAATTTTCCTTTCCCTTTAAATCAAACCACAATCGGAACTGTCACAGACCGGCAAGAGACAGTCATGACCGGAAATTACTTCCCTTGGAATACCGACTGCTCATGCTCATCGCTAAAACACTGTGCTTTTTCCGCCATCTCTGAACTTGATCTAGCCCAGATATAAATAACCCTGTGTGGTTGACTTTGTTTAAAGCACCAGCTAACTAACTAACTGACTGAACTTGATCGCTGACACGAGTTAAAAGGTGTGCAGAAGATTAGGGTTTGACTCGCCTTGAGAGAGAGAAAAACAGAAGAAGAAAAAGAAGTAAAGGCTTTTCGAGCATTATCGCCCGGAGTACCGTGGGAATTGACCGTGCTTCACACGTTCACGGAACGGCGATTCTTACATTTCGTGTGCAATCTGCAACATCGATTTTACTTGTGAACTTAAAAGGCGTGCAACCGAGTCGATTCGCCACAAGAAGTATGAATCTTTTAAGAGAAGTCGCGATCCTTTTCGAAGTGTCTCAAAGCGAAGCAGGGTGAAAAAAAAAGTCAGCCTGACGGACGTCATTGAAGCTAAAGCCCTGACCTCTGCGCGACTTCTAGCTTGAGCATAATTAAACCTGCCGTTTTCTGCGGTTGCCGGCGGTTTGCCCCAAACTCGCTCTACAAGATTTTGCCCATATCTGCGCTTCCAAGCCGGATGGACCACAGGCTGACGTGCGAATGATCACTTCACGGGGCCTCAGCAGTGCGCTGCAGTTTAGCTCAGTTCAGGGTGACCTTCACTCGCTCGGGAAACGTTTCGCCAAGGTTACCTTTGAAAGAGACCCAACGCAGGTGTGATGGACGGTGGCACTTCTCGTCCTCTCTGGGAAGATCACTGCACATTTCCTCTTTCCGGCGTGGACACATCACATGGCTATCGGTGGTGGGATGTCCTCTGCTTTGTGCTCGCAGGCAGTGAGCGTCTCAAGCACCGCAACATTTTAGGCCCACCTCACTAAAGACGGCCTAAACCACAGTCGGAATGTGCAGTGGGCACGACTTTCTCTGCCGGTTTGGCCTAGAGGCGAGGTGCTCGGTAGGCAAAGCAGACGGACCAGGTCTGAATCCGCTTTGGCTTCCGCTTGGCTTCAAATGTTTTATTTTTATCTTTATTTTTTTAATATAAATAGTTTAATGGACATTGTCTAATGACTTTGATTGCCCTCTTCGATTATTCGAACAGCCAGATGGTACACATCGCTGCCAGTCTTGCAGAAGAATGGTTCAGGCAGTGACAGTGGAGTGCTAGGTGTGGGTCCCGTTCCACCTTACCTCCCCGATTCCTGTGCGGTGGCCACTGGGCGTTTAAGCAAGTCCAAGGAAAGCGTTTAGGCAAAGCACCAGGACTGCCGGGCTGTTTACTAGCAACGGTGCGCTAGCGTTATGCAGTTATAGGGTCGAAGTCAGCTCCTCAGACCTGGCACAACGGCGATGACAGCCGATCGCTTCACGTTGTGAACTAAGAGAGTTAGTTGGTCGACCGGCCGCGCAGGTTTGGTCTAGCGGCAAGGCGCTAGGCTGGTAAGCGGAAGGACCTCGGGTTCGATACCGCTTCGGCTCTCCTTTCTCTTCAAAAAGGTTGTGGTTTGTGGACATTGTCTTGTGACTTTGGCCATCACTTCTTACTGAAACATTACAATGGTTCTCATCGCTGCCCATCTTAATGCAGAAGTCATTCTGATGGTGACAGTGTAGCGATAGGTATATAACCTCCCTCCACCCCCCCCCCCACCCCCCCCAACCTCCATACCCCCTTCTCCCCGTCCCTAATAAGCCTCATGGTTTCTGTGGACGCTAAGCACCATGTTTACTTCACCGGCCTCGCCTTGCCGGGCGGGGGGTGCGACTGAATTCGGTCGAGTTCAGTTCGTTGGCATCACTCGTCCCGTGAGTTGTCCCTAATATGTCAACCCGACATCTGAGGACTTTAAGCCCCCACGTCATCATCGTCCCGTGAGTTGTCCCTAATATGTCAGCCGGACATCTGAAACCATTAAGCCCCCACGTCATCATTGTCCTGTGAGTTGTCCCTAATATGTCAGCCCGACATCTGAGGACTTTAAGCCCCCATGTCATCATCGTCCCGTGAGTTGACCCTAACATGTCAGCCCGACATCTGAAGACTTTAAGCCCTCACGTCATCATCGTCCCGTGAGTTGTCCCTAATATGTCAGCCCGACATCTGAGGACTTTAAGCCCCCACGTCATCATCGTCCGGTGAGTTGACCCTAACATGTCAGCCCGACATCATCTGAAGACTTTAAGCCCTCACGTCATCATCGTCCCGTGAGTTGTCCCTAATATGTCAGACCGACATCTGAAGACTTTAAGCCCTCACGTCATCATCGTCCTGTGAGTTGTCCCTAATATGTCAGCCCGACATCTGAAGACTTTAAGCCCTCACGTCATCATCGTCCCGTGAGTTGTCCCTAATATGTCAGCCCGACATCTGAGACTTTAAGCCCCCACGTCATCATCGTCCGTGAGTTGTCCCTAAATGTCAGCCCGACATCTGAAGACTTTAAGCCCTCACGTCATCATCGTCCTGTGAGTTGTCCCTAATATGTAGCCGACATCGAGGACTTAAGCCACGATCATGCTAGTGACTAATAGTACCGACATCTGAGGCTTAAGCCCTCACGTCATCATCGTCCCGTGAGTTGTCCCTAACATGTCAGCCCGACATCTGAAGACTTTAAGCCCTCACGTCATCATCGTCCCGTGAGTTGTCCCTAAATGTCAGCCCGACATCTGAAGACTTTAAGCCCTCACGTCATCATCGTCCCTGTGAGTTGTCCCTAACATGTCAGCCCGACATCTGAAGACTTTAAGCCCTCACGTCATCAGTGTCCCGTGAGTTGTCCCTAACATGTCAGCCCGACATCTGGAGACTTTAAGCCCTCACGTCATCATCGTCCTGTGCTCTTGGCCAGACCTGGCTGTAGTTGTTGTGGGGGAGGAACTACCCTCTGCTGCTGTTCGCGAGAAAACAATGACGCGCATAGGTCTGGTGGGTCGATTGGACCAAGGTCATGCACTGACTGCGATTTTAAGCTTGTACTGTCGTCCAAGGTCATGCACTGACTGCGATTTTAAGCTTGTTTCCTGGTCGGGAGGGGGCGGGGGACCGTGCATGCGCGCGTGTGTGCAAGAGAGAAGAGACTCTCTCTCTCTCTGTTGTTTTCAACAGTCCACTTCAGGAGAGCTCTGATAGCTTGGCGGATTTTGTTTTAGTCTGTAGAAAATAACTATTCTAATGTAAAGGTCCTTGATCCCGCCGTTCGTGGGGTTGTGTGTGTGTGTGTGTGTGTGTGTGTGTGTGTGTGTGTGTGCGCGTGCGTGCGTGCGTGCGTGCGCTTAAAATGATAAACGAGTGGACATTGTTAACCACTGCAACAACACTAACGCAAATTGACGGATAAGGCGAATAGTAATTAAGCGGTTTGGACTTTAAAGGCGGAAGGGGTCAGTTGGACTTTAAAGGTGGAAGGGGTCAGTTTGGGGCCTGGACTGAAGAGCGAGGACTCCAGCCGTGCCGATCGGGTCCGATTATGGACGTACGTCCATGGTCCGATCGTGAGAAGACAGCGAAGCGTGGTGTTGGGTGCGGGGACCGGGAGGGTGTTGTGGGGTTGCCACAGCGAAAGGCGGCTGGCCTTATCGCCAGGGTCAGTCGGGCCCCAGCCCCAGCCGCCACCCCAGTTACGCTGATCGCCCCGCCGCACCGCTGACCGCCACGCCGGGACGGACTGATACGTTTGTTGTTCCACCGGGCTTGGCCGTGTTGACACAATCGATCCCCCCACTCCGGCCACTGTTCTAATCACCACCTTCACCGACCACACCCGCCCCGCCGCTAACCCCGCTAACTGCTAGCGGTAGATCCCGCTACTGTGTCTCTTCAACCCCACCCCCCACCCCCACCCTTTTTTTTTTTTTTTTTTAACCCCGTGTCTGGTTATTATGTATCTTTCTGAGGTCTTGGAGCAACGCCTGTCCACTTCATTTTCTTGCTCCCCTCGGAATCCTCGGCCTTTTCGGGTAGCGCTGGCGGATTAGGTAATGCTCTACTGGATACCACGCAGGTGGTCGGTCGGGTATTGTGCTCGCTCGCGCCCGTGAGAATTCCAGCCATCGATTGTGAGCTCGTGGCCACCGCTGTGCTTCTGACTGGTAGTTTATTAATATATATATATATATATATATATATATATATATAAAAACAGAATGATTGCAACGAAGCATTGAATTTTGATATGTTTTTTCAGCATTGCTGTGTGCACACGAATCAAAGTTGTTTTTGTGTTATTGTGTGTGTGTGTGTGTGTGTGTGTGTGTGTGTGTGTGTGTGTGTGTGTGTGTGTGTGTGTGTGTTCGTCTGTCTGTTTCTCCCTTTGTTTGTCGGTGTGTGTCTCTCTCAGTCTGCGTCTGTATTTGTCTGTCTTGTTCGTCTCTCTGTGTGTATTGGTTGTGCTGTTGGACTAAGTGTTGATCGCTCACACCAACGGTATTGAGTAGTAGATTGGGAATATTCTCTCCCCAGCCCCCCCCCCCTCTCTCTCTCTCTCTCTCTCTCTCTGATTGATACGCTGACCTTCATAATCGAAACATTACCCTCTCCCCACTTGATCAGCTGTCGGTGTCGTCAATCACGCTTTTTTTCTTTCTTTTTTTCTTCTTCTTTTTTCCTGGCTTCAACGAAACCCTTTTCCCTACCGGTGGTTGTTTTGTAGTAGTATTATATTATGTTCGTTCCGTGCGCAATATTTAACGCTGCCAGCTCCTGCACTCAAGCATCATTCTTCCGCCTGTTAGAGAACAGAACTTCCACTGCACGGAGGAAGTGTTGTTTTTCTCTCTCTCCCCCCCCCTCCCCCCCCCCCCCCCCCCCTCCCTCTCCAGCCTTTCTCTCAGCTTGGGTCGGTGAGAGTGCGCGGCACTGTGCCTCTTGTGGCGAAACGTCCATCAACACGCGCCAGTTGCAGGGGCAGTGCGAGTATTAAGAGAGTGGAAGTGGGAACGATGTTTTGTAGCAATCCCGTCAGTTTGGCCTGGCGGTAAGGCGTTAGTCGGGCTGGTGAGCAGAAAGACCTTGGCTCGATTCAGCTTCGGGTCGGCTCTCCTTTCTCTTCAAAGGTTGTGTGGTCTGTGGGGCATTATCTCGTGACTTTGCCCCTCACGATTAAGTGAAACATAAAAATCGCTCGCATCGCTGCCCATCTTAATGCAGGAGTCGCTCTGAGTCATCCTCGGTGAGTCATCCTTGGTGACAGTGTAGCGTTAGGTACAGTCTCCCTCCCTCTCCCTCCCAACTTCCTTGGTGACAGTGTAGCGTTAGGTACAGTCTCCCTCTACCTCCCAACCTCCTTGGTGACAGTGTAGCGTTAGGTACAGTCTCCCTCCCTCTCCCTCCGAACCTCCTTGGTGACAGTGTAACGTTAGGTACAGTCTCCTTCCCTCCGAACCTCCTTGGTGACAGTGTAACGTTAGGCACAGTCGTTCCTTCCCTCCGAACCTCCTTGGTGACAGTGTAACGTTAGGTACAGTCTCCTTCCCTCCGAACCTCCTTGGTGACAGTGTAACGTTAGGCACAGTCTCCTTCCCTCCGAACCTCCTTGGTGACAGTGTAACGTTAGGTACAGTCTCCTTCCCTCCGAACCTCCTTGGTGACAGTGTAACGTTAGGCACAGTCTCCCTCCGAACCTCCTTGGTGACAGTGTAACGTTAGGTACAGTCTCCTTCCCTCCGAACCTCCTTGGTGACAGTGTAACGTTAGGCACAGTCTCCCTCCCAACCTCCTTGGTTGTCGGTTCCCGCCTGTACCTCTTCGGAGACAACTCGACGTTTAGAGCAGTTTAACGGGTGTTTTGTCACGACTGCGAGAACCGGCTCATTCTCTGGGACCGTGGTGGCTACGGTGAACGGGAGACCAGTCAGGTGG
>JABMCL010003241.1:532500-552500 GCA_018857735.1 Alviniconcha marisindica
ATCTCCTGGGTACTTCACTCTCGGCGGCGTCTCTCTGTACGGACGGCCTCGCAGCCAAGGCCGCCGCTGTCGTTGTTCGTCGATACCGCTCACTGATTGATAAAACTGATGACAGAGTGGTTTTCTCACTGCTGTTGTTGTTGGTGGTGGTGTTGTTGTTGCTATCTTGGCCCGGACGGGTGTGATTGGATTGAACATAGCGCCGCTCTTGCCGGGTAGCGGGAAGAGGAGCTAATGTGATTATCGATGGCCCAGGCGGTATAATCACCGTCAGACGGCCCGCTTCCGGTGTGTGGTGCCGTGGCTGGGAGTGCAGTCCATTGATCCGCCAATAGACGGCAAGGCACGGCCCTGCTGCCAAACACTCGGGCTTCCAAACAGATGTTGTAGGTGTGCGCGGAATGGCGGATCGAGGGATGCGGATGGGCGGACCGATGTGAGAGCGCCACGCAGCAAAAGCTGACGGACTCGTTCGTGACCGATTCAGCGGCAGGAGCAGCATCAGTCTGGTGTGGCGGAGTGGAGTGGGGTTTTGTTGTTGTTGTTGTTGTTGTTGTTGACGCAGGCACCTATGTCGGGGTCGCGCCGGGTTTCGTCCATCGACCTTTGGCGTCCGTAGACCTGTGGTTAAATACAGTATTAACTTGACAGAGGTGACGGTTAAAGAAGCAATGACGAGCTGCAGGTTTGTTTTCCGCCGTGGTTTCTCTCTCTGTGTCTCTGTCTCTCTCTCTCTGTCCCTCTGTCTCTGTCTCTCTCTCTCTGTCTGACTGTGTGTGTGTGCGTGTGCGTGCGTGCGTGCGTGCGCGTGTGTATTGCGTTTTGGCGAGGGGCTGTTTGTGGGTACGGGCGGGTGGGTTGGTGTGGTGGTTTTGGCTGACATTTAAAAAGCAACTGCGACGTTTGCAACGACGAACGTCATCATAGTCAGCGTGTGTCGACAGCGGGGAAACCCTGCCGTTCGCAACATTCTGTAGATATTATCTCATGGGGGGGGGGGGGGGGGGGGGGGGGGGGGGGGGGGTGGGGGGGCAGGGGGGGGGCAACGTACAGTAAGATCTTCAGAACTACGCGCGATGGTTTTGTATCGGACGTGTTTCACGCTCAGGCGAGTCACACTTACGACCGGTCTCAGATTTCAAATAAAAAAAGTTAACGCTGTTGAATGGGATTGTTCCTCCTGTACGACGCAGGCAGTGTAGTCTTACAAAACCACGGTGTTGTTGCAGGCGGCTGGTGCAGAACCGCCCGTAGACAACAGTGAGTGAGTGGCCTGTTGTTATCACCATAACTAGTGCAGAACAACAGTGGCACCGGTCTGGTGTTGCTTACTGCACGTGTGCATGTAGTCGTGCACAACTAGCACTAGCGCAGAGCTTCCGCAGAACCGGAATGTTTATTGTCCCGGTACAAGTTTACAAGGAAATTTGTCTTACGGTGCACAGTAACAAATAGAGTAAACAATAGACTGATAAACACGGCAACAAAAGCTAAAAACACACCAAACACACACAACGTATTATCACAGCATCTCTCT
Source organism: Alviniconcha marisindica (assembly GCA_018857735.1). Classification (NCBI taxonomy): domain Eukaryota; kingdom Metazoa; phylum Mollusca; class Gastropoda; family Provannidae; genus Alviniconcha; species Alviniconcha marisindica. The sequence continues at coordinate 534,038 of JABMCL010003241.1, forward strand.
CTCTCTCTCTCTCTCTCTCTCTCTCTCTCTCTCTCTCTCTCTCTCTCTCTCTCTCTCTCTCTCTCTCTCTCACACACACACACACACACACACACACACACACACACAACACACACACACACCCCACACACACAACACACACACACACACACACACACACACACACACACACACACACACACCACAGAGAGAGAGAGAGACACAACACACACACACACACACACACACACACACACACACACACACACACACACACACACACACACACACACACACAATGTATCGGACAGTACAAAAACTAAGTGTGTAGGTTGTATTTTATTTCTAAGAGATGGTGAGGCGTGTACTAGTTGGAGGTATTTGAGAGGTGGCATAGTGAGACAGAGATGTATTTGTGAGCACTTTTTTTGTTTTGTTTTGGACACCAATAGGGGTGGGGGGGGGGGGGGGGGGTAATTTTATGAAAGGGAACATGTGGGGGGATTTTTTGGGCCCGGGGGTGTATGGAGGGTATTTTGTGACAGGAGTATATATGGAGGGTATTTTGTGACAGAGTGCCGCGAGGAGTGCATGGAAGGTGTTTTGTGACAGAGTGCTAAGAGTGTATGGAAGGTGTTTTGTGACAGAGTGCCCCGAGGAGTGTATGGAAGGTGTTTTGTGACAGAGTGCCTCGAGGAGTGTATGGAAGGCATTTTGTGACAGAGTGCCTCGAGGAGTGTATGGAAGGCATTTTGTGACAGAGTGCCTCGAGGAGTGTATGGAAGGCATTTTGTGACAGAGTGCGAGGAGTGTATGGAAGGCATTTTGTGACAGAGTGCCTCGAGGAGTGTATGGAAGGCATTTTGTGACAGAGTGCCTCGAGGAGTGTATGGATGGCATTTTGTGACGACATGCGGATGTCATTATTTTACAAGCCGGTTTGTAACCGAGTTTGAGGGGTGTGTAGGAAGTAATTGCAAGCAGGCTGGTGACAGTGCAAGGGGCATATACTGGTGAGTGGGGGGCGGGGAGTGTTAATTGGGGAGGTGTCTGTGAGCGCGCTGGCGACAGAACGTGAGGAGTTGCAGTGGCGGCGGCGGCCGGCGAGAGAGCGTCAGTAAGGATCGTGCGTATGCGAGGTGTTCGTAAGAGAGTGTGAGGGGTGTATGTGAAGTATTTGTACGCGGCTGGCATGTTTGGGTTGAACCGTGGTGGAGTTTGGGGGGGGGGGGGGGGGGGCGGTGACACGGGCACGCTGTGTGACACGAGGCGCAGGCTGTTGACCGCCCCCACGACAGCCACCGTCGCTGTTGACTCGCTGGCCGCCCCTGGCTGGCTCCGGCCTCCCAGAAACCCAGCCTCCTCCTCCGTCGGGTCGGCTGGCTTGATGGCTCCGCCGACTGGGGTTGCAGGACGTGTGTCGGCAGTGTCCCCTCGCCTCCGCTACACTCTTGCTTATTTTTTGCCGGGAGAAACGTTTGCCTTCGTGTTGGTCCCGGCCTCCCCGGGCCACCTGCTCACCGACTGCCCGTGGGCCAGGGTCGTGTTGTTCCTTGGTGCTGGGGAAGCAGGTAGTTGAGGTGGGGGCGCCCTGGTTGGACCGCTTTGTAAAATGTATATATGCTTTGGGAGTGTGGTCTCTTTGGCACAAAGTAGCGCATTTCAGGGGCACGCACACGGGGGCGGGCTGGCGGGCAGGCGCGCGCGCGTGCACACACACACACACACGTCCGAAACAGTTTCCTGTTTTACTGTTTGTATACGCTTATGGAAACGGTTCCAGGTTCTACGGGAAGGGGTGGGGTGGGGGCGGTTCCAGGTCCTACCGGGGGGGGGGGGTTCGGTTCCAGGTCATACAGAAAGGGGGGCACGGTTCCCGCCCGTCGCTACGCATCCGAAATGCGGCAGAATCTTCACCTTTATGAATCCGGCTGCAATTCCAAAGATGAGGAAGAGCCTCGTACTTAATTGTTGACTTCATTTTTACCAGATTCATATTACACGTGGCCGCAGTGTTGTTGCCTACTACTTGTGCAAACTGGATGCAGTGGCTGATGCCAAGTCGTGAAGTAACAAGGCCATTTGTCTGTCAACAGTGACGGCGGGTTCCTCACTCACAATGCGACGCGAGACACCTACCCGGCGCCGGTCCCGACCAAAGTGGTCAACTTCAACAACGGTGACACCAATGGCAAGGTGGACTCGCAGCACCACGACCAGCCCTACTACAATGAATACCTCGTGAGTGTTCTCCTTTGTCCTCGTCAAAACACACAAATGTGTGTGTGTGTGTGTGTGTGTGTGTGTGTGTGTGTGTGTGTGTGTGTGTGTGTGTGTGTGTGTGTGTGTGTGTGTGTGCGTGCGTGTGTGCGTGCGTGCGTGCGTGTGTGTGTACGCACCTGTCCATCTCTGTACAGTCTGCCCTGTGCGTGTGTGTGTGTGTGTGTGTGTGTGTGTGTGTGTGTGTGTGTGTGTGTGTGTGTGTGTGCATGCATCACTTCTCTCTGACCATCTCTGTCACTGTCTGCCTGCGTGTGTGTAAGGGGGGGGGGGGGGGGGGGGGTAATGTGGCATACAACATCTCAACATTTCCAGTCCCACATCAGTTTTTCGGAACAGATTCCTTCGAGTTCCAGTCGACAGCGAAGGAACAGTCACGCGGTACAATGACAACGGATGAAATAAAAAGGCGATGGGGTTTGAGATTACCCTGTCACCGGATCACCATGCTAGGGGAGCTTCCACGCTGAACAGACTAAGCTTTTCTTACCCGTTTCAGTTTCTCCATCGCCTTTGTACCCTGTTCTGAAAATGGGCAAACTGTTTTGTACTGCCCCATCGGCCGGAAAGGGAACTGACCCCTGTACATCCCAACCACTCTACACTTCGACAGTAAATAAGCGTGGACTGTGCATCTCATAAGCCGGTAGCCCCTGTTGCCGACCGCCCGCATGGGTGACTGACTGGAACCAGTCGGTGGGGGTGGTAACCTGGTTGACTGGTTTCTGCGCCACCAGACGGCCAGATGCCAACTGAGGTAGCTGTGGTATTGTGTACCGAACAAGTATATATATATATATATTATATATATATATATATATATATATATATATATATATATACTAGGCATGCATTGATTGAGTCTTCAGCGCCATGTTGTCACCACCCAGAAGACCTTGTAATCGACTCAGACATAGTCAGACAGCAAGGGTGTCAGATCGACTAGCTGTAGGGGTGGAGGCCAGGAGGCTGTCGTCTTCCCTTGACTGGGAATGAGGCTGCTTGGTAACAGAAAAGGTTGTTACCGTAGAGGGTAACCGTTAGCCCACTCACACACTCTCTCTCTCTCTCTCTTTGTCTGTCTGTGTGCGTGTGTGCATGTGCGTGCGCCCCCTACCCCCACCCCCCACGCTCTCCCTCTCCCTCTCTCTCTCTCTCTCTCTCTCTCTCTCTCTCAAAGGGTAACTCGCTCACTCTCTCTGTCCCTCTGTGTCGTGTCTGTCTTCTCCCTGCCTCACCCCTGGCTTCGCGTGTTGCCTGTTGGGAATTACAAATTTGTGTTCCGCTATTAATACATCAATCATCGGAGAACTAGAATCGGCTTTTGAGCGGATGGCCGCGCTGTTCCTACGCACCGTCGCTGCATGCACACTTACCAGGCAACGGGGGATCCGGTAAACTATCATTCACGTCGAGCCATCGACAGTCTTCGCTGAGGCTCGATCGTAAATTAAAAACCAGGGGGCCTTTGAAACGGCGCGGACCATAAACACCCAGAGCTCTCCTTCGCGCGTTATCAGTCTCCACAAGGGCGCTGTGGCGACCCGAAGAGATAGACACCCGGCGTGTGCGCTGTCTCGCCCACGGTCTCGATCAGCTCCTGCACGAACGGGCGAGTCGCCTATTGAGTTCAGCAGCAGCACAACAGGTAGCCTTGGGAATTCGTCGCCAGAGAGGCGATTGAATAAGAATATATATCTATAAACATCGTTCCGTAAGAGGCGAGGGGGAGGGGGGGGGGGGGAACGACGGTAGACTCGCTGTGAAGAAGCTTGTCAGTTCGTGGAGGTTCGGGTGTGTGGTTCCTTAACTCGGCTAATAGGTGTTCAATTATGCGTTGATTCGTGGTAAACCATGCATTGAAACTCTGCCTGCTGCGTAGTATTGTAGAGCCAATAATGTAGTCCTGTCACACACCAGTGTTTGAGATTGTATCCAAGCCCTCGGTCGGTCCGACATTTTAGTTGTTGAGCGTAAGAGTAACAATAATCGCTTTTCTGATTAAAGCGCTACGCCGCAGTCAGTGTTATTGCGCTCAGTGCGCTTTACAAACATAACGACGTAGATGTGGACGGGGACCTGATTATGCTCGTGGCACTTATTTGCACTGACGAGGTGTATTGAGCGAGTTTGCTTCTCGGTAATAAAACAGCAACAAAACCCCGTGCATTGCCCACTCGCTGGGAAGCCGGTGAGGAATTTCGGCGTGTGTGTGTTTTTTGGTTTGTTTTGTTTTGTTTTGTTTGTGTTTTCGCTTCCCTTCGCTATCATCAAGTAGCTGATAGCATTTTTTAATATTTTGTATTCCCCTCTTATCGTCGTTTGTTGGCTCGCACCGGACGTCACCCACAGTGGGCTACTGCGGACGCAGAAATTACCCCCTGTTGAGAACCCCAGAGCTAACAAATGTTCCACCTTTAAAGCCTGGAGTAGGCCAGAATATAACCCTGCATTCTTCGCCCACTGCCGGGAATTTCGTCCTTGTGCATTTCTACCGTCCCGGTTCATTCACCTACATTTTTTCCCCCTAATTTTTTACTTTTTGACTGCGTTAGTTTGGGCTAGCGCAGAACTCCCGCAGAACTAACGTAGTTTCTTTCCTGTGTTGACTCCCGGAATAGAATAGGTCACCGTGCTCGTCACAACCGCGGGTTCAGGTGTGCCCGCGGAATATAACCCGGCCGCATAACGTGTGGTCTTGTGTGAATCGGATATATGTATTTGCGATTTAGCAGTGAATAAGGTATCGGTTTGCGATTCATTTTCTTCCTCTTCTCAAGCTTCGGCTGAGTCGGTGCATATTGTTTGGGGGGTCCTTGGTGGAAAAGTGATACTTAGCGTCACTTGTGTAGTAAGGTGAAATGTAAACTATTCAGATGCGCTTGTTATTGACTTTTTATGACTTAGTTGTCTTTTGCTGTTGACTTACGTCCTGATGTAGCCGCACTGGTTGAAAAACACCAAGTTAACTTACTTGCTGTTGACTTATGTCCTGACATAGCCGTGCTGGCTGAAAAATAGCGAGTTACTGACTTGACTGTGTTGTGTCCAGAATTGCGGTCCAGCTTTTGACGTGTGGTTTAGAAGTGGTGTGGAATCGCTCAGTTCTAACGCAGCCCAAACTAACGCAGTCAAAAAGTAAAACATTTGGAGAAAAAATGTAGGTGAATGAACCGGGACGGTAGAAATGCGCAAGGACGAAATTCCCGGCAGTGGGCGAAGAATGCAGGGATATATTGTGGCCTACTCCAGGCTTTAAAGGGAGAACATTGGTTAGCTCTGGGTTGTGACGTGTGTGGAAGTGGTGTGGAAGTTTGAGTGTGTGGAAGTGGTGTGGAAGTTTGAGTGTGTGGAAGTGGTGTGGAAGTTTGAGTGTGTGGAAGTGGTGTGGAAGTTTGAGTGTGTGTGTGTGTGTGTGTGTGCTACGTCCCGAGGTGACCCTGTGCCGTTGGCGGGACGTTGTAGGTTAGAACCCCTTCCGCCCGGAAGATACAATGGCTCATTTCTTTGTGCGGGGTCTGTGTGCCAGACTGGCCCTGCACGCTGTGCCGACAGACCGAGCTATTCTGCCGGGTACATAATTTGAAGATTACGGTGTTTCAAAGGATCGCCGCCTGATTTATGGGCGTAGTAACCCGTCTGTTGGAGATAATGATATATGACTTACAGTAATAAGGAACATGTCGGTGCAGTTTGGTTTTATAATGCCGCTGCACTGCGCGACGTCGCGGCCGCTATTGGCCCGATTTATGGACGCAGTCACCCCTCTGTTTGTAGATGATGATACACGACTGGTAAGAAATAGGTCAATGCAGTTTGGTTTATGTGCAGCTGCACTGCGTGATTTCTCGGCTGCATTTAGCCTGATTTACGGACGTAATAACAAGTCTGTTGTAGATAATGATATATGACTGGTAAGAAAGTTAGTTAGTTGGTTGGTTGGTTGGTGCTTTGAGCCCAGTCAACCACGTTAGGGTTGTATGAGGGCTAAGACTAGTAAGAAATTTGTCAGTGCAGTTTGGTTTATGTGAAGTTGCAGTGCGCGATTTCTCGGCTGCAGTTAGCCTGATTTACGGACGTGACCACCCTTCTGTTTGTAGATAATGATATATGACTAGTTGGAAATATGTCAGTGCAGTTTGGTTTATGTGCAGTTGCACCGCGCCCCTGATATAACCGTACTGGTTGACTGGGCATAAAACTCCAAGTTACAAGCACCGCGCGATTTCTCGGCCGCTATTAAAATGCCTGATTTATGGACGTAATAGCACGTCTGTTGTAGATAATGATGTACGGCTTATAGTCAGAAACCTGTCGGTGCGGTATGGTTTATGTGCAGTTGCGCTGCGCGATTTGTCGGTCGCAGTTAGTCGTCAGTGCACAGTGGGTGGCAGCCCTTTGTGAGTGAACAGGGTTCAAGCGCTGGGGGCCCTGCCATGGGGAAAACCGTCCGCTTGGTGGCGGAAGGGAGTGTCTAAGTAAGTAAGCATGGTGCTTAACGTCCACAGAAACTATGAGGCTTATTAGGGACGGGGAGAATGTGGGGGAAGGGGGTGTGGAGGTGGGGGGGAGGAGGGGATATATATATATATACTTATCGCTACACTGTCACCACCAGAATGACTCCTGCATTAAGATGGGCAGCGATGAGAGCCACTTTTTAAAGTTTCATTAAATTTTGAGGGACAAAGTCACCAGACAGTGTCCACAGACCAGAACTTTTGAAGAGAAAGGAGAGCCGAAGCAGATTCGAACCGAGGTCCTTCTGCTTACCAGCCTAACGCCTTACCGCTAGGCCAAACCGGCTCACGGGGGAGTGTCTCCGTCCTTCGAAGATGACCGCTCCTTGATGCCTCGTGTCTCGGAGACGTATTGCGCAAGACCGTTGCCTCGTCAGGACACACTCTAGGGGTAAAGCGGACCGGATGAGTGGTTAGTGACGGTACTTCACTCGCCCCCCACCCCCCGCCCCCCAACCTCCTGTGTTCGTTTGTGAGCCGGTTTGGCCTAGCGGTAAGGCGTTAGGTTGGTAAGCAGATGGACCTCGATTCGAATCCGCTTCGGCTCTCCCTTCTCTTCAGAAGTTGTGGTCTGTGGACACTGTCTTGTGACTTTGTCCCTCAAAATTAATGAAACATTGAAATGGCTCCCATCACTGCCCACCTTAATGCAGAAGTCATTCTGCTGGTGACAATGTAGCTATAGGTATATAATCTCCCTCTCCTCCCATCTCCCCCCCCCCCCCCCCCCCCCCCCCCCCCCCCCTTTCACCCCGTCCCTAATAAGCCTTACGGTTTTTGTGGACGTTAAGCACCATGTTTACTTACTGTGTCCGTTTAGAGAGCTCAGGAGCTGTGTGAAAGTCGAGGTGGCCGTCCTGGGCTCCCGTCCCGAATAAGCCTACGGTTTCTGTGGACGTAAAGCAACACACAACCAGTCTGTCCGTTTCTTGGAGGGGGCAGTGCACAAGACTGTTGCATTGCCAGGACATGCATTATGCTGGGGTAAAATTTGACAGAACCGAACGAATAGCTCGATGATTGCAGGTTCGTCCCTCACTACACCGTCACAACACGCTCGCACGCACGCAAACAGGCAGACACGCAGGTACGCGCGCGCACGCATGCACGCACACAGACACAGACACACACACACACACACACACACACACACACACACACACACACACACAGTGTTGAGTGAGGTTGTTTAGTTACTGCTTGGCGTTATGTATGACCCCACGCGAAACCCAGCTTTGGACGAACTGAGCGATTCAAGCGTGGAGGCGACTTTTATTAAGTTAAAGGGAAAGAACACCACGTAGTTGTCTTCATTGATGCATGGTCGACTGGAAACCATTCACCGCGCTTCTTACACCTGCGTGTCGTGCTTGTCGCGCCGCTTCTTTGCCTGAACGCCGGAAATCTTGGCTGGAAAGACGGGTAGTCGTGCTTTGTGCAAGGTTATGCTACCAGCAAGTCGCTGCTCGCTCTCATTCCCCGCCCCCCACCCCAACACTCTGTCTGTCTGTCTGTCTGTCTGTCTGTCTCTGTCTCTCTGTCTCTCTCTCTCTCTCTCTCTCTCTCTCTCTCTCTCTCTCTCCACACACACACACACACACACACACACACGCACGCACGCACGCACGCACGCACGCACGCACGCACACACACATCTCTCTCTCTCTCTCTCTCTCTCTCTCTCTCTCTCTCTCTCTCTCTCTCTCTCTCTCTCTCTCTCTCTCACACACCCCACACACACACACACACACACACAACACACACACTCCTCTCTCTCTCACACGCACGCACGCACGCACGCCGCACGCACGCACGCACGCACGCACGCACGCACGCACGCACACACACACACACACACACACACACACACACACACACACACACACACACACACACACACACACACACATTTGTGCAAGACCTTGGCGGTTCTCGTCAGTATTGCTGGCTAAGTTGTCTGGGTTCCAGAGAAGGGTCTCGTATCCGTTGGGAGGAGAGGAAGGGGCCTTAGTGATGGAATCTTTTCAAAGCAACTCGGTGATGGTTTATAAATTGGCTAAATATATCCGAACGCGATTTGGCGAGGTTTGAAGACAAGCAGCTTTACCCCCTCCCCTCCCCAGGCCTTTGCCGATAGAGCGCGTCGTAAATTATGTGTGCTCTAACCCCCCCCCCCCCCCCCCACCCCACCCCCAACCACACACACACACACCCCTCCCCTTTGCGGCTAAAGCGTATTGTGGATTCCCCCCACCATCACCCGACTGCTGCGAGGGAGTGTCAGTGACGTTGAACATTGCATTTTACAAAGTATGTTGTTAGCTTGCATTTTTGAGTCAACTACGTGCCTTACATGTCTTATGCTTTGTCAGTAAGGATTGGGTGGCTTGGGTACAAAATATATAGATAGATAGGGGAAAGAAAAAGAAGAAAAAAAGGGCAGATAATAATTCAAATGGCGCTATTCCGGCTTCACCCGTGGCCGATCAGGGTTGTTGAAACCCGGAATAGTTTGTACACACACATACACACACACACACGCACGCACGCACGCACGCACGCACGCACGCACGCACGCGCATTTAGCCGTACCATTTAGCCTTACATCTACATTCAGTGTGTATGGTTTGAGTCATTACTCGAGCCCGAGGCCCGTCTGTTGACTGGACGAGACTCGGTATGATAGGACTGGCTGTTGGGTGGAAAGCAGGTTCTGCAAGCCTGGTTTTCTCGCACCGCAGCGCGCTTGTCTAGTCAGTGGTGCTGAAGCAAATAACCCCAACCAAATACACCCCCCCCCCCCCGGTCAGTGGTGCAAAAACAAATAACCCCAACCAAACGCAGCCCCCACCCAACCCCTCTTTGCCCCACCCCGGATCATCCTCCCAGGCACCAATTTAGAACTGGCAGGGCTGGATTCGAACTCTGTGGCCGTGAACCACTGCAGGTGGACGCTGAGTGAAGTTCAAAACGTCTGTGCCTTTTAAAGCGGTTTGCTTTTCCTAGCGCCTGTTTGTTGTTTCTGCCTGTTGGCATGGGCGCGTGCTGCGAGCCATCCACCGTCACGTCCCATCGAGACGACGGCAAAAGACGAATGCCGTGCCTTCTTCTTCTTCTTCGTCGTCGTCGCCGTCGTCTCCATTGTGTGGTTTGCCTCGTCGACCCTGCAGTCGGCAAGCTGAAAGATGAAGTAGCAGTTGTAGCGAGTGGGTGTGCTTCAGCAGCCGGGAGTACTTCAAACTTGCCGTGGAGAGGAAAGAGAGATAGGTGTCCGACTTTGACCTGACCCAACACCCAGGTATATTATACCATACACAGAGCGGCAGTTCCTGCTCCATTTCGTTGTCCCCTTCCTCTGTTACACGCCCTCTGGTGGGGAGGAAGGGGGGGGGGGGTACTTTGAGTCGCCCCCCCCCCCCATCCCCCTACTCCCTCCCCCTCCTCGCCGCCCCTCCCCGCCCCCCTTCTCTTTGCCTTACACTCGCGAGCCCGAGAAGAGAATGCGTCGTCAGCAGGCAGTGACAAGTGGGGCTTCTTGAAATTTCTTCACAGGTCACGGCTACCACCGAGGTTTTCAATTGCCTCCGACGCTCGACAACACGGCATTCCGCGACCTTTTCTCGTCTACTGTCGGTCCGCTTGCTGAACAGCCAGCCGAACTAATTGGATTGTTGTCCCGAGTCGCTTTTTTACTTTTGCCTGTCCAGCTGGCAAACTAAGGCTTCACTGCGTCGCTCGCTGCTGGAGTGCCACAGTTCAGGTTCCGTGAAAACACCGCGGCAAATCAACCATCAGATTCAGCTGGAGCTACATTGTACAACCACTACTGTTGAGAGAGAAAACAGAGAGAGAGAGAGAGAGAGAGAAGAGAGAAACAAAAGGGTTCAGGAGCTGTGTGAAAGTCGAGGTGGCCGTCCTGGGCTTTCCGTCCTAACGAGCCTCATGGTTTCCGTGGATGTAAAGCAATATTGAACCATGCTCACGCATTGGTCTCAGCTTGTCCCTAATACGTCAACCGACATCCGAGGACGTTAACAACACCGGAAGCACAAAAAGAAAAGAAAAAGAGGAAAGAAAGAGCGGCAGTAGGGAAGATGATGTGGTTTCTGCTAGTACAAAACACCAACTTACTTACTTACTTACTGCTAGTACAAACGGTTCGCGGCTTTGTTTCTTTTTGTTTGCTTGGGGTGAGGTAGTTGGGTTTTTTGTTTGTTTTTTTGCTCATGCGGTGAGTGCGGCCGCCGGTTTCAATTCAAGACCGCCATGCTGCAGCCGGGCTGCGGCACCACCGGTGCTGCGACAGCACTAAGCAAGCGACAGGAGCGGCAGCAGGTGCAGCGGGTCGGAAGGAGAACAAGGAGTCCTTCATTGATTGCCGCCGCCGGCTCCTTGCAGCTCCTGTCAACCGGCAGGTGACGACGAGCGGATGTATCAGTCAGTGCCGTATGCATGCATGCAGACTCTCGGCGGCCGGTCTGCAAATGGAGATAGGGCGCTCTACGGATCGGCAGTTGCTGCCGCGGCCACAGTTGCAACCCTGCTTCTTCACGGCCCCCGGGTAGTTGAGACACGTACTCGCTTGCGCGGCTGCTTGCATTACATGCGTACATGTGCAGCAGCAGTTTGGTGCAGCAGGGCCTGCGTGTATACAGGCTCTGGTCCGTCGGTTGTCAGTGCACCCACCGCTGACACTTTTGTCTTGGCGGCAAGTTCACGGTTCTTCACGTCTGTATGTAGCCGGACACGTTGTTGTATGCTGCGCCGTGTACTTGGCACAGCTGTTTTACTTAGGTTTGCGTTTTTCTCGCCTAGCCGTGTAGTTCACTGCTGTTTTACTTCAAGTTTGCGTTTTTCTTGCCTAGCCGTGTAGTTGACTGCTGTTTTACTTCAGGCTTGTGTTTTTCTCGCCTAGCCGTGTAGTTAGTTCACTGTCATGTTTGTCTCGCCTAGCCGTGTACTTCGCTGCTGTTTTACTTCAGGTTGTGTTTTTCTCGCCTAGCCGTGCAGTTAGTTCGCTGCTGTTTTACTTCAGGTTGTGTTTTTCTCGCCTAGCCGTGCAGTTAGTTCACTGCTGTTTTACTTCAGGTTGTGTTTTTCTCGCCTAGCCGTGCAGTTAGTTCACTGCTGTTTTACTTCAGGTTGTGTTTTTCTCGCCTAGCCGTGCAGTTAGTTCACTGCTGTTTTACTTCAGGTTGTGTTTTTCTCGCCTAGCCGTGCAGTTAGTTCACTGCTGTTTTACTTCAGGTTGTGTTTTTCTCGCCTAGCCGTGCAGTTAGTTCACTGCTGTTTTACTTCAGGTTGTGTTTTTCTCGCCTAGCCGTGTAGTTCACTGCTGTTTTACTTCAGGTTGCGTTTTTGGTGGTGTTTTTCGTTAAGCTGTGTACGGGAGGAGGAAAGTTTTCACTGTATGACTCGTTTGCCAGTCTGTACGGCGGAGAAGGACTGTATTGAGAGTGCACGTCGCCCCCCCCCCCCCCTCCCCTGTCCCTCTTATTAGCATGGTTCATTATAGCTTTACGTCCACTGCACTGAAACCAGAAGGCTCGTTAGGACGGACAGCCCAGGACGGCCACCTCGACTCTCACACAGCTCCTGAACTATGATGTCCTGACTGAGAGATCGGGGTGGCGAGTTTTATCACCACGAGTGGAGTACCCGGCAAATCCTCCGCCGTGATGGGAAACTGGCTTTCTGTGCCACCCAGCACCCCCACGCGGCACGGCTGACCTTGAGTAGACTCCGGAGCCGGCTTTGGGGGGGCGAGAGGGGTGATCAGAAGGGGGGGGGGGGGGGGGGGGGACGCCACGTCAGTGAGACTGACAGCGGCGAGCCGGCTTATCGGCTGTTCTCGCGTTTCATTGTTTAAATGTTTGTAGGTTTTTTTGTTTGTTTTTTGTTTTTGTTTTTGTGTGTGCGTTTTTTGTGTGGACCGGCTGGGGTGCAGAAAGAATTTTATCTGGACGGGGTGTACTTGTGATTTGCCAACAGCAGTATTTGGCCTGCCCCGCGTCGTCTCAAGTTCTGGCGCGTGCACCAACAACCGCGTTACTGAGCCGGGGGTAGGGTAGGGTAGAGTGGAGCGAGTAGGCAAGGCGGAACGTTAGGGTGCGCTGTGCAGTAAAGCGATCACCCCACGGCGACAAAGCTGAACCTGTCACGCACCGACACTTAAAAAAAAACTAACTATATATATATAAATAAAAATCTTGGATTACCGACGTACCGGCTGTGTCGTACAAGACGAGCGATTCACGCTGACGTCTAGTAGGAGTGCCGACGGACAATCCTGACCAGGATTTTGATTTGGGAAAGAAAAAAGAAGAAGAAGAAGAAGCAGAAGAAAAACGGGAGTCGCGGCGGAGACTGAACTTCGTGTCGTCGTCTGCTTACCACAGCCTCCGGCCGAGGGCTTTTGCTCCGACGAGGAAAAGGCGGCAGTAAGCAAGGCGGAGAGCCGAGCGTCGGACGGAGGAGTATTGTGTTATAGCCGGCCGAGCCAGCCTTCCTTCAACTTTCGAGCGTGATCGGCTTGTGAATGGAGTGAGCGAGTTCAGTGTGTGTGTGCGCGCTGCGCACCTCCGGCTAAGCAGGGGAAGGAAGAACCGAACCGAACCGCCGACGGACGCCGCTCGGGTGACGGACTGACATGACAGTGGTGTAAGTTAGTGACGGTCCCACGGCTTGGGCCGCTCACGACGCCTGAGACTCGTCCCGCGTTAGGTAGGTAGGCAGGCAGGTAGGTAGGTGCTGCGACCGACGGAGTCGGCGCGAAGAAGGAGAAGAAGAAGCCGGGGCTGAGGAGTGTTGTCGTCGTCGTCGTCGTCGTGGTTCAGTGTGTCCCATGCGGCGGTTCCGCCGCCGCGCGGCCGTGGCGGGGTGGCAGCAGGTGTCCCGGAGCATGTCTGGCACCGAGGATGCGTGTGTGCATGGCTGGCCCTCTCAAGCACAGGACCCCGCAAGCCAGAGCCTCGGGAGGTCGGGAGGCTAGCATCGTCGTGCGGCGGTGTAGGATCGGGGGCGCCGTCGCCTTCGGGGTGGTGCAGGTTTCCAACGTCGTTCCCGCCGCTGCCGCCGCGCCGCCTCCTCTCAGACCCAGTCCCAGTCCCAGTCGTCCGCCTCCTCCACCAGGCAACCCGCCGCCATCCACCCCTCCCCCACCTCCGCCACGTCGCCGTCGTCGTCGGGGAGGTGGTGGCCACACGGCACCGGCCAAACACGTTGTGAGTACGCTTCGTAGAGCTTACAGACTCGCCGGTGGGTGAGGTTTACACTGTGTCCTTTTAGCGACTCGAAAACCGTTGGTGGTGTTCAGATGACGATGATAACAAAAACAAACAAAATGTTGGCGGGGGGGGGGGGGGGGGGGGGCACGCACGCACGCACGCACGCGCACACACACACACACACACACGAGGAAAAAGAATTGAAGGGATACCAAAAAAAAAAAAAAGATGAAGGGGAAAGGGAGCTATCACTGACTTGCCGCGTCCAGAAATGACCAAGCTGTTGGTGCGCCTAGTTTTTCGTGTCCCTCTGTCAAGTACTCCAGAAGGCTATACTTCCTGTCGGCAAAGTAAGTCCCGCGGCATTCAAACTATTATCATGTCAAAGCGGGGCAGCCTAGATACCAGCGGTCACGTTGGGGTTGTCCTTGTCCCCGTTGTGTCCATGGGGTGGTTTGGATTCTGTGGTTTTTCAAGTTCACACGGAATGGGGTTTCCTTTTTCCAGCTGTGAACACGGGTCTTTAGAAACGAGGGAGGAGAAGCGTGCAGTGCCTACACTGGAGTGGAGGCTGGCCGCAGAGCCGGTGCTTGTGGCACCGACGCACGAGTGTCCCGTCGGCAGTGGGAGCTCGCCACCTAGATTAATCACGCTCGTGATAAACGCTCGTGTGACGGGATGCATTTTATAGCTACCGCGACTGAATAAAACATTAGGCCAGAAACCCTGTGTCTGTATTATGATGAGTACGATACTCTATTTAGGATGTGTGCACGGAGTGGGTGGGGGGGACTGTGTGTGTGTGTGTGACTGTGGTGCGTGTGCGTGTGAAATGAGGCGGGCGGGGAGAAAACATGCGTGAACTCGGTGAGTGTGACGTGAATGCACAATGAGAGAGATGGGCCAGATAATAGACTAGATGGCTGTTACAGGGACAGGGGTGACTGACTATTAACCCAAGGAAGTAACAAAGGCTGGCCTATAATACTGTATATCGGTATATGGCCCGGATAGCTCATGTCGTTTGCATGCTTTGTAACTGATAACGTTAGACCTTTAACAAACCACTAGGAATATTTAACATACTTCACTGCAACGCCGCTGCTTGCAGCAGTTCCTGCGTCAGATGGTGACTTTGCGCTGTGTGGAATTGTGCTGTGTTCAACGCTGGTGTGGGGAGAGAGACTCGACCGTCTACTTGAGCAGCATGCCCGGCTCGCGGCTCATTACCGCTGTGTTTAGTCATACAGTTTGTCAGCTCCATACCAGCTCGGGCTGTTTACTGGTGATGCAGGTCAGAGTGCAAATGGATAGTCGTGGAATGTCACAGGGGATGGGGGCCCGGATGATGAAATGATTTACTTTACCCACCAGTCCAGGCATTCCGCGTGTGTGTGTGTGTGTGTGTGTGTGTGTGTGTGTGTGTGTGTGTGTGTGTGTGTGTGTGTGCTGTATGTGTGTGTGTTGTATTTGTGTGGGTGGGTGGCGTCACTGTGTGTATACGTGCCCACCGACATGGACTATTATTCTATGTCTGTGGTGTGTGCCACACTGTACATGTGTTTGTGCGCGCGCGCGTGATATAAAAGGACGGCAGCGGTGCCACAACACCCGAGTTTTCCGCTGATGATCCCCTGACGGCGCCAGGCGCGCGCCACAAACACGGCTGGTACGGTGCGTGGCAGTAGTCCGCGCCAGCTATCTTGTCTCATTCGGGGGGAGGAGTGTTGGGGCCGGGGTCGGTCCCCTCCAGTGGTAATGGATGGGTGAGCGCGCAGAAAGGGACAGGTGGGACACTCGGAATGCACTCCTTTCAGTCTGCTGCTGCTTTCACGGCCGGGCGAGGGAGAGGCGCTGCTCGGTTGGGGGCAGTGGGCGGGGAGGATAGGGTGCATGCTTTGCTTTCTTGCCCCCCCCCCCCCCACCCCCGCCCCCCCCACCCCTGTCCCCCGCACCCGCCCCGGTGTACTTGTGTAAGACGTCCGCTTTCAGAGAAGGACAAAATACCGTTTTGCGGCCTGCTGGGTTTTTAGTGTTTGTTTTTACTCTCTCTCTCCTCTCTCTCTCTCCTCTCCTCTCTCCTCCCCCTCTCCTCTGTTTTCTCATTGGTTATCGTCTGAGACACCCAGCCCGCCCCTACGTGCATTTATATCCCAGGGTAGCAGAGAGAATCCCTTTGGTGCGATTGCTATGCCTTTGTACCTCTCTTTCATTTCTGGTCTTCACCTGTTGTCATCTGGCAGCTCTCCACGCAAACGTTGGCACTTGGGCAGTGGGGGGTTTTGGGCGGGTGAGACTATGGTTTCGCTAGCTGGGCCCGGCGGTGAACTTGCCTGCTCTGTCGTCGCCAAAATGCCAGGGCCGTCTCCGGCGCTCTGGGCCCTGTAGTGTATCCGTGTTTACAACCTCCCCCACCACCTCTTGTGATCACAGTGTTGTAACAGCACACTCTTGGATATAAGTTTCTTACAGATCCCTGGTTGTATCCGTCTGAACACCACACCCGCTCCTAACCGTGCATAATTGATACCCCGGGTACACAGTGAGAACAGACTTTGGTCGTTGTATGCCTTTGAAACCTCTCGTTTCATTTCTGGTCTTCACCTGTTTTGATCATCTGGCAGTAACAGCACGCAAAACGTTGAGCAAAATTTGGAAAGCAGATCAAAGATTTAGAAAAGAAAGGTTGGGTGGGGACGGGTGAGAGGGCTGAATGGAACTGATCTTTGCTAGCTCGGTGTCAGTGTTCTGGGTGTTTCTGAAGGTCGGTGAACTGTGTCCTGCTCTTGGTCGTCGCCAAAATGCCAAGGGCCGTGACTCCGGCGCGGATCTTGAGTGGCCGCTGTAGTGTGATGCACAGTGTTAGTGACAGACACATATCGCTAGTAACAGACACACCTCGTTGTGATACACAGTGCTAGTAACAGACACACCTCGTTGTGATACACAGTGCTAGTAACAGACACACCTCGTTATGATACACAGT
This sequence comes from Alviniconcha marisindica, assembly GCA_018857735.1. Taxonomy (NCBI): domain Eukaryota; kingdom Metazoa; phylum Mollusca; class Gastropoda; family Provannidae; genus Alviniconcha; species Alviniconcha marisindica. The sequence continues at coordinate 551,029 of JABMCL010003241.1, forward strand.
GCTAATAACAGACACACATCGTTGTGATACACAGTGTTGGTAACAGACACACCTCGTTGTGATACACAGTGCTAGTAACAGACACACATCGTTGTGATACACGGTGTTAGTAACAGACACACATCGTTGTTACTGACAGCAGGCACTGGGCCCGAAGAGACTAGGTGTGATACTCTTGTTAGTAACAGACACGCATCGAATAGACTAGGTGTGATACACAGTGTTAGTAACAGACACGCATCGAATAGACTAGGTGTGATACACAGTGTTAGTAACAGACACATCGTTGTTGCTGGTGGCAGACACTGGGCCCGAATAGACTAGTGTCCTCAGCGGAGGAACGAAGACAGCCACAGAGATGGATGGTTGGTCGCGAATAAAGCAGCGCTAAAAACAAATCACCACATAAGGGAGTTAATTGGTGCTCGAAATACGTAACAGAAGTACAACAACAAAGACCCGAGTCGCCTACGGTAACTCTCACCTGGCATGCGTGTAAATACAAGGTACATAAACTCTACCAGAGGTACATCATCAATTAAAAGCAACAACAGAGTCCAGGCGAGATCAAGAGGAGGGAGGTGAGCTGGACTTTCAGGAAGAAGCTAGCCCAGAAGAGATCAAGAGCAGGGAGGTGGTGCTGGGCTATAGAGAGTTTGACTTCTTCCGCTTCAGTTGTTTCCCAACGGCGGAGATACGGACATAGTCATTGTGACTATTCTGCATAGCAGTTGGGACAGCAATTGCGTGGTGCTGTGGTCGCTGCGCAATGCCGGATGGACACTGCCTTAACATTTCAGTTAAATCACATTGTCCTTCACTCCCATCAGTCTCAGTGTGTGTGTGTGTGTGTGTGTGTGTGTGTGTGGTGTGTGTGTGTGTGTGTGTGTGTGTGTGGTGTGTGTAGGTGTGTGCATCTTTTGCATAATTATGCTTGAACACTTGTCGATATATACATTTTGGGGGTTGTTGTTTTTGGATAACATTTTCCATCTCGATGAACATTATGTGTGTATGCTTGTTCAGCGCTTTGAGCCGCAGGGTAGGCGCTTTACAAATTTCCATTATTATTATTATTATAACATACTGTTGTTCTGGCGGCGGTCCACGACAGCCTTGGTCTTCCGGGTTGGTGCCTGTTTCGAGGTTTCACTCTTCTGTCCCCCTTTCCCACTCGTCCCCGTCCCAAATAGGCCATCTCGCCTCCGTGGACGTTAAGCAACAACAAAAAATCAACATCCTCAATAGGTTTTTCGCGGTGTTATTAATGAATGCTCATTTATGTCTTTTTCGGCTGGTCGATTCATGTTTGCTTCTGCCGGATTTTACTTGTCAGCAACAGATGCTCCTTTCTGTCCGTTTTCAGTTGATCAGTGAATACTCGTTTCTGCAGGTTCCCAAATTGTCCACGCCTGATGGTCGTTTCTGCCAGTTTCCGCCGAGTTGGTCGATAGACCCTCATTTCTGTCGGT
>JABMCL010003241.1:557500-582500 GCA_018857735.1 Alviniconcha marisindica
TCTCTCTCCAACATTGAAGATAACTCAACGTCAAGTGCATACCATAATGTATTGTATTGCGTGTGTTTCAGCCGAATGGGAACTGTGTCTCTGATGGACATGGTTTGGTTACCATCCGGATGAAGCCAGATGACCACGGTCGCTTTGGCTTCAACGTCAAGGTAAGAACATTGCTGATTTCCCTGTTGTCAGTCAGCCTGTTTTTTTAATATATTTTTGTTGTTGGATTGGTTGATTGATGATTGGTTATATAGTGCTAGTCTCCGCTCTCGAGCAGTCTCACTGCGCTCACATGTGATTCTACGGGTAGGTAGGTAGGTAGTGTTGCTTAATGTCCTCAGATGTCAGTTGACATATTAGGGACAAGCTGAGACCAATGCCAAAGCATGGTTCAGTATAGCTTTATGTCCACGGAAACCAGAAGGCCCGTTAGGACGGACAGCCCAGGACGGCCACCTCGACTCTCACACAGCTCCTGAACTATGATGTGATTACTGGCTCTTTATAGCACATTTTTTAATATCCACTGAAGTGGAGTATTTACAGCGCTGGCATGGCTGGTGCCACATGAAACTGCTGCCATCTCGGCCCAAGTTCTGTGTACACCATACAACCATGCACCGTGTCACTTCATGCAAAGCCACATACGTAAGGTGTATGCGGGTTTAGCTGTAACCTGCCACCTGTACTTTTGACAGAATGACTGGGATCTTTTATGTGCTACTGCGGCAACACAGGGATGGAACAGATACTGAAATAAGAGCACAGAAAGTTGACCCTGGAGAAGAAAATTATCCCACCATTCCTGCTGCACCCGTGACCTTTCAATCATGAGTCCAGCGCTCTAGTCTAACCACTGAGCTATCCCTGCCCCCACTGCCCCATTGAGACCTACTTGTTGAAAACTTGTGGGTGCAGAGGGAAGCTGTCTGGCAAGAAACAAAGTTGAGTGGGGATTTTTGTAGGGCAAAACTTTGTTGAAAGGACAAAGATCCATGCTGTTTGATTTCATAAATTATACTCATTGCCATGGTCCTTTTTTTGTTTTGTTTTTCGTTCTTCTGTGTGTTCGCCCTGATATAACCATACTGGTTGACTGGGCATAAAACACCAACTTACTTACTTACTTACTCTTCTGTGTGTGTGTGTGTGTGTGTTTATTTGTGTGAGTAGGTGCATGTTTTCTTGTCTGCATACTTTGCTTTTAGGTACACGAATGAGAGAAAGAGAAACAAATTGTATTTTAATGGATGCCTGTTCATAAATAAAAGCCCTACAGTGATGTGCTTGGCAAACAAACAACAAAAAAAGGAAAAAAGATATGTGCTGTTATACTGGACATGCTTGAGAAAGCGTCAGACAGGCCGTGATGGTGGAACTGTTTCTGTTGTTTCCAGGGTGGCGCTGATCAGGGCATGCCGATTATTGTGTCCCGGGTGGCACCAGATACGCCAGCAGACCTGGCCATCCCACGCCTCAACGAAGGGGACCAGGTGCTCTACATCAATGGCCGTGATGTCTCGCAGCATACACATGAACAGGTAAACACCAGACAAAATGTGTAGTTATGCAGCTGAGGTTCAAGAAAACAAAACAAATACCATAGAAATGCTCTTTAGTTTGAAGTTTCCTGTCAGTTACCTGATGCTGTGGTCATGGGTGCAACTGGGGTTCAACACCCCCTCCCCTACCCCCCACCCCAAGTTTCCTGTCAGTTACCTGGTGCTCTCTTGTCTGAGGATCATCTTATTCCTCAGTGTTGTTTGAGGATCACTCATTTTACTTCTCACTGTTGTTGGAGGACTGTTTTACTCCTCACAGTTGTTTGAGGATAAATCATTTTACTTCTCACTGTTGTTGGAGGATCATTCTACTCCTCACAGTTGTTTGAGGATTGTTTTACTGCTCTGTTGTTTGAGGATTGTTTTACTCCTCACAGTGGTTTGAGGATTGTTTTACTCATCATTGTTGTTTGAAGATAGTTTTACTCCTCACTGTTCTTTGAGGATTGTTTTACTCTTAACAGTTGTTTCAGGATTGTTTTACTCCTCACAGTTGTTTGAGGATCAGTAATTTTACTCCTAACTGTACTTTGAGGATCATTTTACTCCTCACTGTTGTTTGTGAATCATTTTGATCCTCACTGTTGTTTGAGGATCAATTATTGCTCCTCATTGTTGTTGGAGGATGGTTTTACTCCTCACAGTTCTTTTGGGATCATTTTACTCCTCACTGTTTGAGGATCATTTTCCTCATCACTGTTGTTTGAGGATCATTTTCCTCATCACTGTTGTTTGGGGATCACTTTACTCCTGCTTCCTCTTCTAGTCTGGCTGCAAAGTAGATGTTGTGCCTGGTTCCTTGGATCAGCACAAAAAAACATATCGGACCCGTGTGCTTTGGGCTGCACACTCATAAAGATTACTAGGCAGTTGGAAATTGAAGGAAATCAGTGGTAGTTTCTGCGGCTTCTTCAGTGTGTGTGTGATTGTGCCATGGTGTGTGTGATTGTGCCACGGTGTGTGTGTGATGGTGTGTGATTGTGCCACGGTGTGTGTGTGTGATTGTGCCACGGTGTGTGTGTGTGATGGTGTGTGTGTGTGTGTGACTGTGTCATGGTGTGTGTGTGTGTGTGTGTGTGTGTGTGTGTGTGTGTGTGTGTGTGTGTGTGATACTGTTTTAATTGCTGTGTATGATACTTTAATTAATTGTTTTACAAGTATGTGATTTTAACTTCATTACTATTTTATGATGAGGTCACAATTGTTCTATATTTATAACTATACTATGGTTAAAGTAAGACTCTCTTGTTGGTGGTGTTGTGTTTGTTATATTGTTCTCTTAACTTTATGTATTTTTTTATTTTTTTATGAGCCTGCCATTACCACAACAAAATTGCCCCTTGTGGGATGATTAAAGTTTTTTTAATTGAATTGAAAAGGTCTCAGGAGGTGCAGAGAGGAACAAGAAGCCGTGCTTTGACTTCGCGCCCCGCAGTTGTGTAAGCCTGACCCTTCTGTCCTGTTTTGCAGGTTGTCATGTTCATCAAGGCGTCCCGGGAAACCCACTCCGGAGAGCTGGTTCTAATCGTCAGACCAAACGGTGAGACTGCCCCAGCCAGAAGTGCAGGCAAAACAGCACATTCCTCAGCTTGATGCATCACTCTGGTAGAAGGATGCACAGAGTTTCCATTCGGTCTTGGCTGTGTCTACGGGACTCTTGCTGTTAATGAAGGAAAACGTTTAGGAGAGAAAGTAACAGAAAAGGTTATGGGAGAGTTAAAAGAAAGAAGGGAAGGACAAAATCTCCCATTTTTCTTCTTTCAAATTTGAGCTGACAGAACATTTTCTCTTTTTTTTTTTTTTTTTAAAGTTCATTTTGAGGCAGCATTTTACAGCACAAATGGTTTAGATGCTTGCCACAGTTATGCAGTTGCTTTGGGTTAGTTGAACAGGCCACCCATGCCAAAAACATGATTGTTTTATGACAGAGATTTTGCTAGTCAGAGCCTTCCAAGTTCCGTGTGACGATAATTTCCTTTGAGTTGTACACTTCTGTACCAGTTTCAGTGACCTTGCCTAAAATTCAAGGTCACAGTGGTTCAAAAAGATGACACTGAAAGTGTGGCTTGGAAAGTTCTCATTCCGTCAAGTTCAGACTTTGTTATGTAGTTGGACGCAGATGGAGAACAATGCTTCACAAGTTCAAGGTACGATCTGTATTCAAGGGAGATAAGTAACACACTTCCTGCATGTGCCGCAGATGTTAATGCTGCTTTTGACGTTTGAGCAAGGTCATTGAAACTCAGCATGATGGTAACTGTATGGTAACTTTTGTCTAGCTTTACATATTGGGTTTGGTGACCTTGGCCCCTTTTGAAGGTCACAGGGAGCAGAGGAGGGGGGAAAAAAACCCATATGAAAGTTGTTTTCCTGTATTGGTTTATCAACATATTTTCTTGCATAGTAGAAACAGTAAACAAATATGGATTCCCAACTTGGTAGGGCACAAGTGCTTCTTTTGGGCTGAGTACCATACTGATTTTAGAATGCCATATTCATTTCATCTCACATCATCCCAGGCATTACCTTTTAGTAAAAAAAAAAAGAAAAAAAGAAGAAGAAAATGAAACTACATCACTGTCAATGGTGTGTCCAGTATACGTTGGGGAGGATGCAGCCGATGAGCCTGACTTCACCTACATCCCAGAGACCCACCAGATTGCCAGCTCTTCATCCAGTGCCAACACCCTTGACTCCTCCCTGCTACTTCTGCAGGAGGGACTGGAGAGTGGCGCTGCCATCGCTCAGTTTGAGGTCAGTATACTGGTGGTGCTGTCAGTGTCCCTGTAGATGTTGGCTGGTAGAGGTGTGGGTTAGTCATTTGGGGGGGTCACGGAGAAAGCAGGGTTGATAATTATAAGATACAAGACAACTTTATTGATCCATTGCGGAAATTGCATGGTCTGCCATAAAACGTATTACATAATAAAACATTGCACCAACAACACATGTTCTCACTCTTCCAAATTACAATCCACTCGCTCAGGCAGCTGCCTCCCATTCACTCCCAAACACTCCTCCTTTTTGTCCCAGCCTCATCGTCCCCCTGTCCCCATCTCAAGCTGTTGCACATTGCGTTTATCAGACTGCTTATTGATTGTGTGTCCAAATGGCCGTTGGATTGAATAACTGTTGGGTGGATTGGATAACTGTATGGTGTAGTCTTACTATAGATTGTTGTGAAAATCAGTGTGTTGTTTTGTCCACAGCAATTGTACCGGAAAAAGCCAGGGTTGACTGTCAACGTGGCCAGATTGGATGCCAACATCAACAAGAACAGATACAGGGACATTTCGCCTTGTAAGTACTGTTCTGCACATCATTCACCACCCCCTGTATCAGACTGTGTGTGTGTGTGTACATGTGTGTGTTTGTGTGTGTATCTGTCTACATATGTGTGTGTCAGTTCATATTCACACACCTACTTCAGTTGCATACATACAATGCCATAACTGTGTGCATGTCTTCACACAGAGTTAAGAAAACAGTGCTACAAATAAAAAAAAGTGTGGCAAGGTCAAAGCCCTGAACACAGCACACAGATGCCTGACTGGTGGGGGACACTGCAAGTACATGTGTATACAGGAAAACTGATGCATGTGAAATGTCTTACCCAACTTGGTTGAACTATCAAGAGTTCTTTAGCAGAATAACAAACACAGCAGGAATTACAGAAACTGAGATTATTGAGTTTTAGGTGTATGAAAAGCTGGGCGGATTAGATTGTTCAGTAATGTATCTGAATTATGACATGGCAGTTGTGATTCAGACAAAAAGGAGAGCATGAATCTCACCTTTTCGTGAATCTTTTTGAGGAAATTGTACATGTGTGTGTGTGCGCGTGTGTGTGTCTTTCCAGATGACCAAACAAGGGTGGTTTTGAAGAATGGTGTCATTGGAGACTACATCAATGCCAACTATGTCAATGTGAGTGCATTTCAAATGTCGAATGATTTACCATTTGCTCAGTGCTGAGGTACAAACGTCCATTAACTTAAATTGATTCAGAAAAAGGGTGAACTTTTGAGGCATGTTTTTGAAACTGCTGTCAGTACCAAAGATTTTGTAGGGAGTTGTAGACATTGGGTTGTAGGAAGTTGTAGACATTGGGTTGCAGGAAGTTGTAGACATTGGGTTGTAGGACGATGCAGACATTGGGTTGTAACTTGTAGGAAGATGTAGACATTGGGTTGTAGGAAGTTGTAGACATTGGGTTGTAGGAAGTTGTAGACATTGGGTTGTAGGAAGTTGTAGACATTGGGTTGTAGGAAGTTGTAGACATTGGGTTGTAGGACGATGTAGACATTGGGTTGTAGGAAGTTGTAGACATTGGGTTGCAGGAAGTTGTAGACATTGGGTTGTAGGAAGTTGTAGACATTGGGTTGTAGGACGATGCAGACATTGGGTTGTAACTTGTAGGAAGATGTAGACATTGGGTTGTAGGAAGATGTAGACATTGGGTTGTAGGAAGATGTAGACATTGGGTTGTAGGAAGTTGTAGACATTGGGTTGTAGGAAGATTGTAGACATTGGGTTGTAGGAAGTTGTAGACATTGGGTTGTAGGAAGATGTAGACATTGGGTTGTAGGAAGATGTAGACATTGGGTTGTAGGAAGTTGTAGACATTGGGTTGTAGGAAGATGTAGACATTGGGTTCAGAGAAATCGTAGGCAGTAGCTTGGGGGTGGGGGTTGGAGGGGGGGCACACATAAAAACATTTTTCATTGTCACATTCACTGGGTATGATTTCCAAGTTTGATCTACAATGCTGTCTTTAAAGTTGACAAGCCTGAACAAGAGGTGCAGGCCAGAAGAAATAAACCTTATTTTCATTGACCAGCACAGTGGTGGTAAAGTCCTGGTGTCCAAACAACAACAAAACAAAAAAGGCAGCTCTGCTTTGCTTGACCAGCATAGAATGGTAACCTGTGAACTGTGTCCGTGACCAACTCAATGGTCAATGCTAATGTGTGTGCCCATTCCTGCAGATGGAGATCCCTGGGTCTGGCATCATCAACCGCTACATTGCTGCGCAGGGCCCTCTCCCCAACACCTGCACGGACTTCTGGCAGGTGAGTGCATACAGCCTGAGGGGGTCACAGTGGGATGTTATTTGTTTCCTTGACATTTACTTTGATGATTATCTTGCACTGCGAGTGCCGTGCCTGAGATGAAAATTGCAGACCTTCATCTTTTTCCCCATAGGCACAGGCAACATTTTGATTGTTTGCTGCTGTTATGCTGTAGTGTTGTGGTGCCAGTTGTCAGGCTGCATCTTATGGAAAAGTGGGTATGGTTTTAATGCAGATGTTTTGGCGTTGCTTTCAACAAGGCACCGGTCAGAGGGAGAGTTTTAATCTTGAAGGAATAAATTTGCACTTTCTTTTATATTTGAAATTGGTAAACTGTACAACGTTTTTATTTTTATTTTTTAAACAAGATTTATGTGGCACTGAGAAACATGTGCACACACAAACTTGCATGCATGCCGGCGCATGCGCACACATGCACGCGCGCACACACACACACACACACAGAGTTTTCTAACTTGATATGTAACTTGCATGCATGCAGGCACACACACACGCATGCACACACACACACCCACACACACACACACACACACACACACACACACACAGAGTTTTCTAACTTGATATGCTGAGTAGGAAAAGAGGAAGCATTACCTTGCTAACCACCAACAGTAAGAATGGAGTTGTGTCCAGTCTGCAAGATAAGACAGTCACACTTTGTCATTGTAACAATGCAGATGGTGTGGGAGCAGCAGTCATCCCTTGTGGTCATGCTGACCACCAAAGTGGAGCGAGGCCGAGTCAAGTGCCACCAGTACTGGCCCCAGCTCTACGAGACGGAGGACTTTGGCGCCCTGCAGATCACCTGCGTCAAAGAGGAGGAGACGCCCTCGTTCGCGTTCCGCGAGTTCAACCTGACCCACGTGGAGACCAACGAGGAACGCCACATCCGCCACATGCAGTACATTGCCTGGCCCGACCATGGCGTGCCCGACGACCCGAGTGATTTCCTGGACTTTGTCATGAAAGTGCGCCAGGCCCGCGCCGGCATGGTGGAACCCACTGTTGTCCATTGCAGGTAGAGGGCATGTGTTTTTTGTTGTTGTTGGGGTGGGGTCACGGGTGGGGTGGGGTTGCTGGATGTGTTTCCTTCTCCCAGCACCCTCTGCATCTGCCCATGCTTTCTGCACTGACGTGTGAAAAGTATAGCAAGGTGTTCATCTTGCGGTGAATTCTGGAGTAGAAATTTGATGTAGTCTTATGCTAGTATGCATGCTATAAACAGCGTGGTGGCAGCGTGTCTCTTGCAGACATTGTGGAGAAGGGCTTTTAAATCAAACTTCTTTTTTCCCCACTCCCCCACCCCCAGCCTTTTTAATCCCAGTGAATGCTTTTGTTGGGAAATATATGTGTGGTTAAGTCGGAAAAGACTGGTCAAACTGAGACCATTTTTGTGTCCAGACTGCACCACATCATGTGAAAATTTCCTGGGGGGGGGGGGATTCTTCTGGGCCATCATAGTTTTCCAGTAAAATGTGATTTTAGCTGCTAACAGTAACATCCCTCAAAGCCACAGTGTAGGACTGAGGATTGGAGAGAACACAGATCAGAGATGTGTTCAGGCATTCCCCAGGCAGCCAGTCTAATATTTTGTGTGTGATGAATGGGAGGGTCCAGTCCCAGCGCACGCTGCGTGATAATGGCAGGTTTCGCCTGTAGCTTTGGAACACTTGCGCGGGTCAGTCAGAACATGTCTTGACAAGGACAGGCCATGGGGAAGAATGGAAAGTCTTGCATGCAGTCCAGTCCCCTACTCTTTGTGTTGGAAAAGTTCTGTAGCACTTCTCTTGCATTTCCGGCATTGCGCGTGGCAGTGATCATATGGATGTGTGCGTGCTTTCAGCGCGGGCATTGGACGTACGGGAGTGCTGATCACCATGGAAACAGCCATGTACCTGATAGAAGCAAACCAGCCTGTGTACCCCCTGACAATCGTGCGGCAGATGCGTGACCAGCGCGCCATGCTCATACAAACTTCTGTGAGTCACATTTCTCTTTATCTTCACACTGATGATAATGTGTTTATTGTGAGTCAGATTTCCCATTATCTTCACGCTGATGGTAATGTGTCTATTTTGAGTCAGATTTCCCGTTATCTTCACGCTGATGGTAATGTGTCTATTTTGAGTCAGATTTCCCGTTATCTTCATGCTGATGGTAATGTGTCTATTTTGAGTCAGATTTTCTGTTATCTTTACACTGATGGTAATGTGTTTATTGTGAGTCAGATTTCCTGTTATCTTTACACTGATGGTAATGTGTTTATTGTGAGTCAGATTTCCCCATGTCAGATTTCCTGTTATCTTCACACTGATGGTAATGTGTTTATTGTGAGTCAGATTTCCCATTATCTTCACACTGATGCTAATGTGTTTATTTATGCATGTTCTAATCAGATTTCTGATTCCCCCCCTTAATATATGGAATTCCCTCTGTTGAGAAAGAGAAATGCACAAAACTATTTCAGTACTTTCTAGGGAAGTATAAAAAAATTAAAAAAAGATTTGTCAACACTCAGTATCCGTCACAACTGGTATTTTGAAATTTTATGTCTGTGGATTCTTGTATATTTCAGTACTTTCTAGAGAAGTTTAATTTTTTTTTAAACAGATTTGTCAACATTCAGTATCCGTCACAACTGGTAGTTTGAAATTTTATGTCTGTTGATTCTTGTATATTTCAGTACTTTCTAGAGAAGTTTAATTTTTTTTAAACAGATTTGTCAACATTCAGTATCCGTCACAACTGGTATTTTGAAATTTTATGTCTGTTGATTCTTGTATATTTCAGTACTTTCTAGAGAAGTTTAATTTTTTTTAAACAGATTTGTCAACATTCAGTATCCGTCACAACTGGTATTTTGAAATTTTATGTCTGTTGATTCTTGTATTTAGATGCTTAGAGGTGCCGCATTGTAGTTTCCACTTTACAATATGTTCAAATAATCCTCTCATTGGTATTGGAAGTGGCTCACTGCCTGACTTGTACATGTCTGTGTTACTGCCTGACTTGTAAGGTACATGTCTGTTACTGCCTAACTTGTACATGTATGTGTTACTGCCAGACTTGTAAGGTATGTGTCTGTGTTACTGACTTGTAAGGTAGATGCATGTGTTACTGCCTGACTTGTAAGGTACATGTCTGTGTTACTGCCTGACTTATAAGGTTTATGTCTGTGTTACTGCCTGACTTGTAAGGTACATGAATGTGTTACCGCCTGACTTGTACATGTATGTGTTACTGCCTGACTTGTAAGGTACATGAATGTGTTACCGCCCGACTTGTACATGTATGTGTTACTGCCTGACTTGTAAGGTACATGAATGTGTTTCCACCTGACTTGTACATGTATGTGTTACTGCCTGACTTGTAAGGTATATATGTATGAAGTGACGGTCACAAAACAAAGAGAGAAAAGGTGTGTCATCTGTTTCCTTTATCTTCTTTTTCTCTTTCCGTTCCAGAGTCAGTACAAGTTTGTCTGTGAAGCCATTCTTCGTGTCTATAACGGTGAGTGTGGAGCAAGTGTGGCAGATGATTCTGGTCGTTTGCTTGTGCTCTGTACTTGTTGCGTAAACTCTTTTCCCTCTTTAATCCACAAGTAAGTAGCAAGGGAGACAGCCTAGACTGATGCAGTTCCTTGTCCGTGAAACGTGGAGCAAGGTAGATTGTAGGTGTGTGTGTGTGTGTGTGCTTAGGAATCTACCTGAGGGATTTATTCATGGTTGACAGAAGTGTGTAATTGAGTACCTTGGGGGTCTTGTGTGCTAACGCTGAGACATTGAGTGGAAACAAGGAGTAAAATCGCATCAACAACAAACAAACAGACCAAAATACAAAACAAAAAGTAAGACAAATCCCCACAAAGAAACAAACAAAAGCAGCAGGCACTAAAGTAAATAACAAATAGATAGATGGGAAATGAAATTGGATGAAGTAAACATTGAAGAAAGGGGCAGGTGCGTGGGGTTACATAATCATTTTGCTATTGGGCGATTCAGCGAAGCTGGTTTGCTAGAGTGAATGCGCTTTGTAATCTTTCGCGCAAGAAGTCACGAGAGGTTGCAGCGCACTTCCAGGCCGATTTCTGAGTAGGCGTTGCTTCACGCTGTGTATAACAGTGGAAGTTGAACCTAGAATTGCGAAGTTGTACAAAGGCCAATACTGTTGCAGTTGCAAAACTTACCGTGGAAAGGGCATGGAGGGTGGAAAAAAAGTGTCTTTGCATCGTTTTCGGCTGACCAGAAGATCGTGAGTTCATAGAAAAAATGCGTTTGGGGCATCCTATAGCCCAAGCAACAAGTTATTGCTTATTGCCAGGCACATTATGACTACGGGCCTCCAAAAATGCCTTTAAAGTTGGCAGTGTAAAATTCGCAAATTCACTGTCACCGCCTTCCAATGTGAAGAAAGTACGCACCGGAAGTAAAAGCAGCCAAGGGACTTAAGCAATGCTGGGCAAAAGTCAAGGGAGTTAACAACCCCGCCTGAATCGCCCAGTAGCCTTACCTTACTGATACCTTAGTGATATCTTTCTGGATCTGCATTATAGCTATACTATCTTACTATGCCTGTGAAATTTCCACTTCTGAAAATGTACGTGAAAGAAGGGAAGTGTCCCCACAAACCCAGCTATGATTCATATCTAAGTGGCGTTTCACAGCGCAGTGAGTGCTTGCTAGGATGGTGCTGGGATTGAATAGTGGTTACTCATGGACACCCTTTGGATCTGTTTAAGTTTAAAAAGCTGTACCTGACTGCCCTGTTTCTGTCTGGAGTCTGACGACCGCCCTGTGTGTGTTGCAGAGGGCCTTGTGAAACCAGTAGAGGACTTCAGGAGATGAGACCGAGCAGCCACGACTCCCAGAGATGAAGTTTCTCACTGCGTCTGCCTCGGCTTGCACGTGGCCTCGACGGCTGCAGGCAGAGGCAGATGCAGAGTTCCGCCCTTTGTTTCCTGGCCGCTGCTCTTGCTGGGGTGGAGGAGGTTGCGCCCGGCTGCGGACGAGCAGTCCCAGGAAGAGCAGGGTCGCTCGCTCGGTGGGGCCTGTCAGGTCGGACAAAGGAGGGGAGAGTGCTCGCAGCTCCAGGGTGCTGCGGGATTTGTGCTGCGCCCCCTGGGACCGGGGCACCCTGCCGGGGTTGGTGGGCAAAAGGGAAAGAAAGGGGAACCAGTCAGTAACGTTGGGCTTGGGCATTCGTTGTTCACCTGTGCAAACTTACAGACACACCCCTCTACGGCTGCTCGCCAGGGAATTCTCTGTGTGTGTATGTGTGTGTGCAAAGTGTTAGTGCAATGCCAGTGGAACTAACCTAGTTGAAGACACAAACTTCCTCTGTCACGTGCGTGAACCCAACTGTTGCTGGGGCACGCTGTGATGAGACTGCAAGCCAGCGTGCGGAGAGAAAGAGTACAGCATTGGAAGACGTGGCTGTTGGAACTTGCCCACAGTGATTCATGGAGCAAGAGTGTGTGCATGCCGTGCAGGCAACAAGCAGGGTGTGGTGTGTGAGTACATAGGAATAAAAGGCCAAATCCCATTGGTTCTGGGGAGGAAAAGTATCCCACGACTAATGCCTTCATGATGGAGGAACCTGTGTGAGCTGTGGTGACTGATACATTGGAGAACTTGTCTCCTGCACTCAGACCCAGCACCAGTACTGAGAGAACAGGGGCTTGTTGGCGAACACTGTTGCTGACTGTCAAAGTGCTCGCTGTGTCTTGAGTTGAAACATTTTGCTGTCTCTAAAAGACTAGAGACTTTGAGAAACTATCTGGTGAAGAACATTTGATTGTAACCACTTGTAAACCGCTATTAATATGATTCGACTTTCGATTGTGAGCATCTTGCTTATGGCGAGTGTCACCACCACCACCACCACCTTCTAGCATGAATGGATGTACATAGTGGACAGAAATGCTGTTGAAGCAATCACAGAGCCCTGGAAACATTGTTCACGTTCCCTGTCAGCAGGGACAAGAGTACTTTTGCCAGTGAGTGGGTCCTTCAATGGGGCATTTGGACAACTGTCCTGCGTCATTTATGAGAGGGACTTGTTAGGGTTTTACCATGGTGACTATGTCATGTGGACTCTGAATCACGGAGAATATAACACATTGTACATGTAACGTGTCATGTATGACCGAGGCCGAGTCAGGATGGGTGGTGGGGTACGGGGTATGAATCGACTCCACTAGACTTTGTCACAATATTCTATAACGCGAAAGTGGTTCCAATGGAATTTGAAGTGCAGGACAGCTTGGGATGTACGTTTGTGTGCAAGACAGCCAGGCTGTGGTACCGTTTCCCGTTGTCGTTATGTGTCTTTAGTGTTTTTAGGGCTTGTTTATTTATTTCACCTACAATGCATTGGTTGTTGTTTTTACACATATAATTTGTGTGGGTTGTTTTTTTCATCCCACACAGGTTCAGATCAGAGCATTGTTAATGTTATTTCACTTAGGCTGAAGTTAATTATTTTCTTCAATCAATGTGAGAAGTGATCTTTAATGGTAGTACTCTACTTTTTGACCTGTCATTTTCTGACTGGCCTGAGAGAGAAAAAAAAAAGTGCCTGTAATGATGTGTTTGGCCAGCTGTCTGACAGTTTTAAACATGTTGAAAATAATGTTGGACCTTTTCCCAGACACTGACTGTGAGATCTTTTAAACTCTGCATGATGATCACCTGCATGGAGTTCAAACTGTTGCTATTCATTTGTTTTGGTCTTGAATTCAACTTCAGCATGGTCCCCCCCCCCCCCCCCACCAGCATTGAAAAAATGTAAAATTGCAAGCGTATTTAAAGGGAGAATGGGGGGCTTTGTCCCATCTAGATTAGAACGTTTAGATTCATAATGGTTATCACGTTGCTTTTTTTAAATCCATGTTTTCTTTTTGATTCATGGTCGATAATAGGGGCATTGTGGAGAGGGAAGGCTTTCAGAAATGCTTGAATTTACATTGTCAGTCATGTATTTGCTCTTGTTACTAAGAATCTTACCTCCATTTAAAAGATGCCACCACCTGATTTGCAGTAAATGTAGATGAACCCAAGAAACAGGAGATACTTTAACCCTTTTTAGCGTAGAGCTGCCACCATAATATCCTTGCTGTGTCTAGGGCTGCTGAAAAGAAATGTAGAAAAATCTCAACTTGTACTTAATACTTGAGAAATAACCCCAGCATGTTAGTACTGACATGCACCAACCTGTGCAGGAAGATAGGAGATGTGATAGTGCATGTTATGATTTTAAAATAATACAATTTACTGTAACAACAGTTTGACAGGCAGAATGGGTGACAGCATTCAAAATGATTATTTTAAACAACCCCAAAACTTCAGGCCAGTACTAGGCGTAGTTTGGTGATCATTCTCTGAAACAAAAATGGAGCAAACATCATCGATTACTGTGCAGAAACAAAGTAAAAAAACTACAACCCCAAAACACCCACTTGTTAACCATTTTTGTTGATCAGAATTTAGGCAGAATATGTGCCTTCATAGTTCATTGAAGTGGAATGTAATTCAAGGGAAGGCACTCTTCAAACATGGTGTCAGCTTGGGAAAAAAAGTTGGATTTGTTTGGAAATCTGTCTTTTGTTGTTGAAACAGAAATAAATGCATTAGGACTGAAATTAGCAAACTGTTATCAGACTGCACTTGAAGTTAATCAACTTTCCCAATTTTCTGTTTTGTTTTAAAGAAGGGAATTAAATTAGTATCATTGAACCTTGCCCAATTTGGAAGGTGGTAATGTTTGTTTTGTTTAAAAAATGGTTTGCGTGGTCTTTGAAGAGGTGTACCCTGTTCTGTTTTTGTTTTCGTTTTTTTGTTCTGTTTTGTGTTGGAGTATATACATATTTGGTAATACTAAAACTTAATAAGGTGAGCAGCTTGGAACTTTTTGAAAAGAGTGTGATCTTTGAGTAAGGGGCCAAGTATACTGTTATTTATTCATTTATTGGTTTATGTTGTCATTATTTTGTTAATGTTACTGTTTCATGTTTTGTTTGTTCTTTTGCATTATTGTTTGTTAGAGCGATTATTTTGTTAAATGAATTATTCATTTTTTAATGTGTTATTGCACTTTGCAAGTTTTGCTGTCAAAGAGTTGGAGAAATTTGATTTTTTTTTTTTTAAAGCATGAGAAACGAGAGGTGTACATAGTTTTGTTCCCATAATTTATTTTGTTCATGTTGGTGAAAGTTCACTTTTTAAGAACTTTTTAAAGAATGGTTTCAGGTTTGGGGTTGTTTTGGGGTGTTTTTTTTTGTGACACTAGAATGATGGATGGCTTTGACAATGAACTGTATGACTGAACCACTGTTGATATTATTCACACAATCACAGCTATCTTCACCTAACTGGCATTGTGTTTGAGCTGTGTTCCTTTGCTATTCTCCCTGAGGTGAGGGATGGCTGGACATTAAAATCCGATCACTAACTCCTGCGCTGATTTGTGATAAGCAGCAGCTTTGGTGAAGTGGAGGTTAATTTTATGGAAGATTCATCTCGGAGTGAATGTATGGTCAGGTACGGAGATACATTGATTCTGCTTTGCTCGTCACTCTACGGTTTGAATTTTGTGACGTGTGCGTAAAAATCATGTGGGTTTGTGAAATGATGAGAGTTCATCCAGCCAACCTTGGAAAACACAGTTGATTGTTGCTTTTCCCTGGAGACTGTGCAGGTGTGATTGTTCAAACTGTGCTTGATGATGACCCCTGTTGACCTTGACACTTTCATGGCACAAGGTCATTGAAAAGACAAAACTGCATGGGGGCTGTATTTTCTTGGCAAGTTCAGCATGTGTATGCTTTTCATTGACAGGAAGACAGTCATGCACAAAATGTTGTGAGTGGCTTTGTATGGGAGGTAATCCACACATTTCCAAATTGAAATTAAATGAAAAACATTGGTTTTGTTTTCTCAGAGACTGCTGAGATGACATCTTTCAGTCTTTGTCTGATGATGGCCATTATGCCGCTCCAGAAAGATGAAACAAGAATGCCATTCCTTTACAAGTTCTTTTGCAGTTCAGTTCAAACTTGGTATTATTATGTATATGAAATGAACAGTCATCGTCTTCTTCTAATGTTGCTTTACGTCCACAGAGACCGTAAGGACTATTGGGGACGGGGAGCTTGGGACGGCCACCTCGACTTTCACACAGCTCCTGAGCTCTGAAAGAACGGCCAGTAAATGTAACATTTTAAATCATGTTAGTGTTTAGGCAAGGTGATGCAAGTTTTAATACTCAATATTACTTTGAGTTGAAGTCTGTTTAATCAAGATTTATGAACTAATTCTGCATGCTGATTGTTGAGCTTTACACGTTCGTAGTGGGTGCAGTGGGTTTGACCTGTTCTTGGGATCACACAAACAAATTGAAATAAGTGATGAAAGTTGTATAAATTTACCTGTTTTGAATGTGAATGGATGGAGATTTAAAAAAAAAAATTTTTATTTTTATTTTTTATAGCCAACAGGGAATGAAACTCGTTTTTTTTAGGCAAACTGTTTACTAACATAGCAAAGGTGGTGAAGGGTTGATTTAAATTTTATCACACGCTGGCTCTGACTACCCAGCATATTTTCTTTTTCATTGTCGTAAGTTTATGTTTCTAGGGAGTTTTGTGTGTGTGTGTGTGGTTACAAGCTTGTTTTAGTTTTAATGGCCTTTTAAACACGGAAACAACTTAACATCCGTTTATTGTGACGATGGGCATGACATTGTTCCAGTGCAAAAGCAACACATAGTTTGTGCACATGGTTTTAACATTATTTCCACAGGGCATGGGAATAGTGGATTGTGTGAATAAGCAAGCAGGTGTGACAGCAGCTAATGTAACACACATTGTATTTGTAATAAGTGCAACATAATTTATCAGATCCTATGGCAAAGTGAAGACCGATTGTAAACCCATGTGAAAAACAAAACAATGGCAGACGACATGTAATTACACATAATATAACGTACATTGTATTTGTAATGAGTGCAACATAATTCATCAAATCCTGTGGCAAAATGAGGACCGGTTGTAAAACCATGTGACAAACAAAACAATGGCAGACAAGAGACAACAAGATGTGTGTAGGGAGAACCAGTGTTAGGCTTTTTATTATCTGAAGACCGGTTGTAAAACCATGTGACAAACAAAATAATGGCAGACAAGAGACAAGAAGATGTGTGTAGGGAGAACCAGTGTTAGGCTTTTTATTATCTGAAGACCGGTTGTAAAACCATGTGACAAACAAAATAATGGCAGACAAGAGACAAGAAGATGTGTGTAGGGAGAACCAGTGTTAGGCTTTTTATTATCTGAAGACCGGTTGTAAAACCATGTGACAAAACAATGGCAGACAAGAGACAAGAAGATGTGTGTAGGGAGAAGCAGTCTTGGGCTTTTTACTATCTGAAGACCGGTTGTAAAACCATGTGAAAAACAAAACAATGGCAGACAAGAGACAACAAGATGTGTGTAGGGAGAAGCAGTCTTGGGCTTTTTACTATCTGAAGACCGGTTGTAAAACCATGTGAAAAACAAAACAATGGCAGACAAGGGACAAGATGTGTGTAGGGAGGAGAACCAGTCTTAGACATTTTATCATGTGTCAGGTCAGTGTTTGGCAAACAAAACAATGGCAGACAAGAGACAAGATGTGTGTAGGGAGAACCAGTCTTAGACATTTTATCATGTGTCAGGTCAGTGTTTATGATGGTTTTTCATTTTTAATACAAGTAAGTTTATGGCTGTTGAGAACAGTTTGGTTGTAGTTTCTTTTTATGTTTTGAAAGTGTGGATCAGGTTGGCATGCACGTTACTTTTTTGTTAGTGACCTACTTGCAGTGGATTTTTTTTTTAAACAAAGCGGATTAATTGACTGTTGTAGGTGGACCCACTGCTTTGTGTGTTTGTGGTTGTGCATGTGTGAGTGTTGTGAAGTTTGGTATATATATATATATATATCGGTGTGTATTTGTAGGATTGTGGACACAGATATTTTTTACATACAATTTTAATAGTACTAGTACCACTTCCAGTGGTTATGTTATGAAGGGGTCTTGTTTTGATGTGCATAACAAAACAAAGCAAGAAGAAAAACTAGCTGAGCCGATGTAATGATCAATGTTAATCTTTCTCATTTTCTGGTTGTCTACCGGACCACAGTGGCCCTGATACAAGCATACTGGTTGACTGGGCATAAAAAACAATACCACTAACTGACCACAGTTCTTTTCATATGCTGTGCATGCAACATGGATACCTTTCAATCTCAGCATGATAGTTGTCTTTGATCCATGAAACATTTGATTTTGTGCATGATCTTGACACTTGAAGAGAAAGAAGTAGAGCCTTGGAAAGTAGGCTGAAGAAGTTTAGACCATGCTAAGATGAAAATAACTTGTACTGGTTATTATTCTGCATTGAGTGCCTTTATGTCCTTGACCTTTACCCTGAGGGACTGAGAAAAAAAGGAAGCAAAAAGGTTGTCATTTGACAGTTTAAGTCATTGTAAAATTGTGGAAGCATTACACCAGAACTTTCTAGTTTTGTACGACTGACCACACTGAATATTAACTACGCATATTAGCTTTGTTGTCTTTGCTTCCATTTCAGCTTTGCGTCACAGTCTAGAACAAAAGCTACCTTTGTCAATATAGGTGTGGGACCTTAGCTTCAGATACTGCCAGGTCTTTTCAAACTGTGCATCATCATATTCGTCAATAATGATGTCACTTGCACAGCAGTGTGTGCTTTTGGCTGATTCACGGTCACAGTTACCATCGGTTCTTGACGGTAGACATGCGTGTGGGACTTACAAGTGCCAAAGACATGCAACCTTGTGGCTAAAATAGTTTCGCAGGATGCTGACATCAGTAAAGATTTACAAGGGAATTGCGATTGACAAAACTGGGGATTTCCTAAAGTTTAAAAAAAAAAAAAAAAAAAAAAAAAGTTTTCAGGAGTTCTAATCTGGACAGTTTATGTACAATAAAGCTCATGCCAAAAAACAAACAAACAAAAAAAGCAACAGGAGAACAAACAAACAAAAAACACCATCACCCAAACAGTTTCAAATGTGAGATCTTGAGCAGCTGCACTTTATTTTCTCTCCTCCCCCCCCTCTCGCCCCCCCCCCCCCCCCCCAGCCCCCCCCAACCACATCACAATATCTGAACCCATCACAATATCTGAATCTTGAGCATGTGTGGAGGAGACTCTCAATCTTACAGAACATTGTGTGACAAGCCTCCAGACT
Organism: Alviniconcha marisindica; assembly: GCA_018857735.1. Lineage (NCBI taxonomy): Eukaryota > Metazoa > Mollusca > Gastropoda > Provannidae > Alviniconcha > Alviniconcha marisindica. The sequence goes on from JABMCL010003241.1 coordinate 576,425, forward strand.
ATTCATCTTTTTTGTTTGTTTGTTTGAGCCATCATTCAGCGTGAAGATGCTGGTGGGAGTCCAACATACTGTACACATACCTGCTTTGTAAATAGATGTCGCCAGTGTGTAATTTTGATGGTTGGATGAACACAGTTGATTGCCTGGCTTTATTTAAAATGCTGTCTGTACATATATCGAGCATGGAACGTGGCTTTGCGCTAAATGAAAATAGATGTGGATATATAAAAAACCCTGATGTCATGATCAAACTGATGTGTATACATTACTTTCTCATCTTATTTATAATGGAACCACGTTTTATGTGGAGAGAAAGTGTGTGTGCGTGTGCATGTGCATGCGTGCGTGTGTGTTTGCTTGAAAGTACAATTACGTCTGAACATTTGAGAGACATGAATGGGGGAAGTAAGGCAAAAGAACTAAAAAAATAAAGAAACTAGATTTATAAATCGTATTGGTCATATCAGAAGTATTTTTCACTGTCTTTGTCTTTGACCGGTCATCTGAATGCAAGCTAAATGTGAATTGTGTTCAGCCATTTTGTAGCACATTGGCGATAATTATCGTACATTGTGCGTGGATATTTTTACACTGGGAGAATAAGTACTAATTATGGCAGTGTCTTTTGCTTATAGATATATATATATATATATGTGTGTGTGTGTAAATTGACAAGAGGGGCAGGGCCAGATGAGCCGTACTACTTACCTGTGCGGAAGTGAATCGTGCCTGGAATGCAGTCAACAGCAGTCACCGTTGCTTCGCACTTCACGTGTGTTTGTCTCAGAGTCAATGCTCACACAGTGAAGTCTTGGACAGCGACCCATCACTAACCCTTTCACTGCCACGACGTCGCTTGAAAACGACCAGTAGAAGTGCGAGATTCTAAAATCCTTAAGCCTTTGTCTCTTTTGCATTAGCACGCGAAATGCTTTCGCACCGAAACGCACAGTATCCAAAGTAGATTTGTTATACTATGAGTACGACCGCAAAATGTACTGTTTGCAGGCCTGTGTGTGCACTTTTCAACCCGGAAATTCGACTGGATAGGGCAGTGAAGGGGTTAAAGCAGCTACCGTGACTGCTCTGTCTACTGTACCACGGTGCAAAGACATCAGTTGCCAAGGCATCGTGAGGCGGGCTCGGCTCGGACATTGGACCCGTTTCCAGATGTCCAGCGGCACATGTGGTGTGATTACGGAGAGTCTAATATTGTGGGGAAGTACAGTGAAGGATCGTCACTCTGTTCGGCTGGAAATCTATATAATACGGTGGCTGGCATCTAGATCTGGCGTTGGTTTCATGCCCCGAATTGTGCTACACAACCTTTGCTGCTCAGTTTGAGTTATTTACCAACACAAGGAGAAGTAAAGATCCGGTAATTTGTTGTTGTTTTGAGCAGAGTTCAGATACTGATTTGCGTTTAAATTTTTACAAATTTTGTTTTTTGTTTTTAATGGTAGCGTGGGGTGGGGGGTTTGTGTGTCAGCATACAAGCCAACCCCAATTCTCAACGAAACTGACGCCACTGTGCGTAGGACCATGGGTGGTCTCCTGCATGCAGCGATCCAAATCTCTACTTTCAGAAGTCTCCCCCACTGCTGCTGCCACAGGCACCTGACGCCAATGGTGAAGTTGTCCTTATCCGGAGAGTGGATTGTTGGATTGGTCCTTGTGTGATCAATCCTGCTTTAGAATTATACTTACAGCAAGGTCAAGGCCACAGACCCCAAACCCACGTCCACGTGGACATCTGTCTGTCCACAGTACCACGGTGCAAAGACGCCACATGCCAGTTAAAGGCATCTTGAAGTGGGTTTGCCTCGGACATTGGACCCGTTTGCGAAAAATGTTCAACTTCCGAGCTAGCGCAGCGAAGCAATTGATTCTGAGCTACTTCCGCTTTTTGCCATCAGCAGCCAGCTGAAGGTAAAAGGCGAATTTAGTAGCGTGGTGTTGGCTTGAGCAGCTTTTCAGGCGCAAGTGTCTGTTGAAGGTGATGGAAAGCCTGTGGCGGATGGCTGGGTCCGCGAGGGCACAGCTGGCTAAATGATATGCACAACTGGGAATTCAAAACGTGGCGTGCAAGCTTCGGTTTCGGACGGACCTCCGGCACACATCTCAGTCATGCCTTGTGGATAAGATACGGCTTGTTGGAGCCACCATCCGCGGCCCACTCGTGCCCGACGCTTGATCAATAATGCAAGGTTGTGATACATTCATGTTGTCTTCTCTTTGCCCAGTCGTTGCTGTTCGTCTGCCTGAAAAGTCCAAGCACCGTTTCAGATATGTAAATCTTGCAGGTCCGTAAGCGTCTTTTATTTATTGATTTATTTATTCGGCTGTTGCGATCCGTGGTGTAGCTGTGCTCTTTCTCAGTTTGACAGCTGAAATAAATGTGCCAGTAGTTTTAGGGTTATTGTTGGGGCATTTGTCCATCTGTACACACTTTTGTGTTATGTGAGCTTTTTTTTTTTTTTTTTTTTAGTAGTGTAGACATGGTTATACCTCAAACTGAGAATGGGAGAGATTAAATTAATTACTATTAATTCTAGGAACGTATTTCCCCATTCCCTCAAGGCTGCAATGAGAAAATGGGTGATTGTGAACCTTAAAAAAGTAAATAAATAAAAACAGTGGAGGATTTGGGTTGGCAAATTTAAAAGAAGTATGTAGCACCGTAAACTTGTATTTTTCCCAGAAGACTGCCAAACGATTTAAGAAATGGAGAGAAGAAATTGGATAGCAGTGACGCGGTGAAGGTCAAAATGCTGTCCACAATTTTGACTGAAGCTTGTGATTAAAGGGAGAGCAGTATGTCGGTGCATTAATAAGGGGAGTGCAGTGAAGGCGGACCTGTATCGACTGAGAGTGCGCACACTGCAGAAAGAGTGGTTAGGGCGGAAAGGAAGGGGGGGGGGACGGCGGAGTTTGCCACGCAAGGCAACAAAGCATGTTTCTTTCCTGTGTTTGCCCGCTTCATTACTGTCTGTATTTCGATGCTCCACTTTTTCGTCGAGATTGACACCCCCCCCCCCCCCCCAGCCCTGTTCTGCCTTCGCCCACGCTTACGGTCGTGACCATGCAGAAACGCTTGCAAACATTTTCCTTCTTTCACTTTCAGATTTCATTAGCATTCCCAATGCTTGCCCGTAGTTGCTACTGTACTGTCACTGTGAGTCACTGTCATTTTGTGTACCTGGCTGTCCGCCTTCCTGGCTGTCCTGTTTGCCTGCGTGTACTGTTAGTGAACTATTCAGATATTCAAGCCTGTCTGACTGCTACACTGGTTTGTATTTGATACTTGCGACGACCGCCTGTTCAGCGCGGTCACTGAAATAAAATGTTGATGAAATGTTGACGCTGGGCTTTGTGTGCGTGTGTGCGTGTGTGTCAATGTGTGTGTGTGTGTGCGCGTGTCAATATGCGTGTGTTTGTGTGTGTGTACGTGTGTGGTGTGTCAATGTGTGTGTGTGTGTGTGTGCGTGCGTGTGTGGTGTCAATGTGTGTGTGTGTGTGGTGTGTCAATGTGTGTGTGGTGTGTCAATGTGTGTGTGCGTACGTGCGTGTGTGGTGTGTCAGTGGTGTGCGTGTGTCAATGTGTGTGTGTGTGTGTGCGTGCGTGCGTGTGTCAATGTGTGTGTGTGGTGTGTCAATGTGTGTGTGTGGTGTGTCAATGTGTGTGTGCGCGTGTTACGCCATAGAAGTTTCCGCGCTGAGCTGTTACGTGCCATTTTCAACTAAATGAAATCGGTATGTGCGTCACACACGCGCGGTTGACGGGACTTGAACTCCAAGAATCTATCACACACATTGTGCGTGTGTGAGAGAGAGAGAGAGAGTGTGTGTGTGTGTGTGTGAGAGAGAGAGAGAGTGTGTATGTGTGTGAGTGTGTGTGTGTGAGAGAGAGAGAGAGAGAGTGTGTGTGTGTGATTTTAACGTCCCGTCTGCCGCGCATAAGTCACCTCAGGACTTAGAGCCTCTAGATTCTAAATGACTGGTTTTGCATGAAAAGAACGGTGAGACGGAAGTGGGATTCGAACCAGCGGCTACAGGTTTGCGTGTACCAGTCTCAACTTCTGAAAGCCGCATCCAACTCGGAATACACGAAAATGCTTCATCTGTGTCACTGTGAAAGACCAGTTACATCGCTAGTAACTGGAGTTGTATCAGTTTCTCTCTCTCTCTCTCTCTCTCTCTCTCTCTCTCTCTCTCTCTCTCTCTCTCTCTCTCTCTCTCTCTCTCACCACACACACACACACACATGCACATGCACTCTCTCTTTCACACACACACACACACGCACTCTCTCTCTCTCACACGCACACACACGCGCACTCTCTCTCTCTCTCTCACACACACACACGCACGCACGCACTCGCACGCACGTACACACACACACACACACACATACACACGCGCGCCTGAATGCACACATACACACAAACACGCCCAAGCACAAAAAGATGCAGCAATTCTGACATCTGAACTTTTTTTTAATCAAGGGCAAGGTGTATACACAACGGAGTCTGAGGTTGTTTCGTTTTATAATGAGCATGCATGACCACCAACTGCTGAACATGTTCACTCCAAAGTCACCTTTTTCTGTTATTCGTTGGTAATTTCTATGCGGCTTCATGTGGTATTTACAAGATGAAAGTAGGAAACTCCTCACATGCAACTAACTGAGAAAACGTAGGTCAGCTTCTCTACTTTTTTTAAATATTTTTTTATTTTTAATTTTTAAGAAAGACATTTTACGTCTAAAGAAAACAACCACGAATCGTTTCTCTCACGAATATTCTTCGTTTTGGTTAGTGAGCAGACACACAAAACTGTTTTCAATCAATGGCATTTTCTTCCAAGAATGACGCACAATGTTTGCTGAGAATTACCTGACAGTTGTCTCTAGCACCGACTTGCAACAACTCCTGCCCCCATCCGCCCCCTTCCTGTCATCTCCAACTATTTACCCTTGAGAAAAGTTTAGAGTTGCCTGCATTTATTAAAAAGAAGAAGAAGTCCGTGTCTGATAAGAAACGATGCACGGTTAAGCCAGAAATCTCCCGTCTATTGCAGCGAGTATATAGCCACAGGACTGGGAAAAGCTTAACTGCCAAGACTGACTTAATTGACAATCCCTGGGCTCGGCTACATCCCTGTGATGCGCATGCAGTTTATCAGCAGCAGCAGCAGCGCTTGGATAGACGTCTCACTGCCAACATCCCTGTGATTGCGGTTTATCGACATCAGCAGCGCTTGAATAGACGTCTTACTGCCAACATCCGTGTGATGTGCAGTTTATCGACATCAGCAGCGCTTGGATAGCCGTCTCACTGCCAACATCCCTGTGATGTGCAGTTTATGGACATCACCAGCAGCGTTTGGATAGATGTCTTACTGCCAACATCCCTGTGATGTGCAGTTTATCGATAACACCAGCGTTTGGACAGATAGATGTCTTACTGCCAACATCCGTGTGATGTGCAGTTTATCAACATCAGCAGCGCTTGGATAGACGTCTCACTGCCAACATCCCTGTGATGTGCAGTTTATGGACATCACCAGCAGCGTTTGGATAGATGTCTTACTGCCAACATCTCTGTGATGAGCAGTTTATCGATAACACCAGAGCTTGGACAGATAGATGTCTTACTGCCAACATCCCTGTGATGTGCAGTTTATCGATAACACCAGAGCTTGGACAGATAGATGTCTTACTGCCAACATCCCTGTGATGTACAGTTTATCGATAGCACCAGAGCTTGGACAGATAGATGTCTTACTGCCAACATCCCTGTGATGTACAGTTTATCGATAGCACCAGCGCTTGGACAGACAGATGTCTTACTGCCAACATCCCTGTGATGTACAGTTTATCGATAGCACCAGCGCTTGGACAGATATATGTCTTACTGCCAACATCCCTGCGATGTACAGTTTATCGATAACGCCAGCGCTTGGACAGATAGATGTCTTACTGCCAACATCCCTGTGATGTGCAGTTTATCGATAGCACCAGCGCTTGGACAGATAGATGTCTTACTGCAAACATCTCTGTGATGTGCAGTTTATC
>JABMCL010003241.1:587500-597638 GCA_018857735.1 Alviniconcha marisindica
TCACAGCACAGTGACAGTTCCCCAGCATTAACACCACCAGCACTGGATAGTCACAGCACAGTGACAGTTCCCAAGCATTAACACCACCAGCACTGGATAGTCACAGCACAGTGACAGTTCCCAGCATTAACACCACCAGCACTGGATAGTCACAGCACAGTGACAGTTCCAGGATTAACACACCAGCACTGGATAGCACAGCACAGTGACAGTTCCCAAGCACAGTAGGATTACCCACCAGCACAAGTCACACACAGTGCAGTTCCCAAGCACAGTGACAGTTCCCCAGCATTAACACCACCAGCACTGGATAGTCACAGCACAGTGACAGTTCCCAGCATTAACACCACCAGCACTGGATAGTCACAGCACAGTGACAGTTCCCAAGCATTAACACCACCAGCACTGGATAGTCACAGCACAGTGACAGTTCCCAAGCATTAACACCACCAGCACTGGATAGTCACAGCACAGTGACAGTTCCCCAGCATTAACACCACCAGCACAGTGGATAGTCACAGCACAGTGACAGTTCCCCAGCATTAACACCACCAGCACAGTAGACAGTCACAGCACAGTGACAGTTCCCCAGCAATATACCACTACCAGCACTGAACAGCCATAGCACAGTCACAGTTCCCAAGCAAGACCACTACCAGCACTGGACAGTCACTGAAAACTGACCAGTGGCCGCAAGGCGGCGCACCCTCGCTGGACGGATGGTGCGGTCACTGACACCAAGGAGACGAAACGCCGCCACGTGGCTACAACGGAGCACGGGCCCTGCAGATACAGCGTGCACAGAATCTGGCAGATACTTGCGATACCTCAGAATCTGGCACATACATGCAACACTTCAGAATCTGGCAGATACTGGCGATACTTCAGAATCTGGCAGATACTTGCGATATTTCAGAATCTGGCAGATACTTACGATATTTCAGAAAATGGCGGGTATTTGTGATACCTCAGAATCTGGCAGATACTTGCGATATTTCAGAATCTGGCGCATATTTGTGACCTTCAGAATCTGACAGAGTTGAAAGGACTCGAACAACCTGGTTTGGGCGACAATGTACCAGCAAAATAAAATGTACACGTCGACGTAATACTGTGTTTTCATTCCCGTCCCGTCGTATGCGGTCTTCAAACGACCGCTGAAGCATATTACAAAGTCCTAACAAATCGTATCTAACAATCAGTTGCAAGCCTATTCAGTTGTAACGAACACATTTTTGAAGTGCAGACTTCAACATGGCAAGATGATTGATATATATATACAGAGGTTATACCAAATGAAATATTTGCAGTTTTTGCAACAGTCTTCACCAGAGTTCACCACTGTAGAATGATCCTCTAGGGGTTGGGGGGTTGGGGAGGGGTCAGATGCTTGTAGGCAAAGGGGAAGGGCGAGGGGGCCGAAGGGGGGGGGGGGGGGGCAGTAGGTGGGGAGGGGGGGGGGGGGTTGGGGAGGGTGGCATTCCTCGGAACACTCAGACATTCAAGTAGCGACTCCAGAGAATGCCTTACTGGATGTGTCACTGGAGGACGTGTGTATCGACCAGCCGACAACCCCCGTTACAATGATCCAGTGCAGTTTCTGCCCCCACCCTTAATCTCTACTACACCTCGTCCCACCGATGCCGACTGGCTCCACCGGAACTGGGCGACACCGGCTCACTCTTCGAATTCCGGTCCCGGTCGTAAGGTCCCGAAGTGGGCCGGAAACCCACGACCGGCCCCGCCTTGTCCCGGAAAATGTCGACACTGTCGTAGGTCGGGTCCGGACCGAGGATCGTGTTGCCTCCATCGCGCAGGACACAGGGTATGTTGGTGTAGTCGGCGGTGGGTCGTGTGGATGGCGCGCCGTGGGCCCGGTGGCTAAACCTGGACTTGGGCTTCCGGACGAGAGCGTACTCGTCGTCGTTCACCGTGTAGTGGTCCACCTGAGGCGGTTCGGACGGGTCGTGGTCCACAGCGATGGGCGGAGGGGGAGGAGGCAATGGAGGCGAGGGGGGCGGCTGCCACTTCACCAGCGGCAGCTGCTCTCCGCCAGCCTCCTCCTCCTCCTGATGATTGTGGTGGTGGTGGTGGGGGTGGGGGTGGCTGCCGAAACCGTTGTGCTGACTGTGGTCGCGGTACCGCTGGGTGTCTATCGCCTCGTAGATGTTGCCCAGCTCCCCGTTCATCTGGAACGAGCCGCTCCTCGTGCTGCCCCGGCTGCCCCCTGCCCCCGCCCCTCCCTTTCTGTCCCTGCCCCACCCCCTCGGCAGGCTGCCCCCCCTGGGGCCGTCGGGGACGCTGGCGTAGGGGTTGAGCGTGGCCATCAGGTCGTGGAGGTCCGAGTCCTTGCTGGACAGGAAGCTGGAGAAGCCGCTGCCGGAACTGAAGCGGTTCTCCTCCTCGTCCGTCGACTCGGCGTGCACCGTGCAGGCCACCACCTGCGAGTCCGGGGTGGCGGGGTCGTTGCCGTCGTCGGCCGGCTCCTGCGTGTGGTTGTGGGCGCTGGAGTTGGCGGCGGCGTCGGCCAGGCTGGCGTGGCTGTTGTGGCTAAAGGTGTCCAGCGGCGTGTCATCGTGCCTCCACAGGGCCGCCTTCTCGCTGCTGTCGCCCTGGTGCCGCCCGCGCCGCGAGATGCCTCGGTAACTGCGGGACAGAGAGAGGCCTCGGTAACTGTGGGACAGAGAGGGGCCTCGGTAACTGTGGGACAGAGAGAGGCCTCGGTAACTGCGGGACAGAGAGAGGCCTCGGTAACTGTGGGACAGAGAGAGGCCTCGGTAACTGCGGGACAGAGAGAGGCCTCGGTAACTGTGGGACAGAGAGAGGGCTCGGTAACTGCGGGACAGAGAAGGGGCTGGATAACTGAGGGACAGAGAGAGGCCTCGGTAACTGCGGGACAGAGAGAGGGTTGGATAACTGAGGGACAGAGAGAGGCCTCAGTAACTGCCGGACAGAGAGATGCCTCGGTAACTGTGGGACAGAGAGAGGCCTCGGTAACTATGAGGCAGAGAGAGGCCTCGGTAACTGCGGGACAGAGAGATGGCTGGATAACTGAGGGACAGAGAGAGGCCTCAGTAACTGCCGGACAGAGAGAGGCCTCGGTAACTATGGGACAGAGAGAGGCTTCGGTAACTGCGGGACAGAGAGAGGCCTCGGTAACTGCGGGACAGAGAGAGGCCTCGGTAACTGTGGGACAGAGAAAGGGCTGGATAACTGAGGACAGAGAGAGGCCTCTGTAATCAGGACAGAGAGAGGCCTCGATAACTGCGGGCCAGAGAGAGTCCTCAGTAACCGCATGACAGAGAGAGTCCTCGTGGGTCAGTGAGAGGCTTGGGTAGCCGCGGGACAGAGAGAGGCCTTGGTAACTGCGGGAAAGAGAGAGGCCTCGGTAACTGCGGGACAACAAAGAGGCCTAGGGATCTGCAGGATCGATAGAGGCCCCGGTAACTGCCGGACATACAGAGGCCTCGGTAATCAAGACAGAGCGAGCCTCGGTAACTGCGGGACAGAGAGAGGCCCCGGTAGCCAGGACAGAGAGGGGCCTGGACTGCTGCAGGACAGAGAGATGGCAGGATCACTGCGGGACAGAGAGAGGCCTGGACCACTGCGGGACAGCGAGAGGCCTAGATAACTGCAGGAGAGAGACAAATGGTTTCGGTAACCGCCGCAAAGAGAAGGGAGAACCTCAAAAGTACAGCAGAACCCTATAAAGAATACACACACACACACACTCACACACACACACACGCACGCACGCACGCACGCACGCACACATACACACACACACACACTCTCTCTCTCTCTCTCTCTCTCTCTCTCCTCTCTCTCTCTCTCTCTCTCTCACACACACACACACACACACACACACACACACACACACACACACACACACACACACACACACACACCATAAGAAGGACAAGAGGAGAGAGCTGCAACCGGTGGCACATGCAGCACAGACCACAGCACTAAGCAATTAAGGGCTGAGCACACACCTGACCAGCACGTAGACCAGGGCGATGACCAGGGCCAGGATGACCACACCGAAGAACACGTAGAGAATGATCAGCTCTGGGGGACAAAGGCAAACTGAACGTGATGACCAGCTGACCAGTGTACGTGTACAGTAATATGAGATCATGATAATAGCAACAGAACGTGATGACCAGCTGACCAGTGTACGTGTACAGTAATATGAGATAATGATAATAGCAACAGAACGTGATGACCAGTGTACGTGAACAGTAATATGAGATAATGATAACAGCAACAGAACGTGATGACCAGCTGACCAGTGTACGTGTACAGTAATATGAGATAATGATATCAGCAACAGAACGTGATGACCAGCTGACCAGTTTACGTGTACAGTAATATGAGATAATGATATCAGCAACAGAACGTGATGACCAGCTGACCAGTGTACGTGTACAGTAATATGAGATAATGGTATCAGCAACAGAACGTGATGACCAGCTGACCAGTGTACGTGTACAGTAATATGAGATAATGATAATAATAATAGATTTTTTTTATATGTTCTTTCCTCTCATCTACACAAACTCAATGCGATTAACAATAAACTTTCATTCAGTCATACATTTCTTTCTAAATGTGTGTGTGTGTGTGTGTGTGTGTGTGTGCGTGCGTGCGTGCGTGCCGGCGTGCGTGCGTGCGTGCGTGTGGTGCGTGCGTGGTTGTGGTGGTGTGGTGTGTGTGTGTGTGGTGGTGTGTGTGTGTGTGTGTGGTGTGTGTGTGTGTGTGTGTGTGTGTGTGTGTGTGTGTTGTGTGACTTAGTGTGCGTGTGTGTGTGTGTGTGTGTGTGTGTGTGTGTGTGTGTGTGTGTGTAATTATTTTGCTGGTGTGTGTGTGTGAGTAAGAGTCCAGCTTCCCCTCCCGCACTCCACACACACACCCACACGCACGTACGTACACTCAGAAGTACGGAGAATCAGAATCAAAGCCGCCCCAATCCAAAACAAAACAATAAAACACGCTAAGCAAAACACAAAGAAAGAAGCAACGCAGTAAAATAAAAAATAAAGAAGAAAAGAAACGAGAAGCTCCCACATTACTCTCCTCCCGCTGCCTCCCCTTAACACGAGTTTAGACAGAATAATAATCAGTTCATCTCAACTCAAGTGGAAACGCATTGAGAAAGCGACCAGCCTTCCCAGACACACAAACACTGGGACATAGTGCCGCATCCTCAGCAAGTTAATGACACATCCGACAGAGGGCGCAGCTATCGGTCGCATCGATCAGCCTGCCCTCTACCGGAAGTCCGAGGCCGCCATGACACTGTAGCAGTGCGTCTCAATCTGGTCCCCGTTGGCTCAGCGGATACTTGTCTCCTGGCAAGACATTTTAGCACAGGCCCTCCAGGGTGTGTTGTCTATGTCGGGACCAAACTCCAAGCACTAGTTTACGAGATCCTTCTTTCAACCACTGCCGTGTTTAGTTACGCCATAGGGTCCAGAAAACTGTCAGCTAACGAGCAGTTTTTTGTTGGTGCTCAAACAGTTGTAAGTTTGTTACAAACAACTCAAATAAAACAAGGTGTATCATTTATAACCAGCCGCCAACAAAGTTTACACCAGCACAAATAAAACCACAATCGTTTGAATCGAAACGGAACTCTCACCCTTTTTTTTTTTACCCGCGAGTAGATGCGTCTCATGTTTACGTGCGTGCTTTGGCGCTAGGTTGCTTCTGCAGTCATATTAGTACCTGAACCTTTCGGAGGGCGCTGACCGCGTCGCTGGACAGCTGCGCGGAGATAAAGAGTGCCCATTCAGTGGCGTAACTAAATCTGGCAGAGTTTGGAGGAAGGTGCCGGAAAGCGGTGCTCGGAGTGGTGTCGGGACATGAGTCTGACTCCGAGAAGGAAGGACTCCGGCCAGTCTAGAATCCGGGCACAGGGCCGGAAAGCGGAAAGCCTAATTATGGACATGCCGGTCCTGTACTAGCGTCTTCTATCACGGTGCTATACGTCCACAGAAACCATGAGGCTTATTAGGGACGGGCGAAGGTAGGGGAAGGGGTAGATGTACTGGTGTTTGCCGGCCCTTTAATTAATTGTATCCTGGCCCTGCAATGAGGGGGCGTATGTTGGTCTTGTCACTAATGAGGTGTACTGTAACTACTACTAATGAGGTGTACTGTAATTACTACTAATGAGGCGTACTGTGATTAGTGTATGCAAGCCGTGTAGTTCGGAAACACGGCCCCTGCAAGCAGGTGGCTACTGCACTGCCCCTGTCCTTAGTTAGTTGCTGAATGGAGTTCTTGCTTTAATGAACAGTGGTCAAGGCTTTGACCATCATCGTCAGGTTTCAGTGCACGCTGGGTTATTAGGTTACTGTTTCCGTCACCAACCGAACTCTGACGTGGAAAACATAGGATCCTTCACGTGCGTATGTGATCTTTTTGCATGCGTGCAGCCTACATACGGGGTATCTCGAATCAGAGCCTCATCCGAAGAACTTTTTCTTTTACATCCTGTCAATGGCACTGGGTCAATCAAACAAAGTCATCAGTCAGAACACATTAAAAACTCGTCTTATGTCTCAAACTACACTCCAGTCAGACCTGCAAACTCTGCCAAAACACAGAATTACTATAACACGTGATATCAAGCCACAGGCCAGAAAGGTTCATAGGTCTTGTCATTACATGTACGATACAGAGCTACACCCAAATAAGTAAGTAAACTGGTTGCTTAACGCCCACAGAAGCCACGAGGCTTATTGGGGACGGAGAAAGGAGCGGGGGAAGGGGAGGAACAAGTGAATAGCTGGTCCGTGCGCTCCGACCCGTAAAGACCGAAGAGACCGTCAGCCACCGCCAGAACAACAGTGTTAAGGAGGCGGGGACCCCGCCAGTGCCAAGCAACTTGTGTACCTCGCTAATTGCCGTTTCAACAGCTGTGCGGAACAGAGTCACAAGGACAATGTCCGTAGAGCAACTTTTGAGGAACAACTGAAACAAAAGGTTGTCAAACTTTCCGAGCCCAGCTCCACCTCCCTGCTCATGATCTCTCCTGGGCTCTCTTGAGGGTCCAGCTCCACCTCCCTGTTCTTGATCTCTCCTGGTCTCTCTTGAGGGTCCAGCTCCACCTCCCCCCTCTTGATCTCTCCTGGTCTCTCTTGAGGGTCCAGCTCCACCTCCCAGCTCTTGATCTCTCCTGGGCTCTCTTGAGGGTCCAGCTCCACCTCCCTGCTCTTGATCTCTCCTGGGCTCTCTTGAGGGTCCAGCTCCACATCCCCCCTCTTGATCTCCTCTGGACCCGCAAATACGCAAATGACTGTCCAGCTCTTCGTGAGAGTCCAGCTCGACACTTCCCTCCTCTTGATCTCGTCTGGACTCTGTGTGCACCCAAACACCAAGCTCTGGTTTACGACATCATTCCATAATTGGTTGCGCCATAGGTCTCGAAAAACTGTGTAAAAACAACAAGAACAAACAAACAAACAAACAAACAATCAAAAAACGTTCCGTCCCGATTCAGACGATTTTGGTTTAGGGTGCGTAAGGAATGTGGGTGGCTATAAAAGAAACGCCTGATATATTGAGTTATTTGTTAAAACGTATTGCCATTAGAGCATCAACGTTCGTTAGCTGACACTTTTTCGAGACCTACGGCGTAGGCAATTACAGCAGAGATTGTAGGAAGGACGTCGTAACGCGGTGCTTGGAGTCTGGCTCGGAGTTGTGTGAGCTGCTGCTGCTGTTGTGTTGCTTAATGTCCTCGGATGTCGGTTGACATATTAGGGACAAGCTGAGACCAATGCGTGAGCATGGTTCAATATTGCTTTACGTCCACGGAAACCATAAGGCTCGTTAGGACGGAAAGCCCAGGACGGCCACCTCGACTTTCACACAGATCTTGAGCTCTGAGTTGTGTGAGCCACACCTCCAATCTTCAGTAGGAGTACGGCCTGGAAGGTGATAACGAAACCAGGCCAAGGCCCAGTCCAATCCGCAGCGCTGCCAGTGCTGCAGAGGCAAGTTGCTGGCAGGCAGCACGTGCGCCGCGAGGGAAACAGAGTTCCTTCAGCTTCAGGGCAGACTGGAAACGACATCCTTGCCACTGGCTTCGTCAGCAGGGGCGCACCGAAAAAGAACCCCACCGTCTTCACTTCCACACCCTGCTGAGAGAAAGGGACGGAGGGTGGGAGAGAGAGAGAGAGTGAGAGACAGAGAGAGAGAGAGACAGAGAAGGGGGTAAGGGTGGGGCTGGGGGGTCAGAACTCGGGGGTCGGGAGGATGGTGTGTGAGAGGAGAGGGGGAGGGGGGGAACTCATGGGACAGGGGCAGTGGGGTGGGGGGCGGCAGAATTCGGGGGACGGGATGAGAACTCGAGGGACCGCGGATGGAGGGGGGGGGGGGGGGGGGGGGGGGGCAGAAGTTAGTAAGTCAGTCGATATCTCCCCTGAGAATCCAGAGCCATCGAGGGTTCTCTCTGCTAAGCATGGAGTATGGTCAGGGTATAGCTTTCCGTGCTTCGCCTGTTGCCAGGAATTAATTCAGACTTTCTGAGCCTTCCAACTTCCTGGTCCATTCAGCATAAAGGGGCCCTTAGCGCCACGAATAGAGATCAGAATTTTCTTGCGGTTGGATGAACTGATTTTAGTTTGTTTCGCCCTGGGAAGTCCTTGGCGGTTAACTGGGCGTTAAATACCAAGGAACTAACCCCCGGATGGTGTGTGTGTGTGTGTGTGTGTGTGGTGGTGTGTGTGTGTGTGTGGGTGGTGGGGGTGTGTGTGTGTGTGTGTGTGGACTACGTGCCGCACTGTGTGTGTGTGTATGTGCGTGTTTGTGTGTGTGTGTGTGTGTGTGTGTGTGTGTGTGTGTGTGTGTGTGTGTGTGTGTTTTATGTGTGTGAGTGATGGTGAGAGAGAGAGAGAGAGAGAGAGAGAGAGAGAAGAGAGAGAGAGAGAGAAGAGAGAGAGAAAAGAGAGACGAGGCGCGGATCGCTTTTGTGTTGTGTGTGTGTGAGGGGGTTGTGTTTGTGTGTGTGTGTGTGTGTGTGTGTGTGTGTGTGTTGTGTGTGTGTGTGTGTGTGGTGTGTGTTTGTACGTCTGCATATGTGTGCCTGTGTGTGTGATCTAATGGATTTTATTTTGCTCCAACAGATTCATGAGGAAAACAAATGCACCGATGCTTTACTGCACGTTTTTTTTATATTTTGTAACTTTTAGTTAAACTTCAGTGATGTTGAACAGAATGAGCATTTACCCTGATATACCTCCACAACTGACTAGGTGTTACAAACTAATTCCTCATCTACCCACATGCCATGTACGCTCCTTTAAATATAATTCAGCAGTGTCTGTCTTACCTCCAAATCTCTACTATTTATCCATTTCCTCCTCGGTGAATTTCGTTTTCGGGTCGTTTGCAAAAATACACACACACAACCCTCATGTGCTCCTCTTAATCCCAGCCTTCAACGAATCAATAACATTTCGATTTCCATTTCAACAACTCACAGCCCTCGCTCCCCCCCCCCCCCCCCCCCACAACTCGCCCCACACTCTCTCCTAACTCGCCTCACACTCTTCCCCAATTCACCGCCCCCGCTCCCCAAACCCGCCTCCACCTCTCACCCTGAACCTCCCCCGGTTAGTTCCCTGTACTCGCCACACTGGCGTTTTGCTTAATTTTTTTTCTTTTTCTCCTTTTTCTTCTTCATCTTCCTGTCTCCTTTTTCTCCCGTCTCCCCCAGGATGTCTCTGAGGGTAGGAAACCCAACCACAGGCACTTGCAACTGAGCCTCCTCCTCCTCCGCCCCCTTACCCCCCCCCCCTTGCCCCTCCCCCCCCCCCCTCCCCACTTACCGAAAAGCCATTCCTTGCGCTAGACGATCTTCCTTGAAAGGACGAGAGAGAGAGCCATCGTCAATCAGACGAACATTGGAACCGTTTCAAAGGCAACGCTGGCGAAACGTCTGAGAGACGGGGTGGAGTGCATATGGGCTTTTCCGAGCGCACAGATACCATCTTTCACTGAACTGAGCAGCCATTGTGTCCGCGTTTGGTGGAGAGAATGGTTACAGGCATCAAAAGCGAAAGTGGTGTTAATGGTGTTAGTGGTGCACTACTGTGAAGGTCCCACGGCTGTGTGCAGTTGGCAC
>JABMCL010001023.1:2500-12500 GCA_018857735.1 Alviniconcha marisindica
CCGCCCGTATCAGTCAGTCCACACATAATTAAATTTTAGTCTCCGCTTGACCCGTTGGGCCTAAACCCGACAGAAGATAGGTAGAGTCACTGAGTGTGACTCCTCCCACGAAGACGCCAAAATGAAAAGGAAGCTGATAGTAGACCAGTCCGTCATGAGAACATTGAGAACCCCTTTAAACCAAGCAGAGCTGCAGAAAGGTTGGGCTGTCCCTGCTCAGAGCACAGCCAGAGAAAAAAGATCGGCCTGCACTACAGTTGCAGCTTCGCTTTCCGGCACTCTCCGGGGGATGTCGTAAACTCTAATGCTCGGTTTGGGGAGCGTGTTTGTGGGGTGATTTAATAATTATAGCCTGTGCCATTGGGCCATAACTGCTCTATTTATAACCGGGATTTGCTTGAAGCTCTACAAAGCTACCAGTCGGTGGAAGCTGTGGAGGTCAGTAGGTGTTTCCCGGCCATTGACACGTCCGCGAGAACATCAGTTCTGAGTCGAGCAAACTCCAGCAAGTAAGTCTGTGTGATTGATGCAACTGCGGCAAGTAAGACGGTGTACGTGATTCAAGTAAGTCAGTGTACATGCTGTAAATCAGTGTCATGGTGCAAGCCAGTGTACTGTACATGATGCAAGTCTGTCGGCAACATACATGATTTAAGAGCGGGTGCCCGTGTCAGTGGTGTGTGTGTCAGTGTGTGCGCACGCGCGCGCGCGCGAGGGGCACTTAGAATAGTCTCCACCCAAATATTTTAATTATTATTAAGTAAGTCAGTGTGAATGATGCTAGTAAGTCAATGTGAATGATGCAAGTAAATCAGTGTAAATGATGCAAGTAAGTCCACAGCGTACAGGATGCAACTAACACGGACAGTGTGAATAATCATAACGCAAGTTAATCAGTGTACATAATGCAAGTAAGTCAGTGTGAATGATGCAAGTTAATCAGTGTACGTAATGCAAGTAAGTCAGTGTGAATGATGCAAGTAAGTCAGTGTGAATGATGCAAGTTAATCAGTGTGCATAATGCAGGTAAGTCAGTGTAAATGATGCAGTAAGTAAGTACTAGACTTGGTGTTTTATGCCCTATCAACCATTATGGTTATATCAGGGCAATCCTGTAAATGGTGCAAGTCAGAGTTCATTATGCAAGTAAGTCAGTGCACATGATGCAAGCAAGTCAGCCTGAATTATGCAAACAAGTCAGTGAATTATGCAGGCAAGTCAGTGTGAATGATCCAAGCAAGTCAGTGTGAATTATGCAAGTAAGTCAGTGTACATGATGCAAGTGTACATCAGTGATGCAAGCATTCTTACACCAGTTTGACTGTGGTCATAACTCATATATATATATATATATATATATATATATATATATATATATATATATATATATATATATATATCCACTTTCAGTTTGGACCCATACTTGTAACAGGTGCCCCATATATACTATGCAGCTGATTTTTTGTTTTGTTTTTATCTGCTGCATGACTTAATTGAAGTAACAATTTGAATTTTTCAAATGACTTATATAAATTTGTTTGTTTCAGTGGCAAAATACAACCTGGTCTACTTCCCTGTCAGAGGTACTGCAGAATGTTCTAACTTGTTCTCTTTGTAAACTTACATTTTGTTTATTTTTGTAGTTTTTGTGTAGGCCTGCTGACAGCTTTTTTTACTTGTTTTCTTTTTGATTTAAAACATTACAGCATACCAGATGTGCACCACAAGCATAATGCAATTCAGCAGACCAATCAAAATGAAGCAGAAACAACAAAAGCTTGTGTGTGCTGATGTACACATACACACATGTAAATGCACACTTGCACAGTCACACATGTAAATGCACACTTGCACAGTCACACATGTAAATGCACACTTGCACAGTCACACATATAAATGCACACTTGCACAGTCACACATGCTCACATGATCAGAATTTTACTATATGTCAAAAACTACACACATTTCTCATTTTGAAAAGCAGCTTTATAAATATATGCAGCAAAGTCTGTGGGCTAACTGTGCTAAAACAAGAGCTGTGCAAAACACATATATACACAATAATAATGGTCAATTTTCAGGTCGTGGTGAGGCCATCAGAATGCTGCTGCTAGACAACGACCAGAGTTTTGAGGAGACGGATGTATTGCCGTTTGACAAGTTCCTGTCGACATGGAAGCCTATGCTGGCCTTTGGTCAGGTGCCATGTCTCTACGATGGGGACTTCATGCTGGTTCAGTCCAATGCCATTCTCAGATACCTTGCACGCAAACATGGTGGGTCAGCATGTTTTATCTGCTGAGTTGGATATATATATATATATCTACATGTTTATAAATGTATTATGTATATATTGCGTGTGCTTGCTTGTTGTGTGGTGTGTCAATCTGTGTAAGGTTGGTGTGTTCATGTGTGCATGGCAGTAACTAAGGTTGAGGAGTGTGTCTTGCCAGGTTTGTAAGGCCACAATACTGTGTTGGTTTTTGCTGGGTTTGTAAGGCAGCAATACTGTGTTGGTTTTTGCCAGGTAAGGCAGCAATACTGTGTTGGTCTTTGCCAGGTTTGTGAGGCAGCAATACCGTGTTGGTTTTTGCCAGGTAAGGCAGCAATACACTTTTGGTCTTTGCCAGGTTTGTGAGGCAGCAATAATGTGTTGGTTTGTGCCAGGTTTGTAAGGCAGCAATACTGTGTTGGTTTTTGCCAGGTAAGGCAGCAATACTGTGTTGGTTTTTGCCAGGTAAGGCAGCAATACTGTGTTGGTTTTTGCCAGGTTTGTGAGGCAGCAATACTGTTTGGTCTTTGCCAGGTAAGGCAGCAATACTGTGTTGGTTTTTGCCAGGTAAGGCAGCAATACTGTGTTGGTCTTTGCCAGGTGTGTATGGCAGCAATGCTGTGTTGGTTTTTGCCAGGTAAGGCAGCAATACTGTGTTGGTCTTTGCCAGGTGTGTATGTCAGCAATGCTGTGTTGGTTTTTGCCAGGTTTGTAAGGCAGCAATACTGTGTTGGTCTTTGCCAGGTGTGTATGGCAGCAATACTGTGTTGGTTTTTGCTGGGTTTGTATGGCAGCAATACTGTGTTGGTTTGAGGCAGCAATACTGTTTTTGCCAGGTTTGTAAGGCAGCAATACAGTTTTTGCCAGGTTTGTAAGGCAGCAATACTGTTTTTGCCAGGTGTGTAAGGCAGCAATACTGTTTTTGCCAGGTGTGTAAGGCAGCAATACTGTGTTGTTTTTTGCCAGGTTTGTATGGCAGCAACGATCAGGTGGCTGCTAGGATTGATGAACTGAACGATGGTGTGGAGGATCTGCGTTGTGCCTATGTCAAGCTCATTTACAAGGAATATGTGAGTATTGTATATACATAGATTCTGTTGCCTCACTCAATGATACAATGATTTATTTATTTATTTAGATCTGTTCTTCATAATTAATGTTAAATTTGACCTTCTCCATGCATAGGCCCACTTTTGCCTTTTGAAGTTCTTTGTAAAAAGATGTTTGTAATCAGTCTCTTTCCACTATCAGACAAAAGTCCTCTTCAAACACGTTCGTTAGTTCTTGATCTTAATGTCCCATCAACTGCACAGAGTCACCTCATGATGATTAAAATATGTACAGTGCAACATGTAAGCCTTGAGAAAGAAGAACAGTAGGTAACTAGGCTACCAGCCCATTTGAGATTCCATCCACCACCTTACCGTGCAGAGCAGACAGCTATCCTTGACCTTCAAACAGAGGACTGTGGTCACTCCAAGCATCAGTATACATCATCCTTCCTCCAACCAAGGGTGCCAAAAAGTGAGGTTTGGTGAACCTTGCAGAGGAAGCTGTGGTGCATGACTGTTGACTCGTGCAGCAGATAATGCCAGTGTATGGCACGGACTGTAACACAATGACCTCTCACTTTTAGCCAGTCAGCTCTGCCCATTTTGAAAAGTGGACAATGTAATGCATGTTGAACACAACTCATGCTTTGAACTGCACAGAACTATGATGCTTTATCATTGTTTTGGGACACGGCATGGAATTATGCTTTGTTGCCATGATGATGGTACTGCGACAGCCGGTTGGCTTGTCGAAGGAGGTGTGTTTGCGTGCAGGTGCTGACTGGTCGAAGCGTATCAAGCTAACAGTCACAGGATGGTGAGAAGTCAAGTCCATGCAACAGCAAAGACAGAGGAAAGGGAGACATCCATCTGCCTCTCTCTCTCTCTCCATTAATTTCTGTTGATTCTGGTACCTGACACAATGCAGAAACAGAGGAAAAGGAGACATCCATCTGCCTCTCTCTCTCTCCATTAATTTCTATTGATTCTGTTACCTGACAATGCAGAAACACAGGAAAAGGAGACATCCATCTGCCTCTCTCTCTCTCTCTCTCTCCATTAATTTCTGTTGATTCTGGTACCTGACACAATGCAGAAACAGAGGAAAAGGAGACATCCATCTCTCTCTCTCTCTCTCTCTCTCTCCATTAATTTCTATTGATTCTGTTACCTGACACAATGCAGAAACAGGTGTGATTGATTTGCGTTGCTCCTGTCCTGCAGGACACAGGCAAAGACGAATACATCAAGAAGCTTCCTGACCATCTCAAGGCATTTGAGGTGAGATCTGACGATGCGTCATCATGAACATACCTGTGTGTGTGTGTGTGTGTGTGTGTGTGTGTGTGTGTGTGTGTGTGTGTGTGTGTAATTTCTCAATTTGCACCTTTGCACACACCAAGTCAAGTAAACGTCAGCAGTGACAATTCAACCTAAAACTTGTTTAGATTGAAGACTGTTGATCATAGAGTAGTACGTGCTTTGGGAGTTAGTTGGTGCTTTGAGCCCAGCCAACCACACAGGATTATGTCAGGGCTAAATGTGCTTTGTGTAAATATGATAATAACATGTATTATATATATATGTAAATTGTTCATGGTATTTTGTGAGTGTCATTGTAGTCATTGCAGTCAGCAAATCTGTTTAGAAACTGAAAAGAGATGTATGCAGTATGTATTATTATATAGAAATCATCATGTACACGCATAAAAGTTATTGGGAAGTGGAAGTTGATTTTCACATCTTTGCTGTCTCAGAAACTGCTTGCTGCATCCAAGGCTGGCGAAACAGGGGCAGCCGTTGATGGCAAAGTAAGTTTCACACACTGAATCAAACTTACCTACTACTGGTTGTTGCTCTGATGTGTGTGTGTGAATGTGTGTGAGTGTGTGTGCATGTGTGTGCGTCTGTGTGTGTGTGCATCTGTGTGTGTCACTGTGTGTGTGTGTGTGTGTGCGTGTGTGTGTGTGTGTGTGTGTGTGTGTGCATGTGTGTGTGTGTGTGTGTGTGTTTTGTGTGTGTGTGTGTGTGTGTGTGTGTGTGTGTGTCACTGTGTGTGTGTGTGTGTGTGTGTGTGTGTGTGCATGTGCGTGCGTGTGTGAGAGTGTTTCCTGCTCGTTTCTTTCTTATTCAAGTGTTCAGGAATGCTGAAAGCACAAAGTTGTTCGCAATTGTTATTTTTTGGATGTGACACTGATTTCCTTCCCAGTGAAATACTGCTTTTCAGTTTCTGGTAAGTGGATACTTTAAAATGTTCAAAGTTGCCCAAAAGGAGTGCTGACTTAAATGTGTATAACATTGCTACCTAAGTAGGAGGCAAAAGATAGAGAGTTTGTGTGTGCGAAAGAGAGTGAGGGAAAGAGAGAGAGAGCTATGTAATGTAAATTAGGTTGTATACTTTTGTAATGTTTGATGTATAACACTTTGAGCCTAACACATGTATCTTAGAGGAAGTTGGCACATTAGAAATGCATTTATTATAGTATTGAACCAGATGCATCAGGCAAAAGAAGTTAATCATGGTTGTTTGATTCATTAGTCTGTTGTGTTTTGTTTGATTCATTAGCCTGTTGTTTTTGTGTAATTTTGTGTTTTTTAATAAATACATTTTGTTGTTTGCTTTTTTCTTTTCTCTCTCTTTGCAATTAAACATCTCTACTTTAATCAGCTGAAGTTAATGTATGCTTACTTTGCAGATGTCGTTTGTGGACTACAACCTGTTTGACCTGCTGGAAATCCACTTGGTGCTCTCCCCTGGTTGTCTGGATGCCTTCCCTACCTTGAAGGCCTATCGTGACAAAATGGCTGCACGACCCAAGATCGTTGCCTATCGTGAGACAGAGGGCTTTAAAACCCGCCCCATCAATGGAAATGGCAAGCAGTAATTGCTGTGCCGTCAGTGTCATAAAACTGCGCTATGTCTGTCATGGATCTCTCTTCCTCTTCTTATTCCTTGTGAAATTGGTGGGGGGGGGGGGGGGTCTGCTGTCAGGGTCCTGTGATACTGAAGCACTTGCCAGACTGGGGGGTGGGGGGGGGAGGGAGTGGGAGGGGTTGGCAGCGTAGTCTCTGTCATGAGTCCTGTGATATTGAAGCGCTTGCCAGACTGTCCAGTGCCTTCTCCATGTGGTGTGGCAGTTCAGGCGATCGGTCCTCAGTAGCGGAGGTTGGTGACCAGCTGCCTCCCAGTCAGTAGCTGGTAATTGGTGCAGTGTTGTCCATCCTGCAACACCGGCACTTTAGTGAGTCATTCACGCAAAAGCTGATAGGGGTGGGGGGTGGAGGGTGAGACATGAAAGGGGAGAGAGAGAGAGCCTATGGGGTGTCGATCAGGCAATGGGATGTAAAGTGATATCAGGTTGTAGCCAATGGGACAAGGAAATAGTGCAGTGTCTGTGAGCCCTTTCACGAAACAGGTTGTGCTTGCCTTATGTCATATCTAATGGTCTCATGTTAGGTCAGGTTACGAGCTAGCAACGCTTAAAAAACAACAAACAAACTTCAAAAAACAAAAACATCCTAAAGTGTTACCTGAAGAACAGTTAGTCACTCCAGGTGCATTCTTGTCAATAGCCTGTATTGGGTAAGGGAGATAATCTATTTTTTAGCTCATGACGGACTCACCACATTCCGAGCACTGCTTTCCAGCACCTTCCTCCAAACTTTGCCAGATTTGGTTAGCCACTGAAGGGACACTCTTTATCTCCACACAGCTGTCCACCGACGCGGTCAGTGCCCTCCCAAAGGTTTGGGTACTGATAAGACTGTGGAAGTAGCCTAGCACCCAAGCACACACTTCCAAATGAGGCACATCCACCCTGGGTAAAAAAGGAGTTCCCTCTGGATTCAAACGATTTTAGTTTTATTTGAGCTGGCATAAGCAATATGGTCAGTTATAAAACAAACGTCTGATATTATCTGAGCTGTTTGTAACAAACTTACTACAGTTTGAGCACCAACAAAAAACTGCTGGTTAGCTGACAGTTTTCTGGACCCTATGGCGTAACTAAATAACGACAGTGGTTGAAGGAAGGATGTCGTAAACCAGTGCTTGGAGTTTAAGATTCACCTAGACTGTGCACAGAGATGAAGAAGAAGAAGGGTTGAGTGAAGTGTTTATCCAGAGACATTTTTGTCATCAGTACATTTTTGGACAGATGAGATCAAATGTTCAGACTGTTATCTTGTCTTGGTCTTCCTGGTCACAAAATTGGCCTTACTACCCACAGCAATGTTAATATTTTATTACTATATTTATACAGCTGATTTTAATAGCATGGTTTATATATTATACATGTAAGTATTAATGTTTACACAGTATGTACCGTTCTAGTCCAAAAAAGCCTCAAAAAGTATGGTATGCATACACCTTGTAAACACCATGAGCTGTTTTCAGTTTTGTTGTTCGTATGTTAGTGGTAATTTATATGTGTGCATCTTTTATACATATTTATGCATACCATTTAGTAGTTTTTATATCTATATATGCAGGGCTTCAAAGAACACGCATTCCATCTGACATAGTTTCTGTGTACATACATGACACAGGTGTTCAAAAAAAGCAAATGTTTTTTTTTTTAAATTGTAGGCCTTGCATATTGCTGTGCACCACTACCTAATGAGATGCTGTAATTTACTGGGAAGATAATTATGACATTGTTTTTTTGTTTTTGTTTTTGGCTGAACACATCATTGTGTTGTGTTTATTCAAATAATGTGCATCCATCCACTGCAAAATACATTTACTCATTAGTTCAGTGATTGATAATTCTTTTTCTTTTTTTTGCTGTTAAAAATGTCAGTTTGAAACAGCAGTGACATGCAAGATAATATATATATATATATATATATATATATATATATATATATATATATATATATATATGCAAAAATTTGGTTTGTTTATAAATGTATATTACTATACAGGAATGCTTTGCATTATTATGCATTCTGACATGAAAAAATAATTGAAATTATTTAGGTATTCTTCACAAATTAATGGCTATCTTGGAAGCTGGAACACTTAAAAAATATTTTTTAACACTGATAGTGTCACACGGAGATTATATAATATTCCAGATTTTATTCATTGAAACATTTCATAAACATTTTAATGTCATTTTTCTTTTGCTGTTCATCATAAACTGCACAGCTTTCATTGATGATGGGTTCCAAGATCTTTCAGCATGATTTAAAAAAAAAAAAAATTGTATGTGTGTGTGTTTGTGTGTGTGTGTGTGAAAGAAAGAGAGAGAGAGAGAGAGAGAGAGAGAGAGAGAGAGAGAGAGAGAGAGAGAGAGAGAGAGAGAGAGTGTGTGTGTGTGTGTGTGTGTGTGTGTGTGTGAAGGAGATTTGCATAGCACCAATCTTCCACTAATGGTGGGAGTCCAGGGCGCTTTACAATAAGAGCAACAACAGTTACACTTACACACACACACACACACACACACACACACACACACACACTGGCACATATACAGATTTTGGTGGTGGTAGTAGGAAACAGCTGTAAAAAACACAAACTGGTTTGAAGTAGTTATTACCCTATGTTGAGCTTTGAGGGCAATGGTTTTTAAAAAGGACTGAAGAAGAATTGGAGTCTAAGAGTGCATGCCAGAGTGTTTGAGGCAATGGTTTTTAAAAAGGACTGAAGAAGAATTGGAGTCTAAGAGTGCATGCCAGAGTGTTTGAGGCAATGGTTTTTAAAAAGGACTGAAGAAGAACTGGAGTCTAAGAGTGCATGCCAGAGTGTTTGAGGCAATGGTTTTTAAAAAGGACTGAAGAAGAACTGGAGTCTAAGAGTGCATGCCAGAGTGTTTGAGGCAATGGTTTTTAAAAAGGACTGAAGAAGAACTGGAGTCTAAGAGTGCATGCCAGAGTGTTTGAGGCAATGGTTTTTAAAAAGGACTGAAGAAGAACTGGAGTCTAAGAGTGCATGCCAGAGTGTTTGAGGCAATGGTTTTTAAAAAGGACTGAAGAAGAACTGGAGTCTAAGAGTGCATGCCAGAGTGTTTGAGGCAATGGTTTTTAAAAAGGACTGAAGAAGAACTGGAGTCTAAGAGTGCATGCCAGAGTGTTTGAGGCAATGGTTTTTAAAAAGGACTGAAGAAGAATTGGAGTCTAAGAGTGCATGCCAGAGTGTTTGAGGCAATGGTTTTTAAAAAGGACTGAAGAAGAATTGGAGTCTAAGAGTGCATGCCAGAGTGTTTGAGGCAATGGTTTTTAAAAAGGACTGAAGAAGAATTGGAGTCTAAGAGTGCATGCCACAGTGTTTGAGGCAAACTGCAAACAGACGTGTCAGTGCAATTAAATGAGCTTTTGACAAATGCTTTTTTTGTGCACTCGGATTACAAGACGGGTGTCAGTGACTGAAAATATGGGTGTCAGATGATGATCATAATTCTCTGGTTGGAGTGTAGAGTCAGTTACACTTGGGACAGGCTGAGATCAGACAGTACTGAGGGGATGCCCGGCCTGAGACAGAAATTGAGAACCCTGAGCTTTTTCTGCAGAGGGGATGTAGGCCTTGACCGCTCATCCACAATGCTGCAGTGGCTACCTGGCCCGGCCACACCGAAGTTTAGCTGACACAGTGTCAGTGTCAGTGTCAGCCTAACCTTGTCATATTGCATTCACTACACTGAGACAGTCACCGGCTTGGCCACAGTGAAGTTTA
>JABMCL010001023.1:17500-22500 GCA_018857735.1 Alviniconcha marisindica
CACTGTCTTGTGACTTTGTCCCTTACAATTAATGAAACATTAAAATGGCTCTCATCGCTGCCCATCTTAATGCAGGTCGTTCTGGATGGTGACAGTGTAGCGATAGGTATATATTCTCCCTCTTCCCCCACCTCCATACCCCCTTCCGCCCATTCTCCCCGTCCCTAATAAGCCTTATGGTTTCTGTGGACGTTAAGCACCATGTTTACTTACTTACTTACTCCCGAACCGCAGGCTCACGCGCCATGTTGGCGACGACCGAATGGAAGTGCTCTCTGTTCGTTGTGGGATTTTCTCGTGTTTTGTGAGATTGAATGTGTCGGTCTGACTTGAGACAGGTTTTGCATATATATATATATATATATATATATATATATATATATTTAACCCCTTCACTGCCGTGGTATCGCTTGAAAACGACCTTTAAAAGTGTGAAATTTGAAACCCATACGACCTTTAAAAGTGTGAAATTTGAAACCCATGGAAAATGGTATCCAAAAAAAGAAGAGAAATTAAAGTGTTCAAGCATAACTATACAAAAGATGCACACACACACACACACACACACACACACACACACACACACACACACACACACACACACACACACACACACACACACACACACACACACACACACACACACACACACACACACACACACACAGATGTGCGCACACAAGCACGCACGCACGCAGATGCCTTTTTGTTGGGTCCCTTCGTGCATCAGCACGTGAAAGGATTTTCATCAAAACGCGCGATATTGAAAGCAGATTCGTTTAGGACCGGAAAATATACTGATTGCAGGCGTGCACTTTTCAGCCCGGAAACTTTACAGGCTTGGGCAGTGAAGGGGTTAAAATGTGTGTTACTTTCTGAGTGTTTGATTGACTTGAGGTCACCCGTTGCGTTTGTTACACTGGACGCTAAAATCCAGTTACGAACTAACTGTGTATCCGTTTGTTGCTTGAAAAAGGCGAACTGCCGAAAGTTTTCTAGTTGCTTGGTAGGCCTAATGTCCCTATTAAAACGGTATTCTTTTTAACCGGGATTTTGTGCGTTTTGGTGTGCCTTATTTTGATTTCTGGCTCTCTCTCTCTGTCCTTCAGAAAACGGCGAGTACCTGGGTCTGGACCTCGGGGGAACCAATTACCGCGTGGTGCTGGTGAAGTTCACAAACGGTGTTGCTGACATCACCATACAGAACTACGTCATTCCCAATCACGTACTCAGCGGTCCGTCCAGTGGGGTGAGTATGCACGTCACACAGACAGACAGACACACGCACGCACGCACACACGCACGCACGCACGCACGCAACACGCACGCACGCACACACACACACACACACACACACACACACACACCACACCCAACACACACACCCCCACCACACACCACACAAACACAACACACACACACACACACACACACACGCACGCACGACGCACGCACGCACGCACGCACGCACACACACACCACACACCACACACACACACACACATACACAGCACACACACACACACACACGCACGCACGCACGCACGCACGCACGCACGCACGAGGCAAGTGGGACACTTTGTGTTGATGATCACCAGAGAAGACGAAGTAAACGGAAGAAGGGAATGACTGCAGTGCTGACACAGCAGATGCCATTTGCACAGAAGATGCTATTAGTATTATCAACAGCACTGCTCATTTATGGTTGACTGTCTGATGAGCCTAGTGATTGATTGATTGATGAGCCTAGTGATTGATTGATTGATGAGCCTACGAACTGATTCATTGATGAGCCTACTGATTGATTGATTGATTGATGAGGCTACTAACTGATCTATTGATGAGCCTACTGATTGATTGATTGATGAGCCTACTGATTGATTGATTGATGAGCCTAGTGATTGATTGATTGATGAGCCTACGAACTGATTCATTGATGAGCCTACTGATTGATTGATTGATTGATTGATGAGGCTACAAACTGATCCATTGATGAGCCTACTGATTGATTGATTGATGAGCCTACTGATTGATTGATTGATGAGCCAACTCGGCTTGTTTCAGGCCTTCGATTTTATAGCGGATGGTATCCGGCAATTCTTTGACAAGTACGACATGAGGGGCAAAACAAACAAAATCCCTCTAGGTGAGTGAAACTGTTGGCCTGTTTGTGTTCTGGGAAATGAAGGCACGCTGTTCGGTAATTAAACATTGCTTTCCTTCATCACACCTTTCAAGGGTTAATCGTGTTCGGTAATTAGACATTGCTTTCCTTCATCACACCTTTCAAGGGTTAATCGTGTTCGGTAATTAGACATTGCTTTCCTTCATCACACCTTTCAAGGGTTAATCGTGTTCGGTAATTAGACATTGCTTTCCTTCATCACACCTTTCAAGGGTTAATCGTGTTCGGTAAATTTTCTTTTACGATTTTTTTTTTTTTTACAGTGCAGCTACTACAAATCCTGAACAGTGATTGTTTGAAACTGGATGTAGTCTTAAATAATTATAACAGAGATCTGTCTAGATTCATTGATAGAGCTTATACGTGCCGTTCGCGTGTTAAGATTTAGTTTGAACTAAAATCACTTCGGCTGAAAGCTGCCAGTGTGCATGTATGCGTGTTTGGCTTTAAGCACCGCGCGTGTATCGTGGTCAGTTTGAACGCAGTCATAGTTTTCCCTGTTAAGTCATTTCACAGTCACGCCAAGTTACTTACTTACTGACAATCACGCCAGAATATGCACAGGCCTGCATGACTGTTGTATAGTCTATAACTAGTATAAGAAAAGGAGCGCGGTTTTCACTGCGAAACTAGATGTAGTCTTAAATAATATAGTTCTGTATTGATTGATAGAGCCTATACGTGTGGTTCGCGTGTCAAGTTAAGATTAAGTTTGACCTAAAATCATTTAGGGTAAAAGCTGCCAGTCTGCCTGTATGGG
The DNA here is from genome assembly GCA_018857735.1 of Alviniconcha marisindica. Classification (NCBI taxonomy): domain Eukaryota; kingdom Metazoa; phylum Mollusca; class Gastropoda; family Provannidae; genus Alviniconcha; species Alviniconcha marisindica. The sequence continues at coordinate 20,446 of JABMCL010001023.1, forward strand.
TATTTGGTTGCTCTCGAATTTAAGTGACAAATCTGCTATTTTATATCTTTAAGCACCGCGCGTGTATCAAGGCCAGTTTGAACGCAGTCATAGTTTTTCCTGTTACGTCATTTTCCCTTGTGATTCACAATCACGCCAAGTTACTTACTTACAATTACGCCAGAACAAGCAATAGACCTGCACGACTGTTGTATACTCTAGTTGTATACTCTAGTAGTCTATAACTAGTATAGGAAAAGGAGCACGTGAGAGGTGGTGTCCCTGGTGCCGTCTTGTTCAGGATTCACTGTGAGTTGCTGTCATTGGTGTCGTCTATTTCAAGTTTTCAATGTGAGGTGGTGTCATTGGTGTCGTCTATTTCAAGTTTTTACTGTGAGGTGGTGTCATTGGTGTCGTCTATTTCAAGTTTTCACTGTGAGGTGGTGTCATTGGTGTCGTCTATTTCAAGTTTTCACTGTGAGGTGGTGTCATTGGTGTCGTCTTGTTCGGGTTTCACTGTGAGGTGTTGTCACTGGTGCCGTCTATTTCATGTTTTCACTGTGAGGTGTTGTCACTGGTGCCGTCTATTTCAAGTTTTCACTGTGAGGTGTTGTCACTGGTGCCGTCTATTTCAAGTTTTCACTGTGAGGTGTTGTCACTGGTGCTGTCTATTTCAAGTTTTCACTGTGAGGTGTTGTCACTGGTGCCGTCTATTTCCGGTTTTCACTGTGAGGTGTTGTCTCTGGTGCCGTCTATTTCCGGTTTTCACTGTGAGGTGTCTTGTTCCGGTTTTCAGTCACTGTGAGGTGTTGTCATTGGTGTCGTCTTGTTCCGGTTTTAAGTCACTGTGAGGTGTCGTTGGTGTCGTCTTGTTCCGGTTTTCAGTCACTGTGAGGTGTTGTCATTGGTGTCGTCTTGTTCGGGTTTTCACTGTGAGGTGTTGTCACTGGTGCCGTCTTGTTCCGGTTTTCAGTCACTGTGAGGTGTTGTCATTGGTGCCGTCGTGTTCCGGTTTTCAGTCACTGTGAGGTGTTGTCATTGGTGTCGTATTTTTCAGGTTTCACCTTCTCCTTCCCTTCGCGCCAGAAGACCCTCAACAGCCAGACCCTGGTCACGTGGACCAAGAGCTTCAAGTGCCCGGATGGCCCGGGTCTGGACCCTGTCAAGCTGCTGGAGGAAGCCCTGCAGAGAAATGCTCCCGTGAGTAAAGCGGTGTCACTGGCAGCGCGTATTTCTTTGTCTTTTTGTATGTATTGCGATGCGTGGAAACGAACACTGGTAAAAAGCAAACGATAGCTGCCAGCCACAACCTCTGCCCCCTTCTGTGCCGCCATCACGCTGTGGGTGTTTTACCTCGGGTGGAAATCCACCGTTGAAGACAACAAGAGAAAGATATCGCATGGAAAAGCCACCAGGGTGTGTGTGTGTGTGTGTGTGTGTGTGTGTGTGTGTGTGTGTGTGTGTGTGTGTGTGTGTGTGTGACGTACCTGTGTGTGTGTGTGACGTGTGTGTGTGACGTACCTGTGTGTGTGACGTGTGCAGGAGCTGCCCATTGACGTGGTGGTGGTGATGAGCGACACGACCAGCACCCTGATGGCGGGAAACTACGTCGACAAAAAGGCCAGAATTGGTCTAATCCTGGGTAACTGTGTGTGCGTGCGTGCGTGCGTGTCTGTGTGTGTTTGCGTGCGTGCGTGTGTTCGTGCGTGCGTGCGTGTTTGTGTGCGTGAGTGTGTGAGTGCGTGCGTGTGTGTGTGCGTAGGAGCGTGCGTGCGTGCGTGCGTGCGTGCGTGTGCGTGCGTGCGTGCGTGCGTGCGTGCGTGCGTGCGTGCGTGTGTGTTCCTACTCACGCAGTGTGCTAACGGGGTGTTTGTTACTGTGGCAGGCACGGGGTGCAACGCGGCCTTTGTGGAAAACCTGGACAACATCGAGCGCTGGACAGGAGACAGACAGGACCCGCAGCACGTAGGTCGACACCTGGTGTTTCCTCTGACTCAGGAACAGGCTGACTGCACTCCCTCTGACACAGGAACAGGCTGACTACACTCCCACTGACACAGGAACAGGCTGACTGCA
>JABMCL010001023.1:27500-72500 GCA_018857735.1 Alviniconcha marisindica
ATCAAAGTGCTTGTTTTCTATCCTCCCCCCCCCCCCCCTACACACACACACACACACACACACACACCACACACATTTTAACAATTACTGTATGATAACAGAATATGTTTCGCCCTGATATAACCGCAGTGGTTGACTGGGCGTAAAACACCAAGTTGCTAACCGCCCCCCCCCACCCCCCCCCCCCCCCCCCCCCCTTCCATGTCCAAATGTGTGTGCGTGCGTCCGCATGCGCCACTGTGTGTGTGTGTGGTGTGTGTGTGTGTGTGTGTGTGTGTGTGTGTGTGTGTGTGTTTTCTGAGAGAAATATATGCTGATTTGCACGAGATGTTTATACTTTATCTCTTAATTATCACGCCAGACCTACTTGCAGCCAAAATTAGGCAAGTTTCCTTTTGTTTTATTCGTGGACAATCAGTATTCTATGTTCTATCGTAATTCTATGTCGTGAACATTGATTTCTACGTTTACTTAAGAATTTTGCGCTTGATTTTATTTTTACTACACATTAGTTTGAGTGTTGTTGACTGACTTGCTCAGGTACTGAACTTTGTCTTTAAAGTTGTATTTGATATTTTAGTATTATGCTGAACGTAGACGGTTTGGTCCATATTGATAAAACCTACACTCCGAGCCGGGCGTCAAAGACGAATGATCAATGAATAATTTAGACCTATCGATCCAAACGTATAACAGTGATAATAATAACGGACATTTCTATAGCGCCTTATCTCACCGACACTGAATGGTGAGCACACCGCGCATTACAAGATCTATAACAACAACAACAACAACAAAAACAACAAAAACAACAACAACAACAAACACACACGTAAAACCTAAAACTTAACCATATTGTATTTCTCTCATACCACACCGCACGCACGCACGCACGCACGCACGCACGCACGCACGCACGCACGCACGCACGCACGCAGCACGCACGCCGCACACACACCACACACACACACACACCACCACACACCACACACCACACACACACACACACACACACACACACCACACACACACACACACACACACACACACACACACACACACACACACACACACCACGCACTCACACACACACACACACACACACACACACACACACACACACACACACACTCACACACACGCACACGCACACATGCACATTCTCACAAACTCACTCACTCACTCACCCACTCACACTCACACACACTCACTTACTCTCACAGGCGCTCAGAAGGCCTGTAACGGCGAGGGAGGGAGGGAGGAGGAGGGGGCAAAAGCGGTGACAGACAGAAATGACTCGTGGCCTTGTTAGTAGAGGCGAGTTACTAGCGCAGTCTGGAATGACCTGTACATCGGTTCCTCTGATGCTGACCGCCCGGAGAGGTGACTGAGGAGTGCGAGCTAACGGCCTGTGGTCACTTGTGGTGTGAGCAGCGACAGGGGCGACAACTGCTCCAACACCGTGGCCGTGCTACAGGAGCTGGGGGTCAGCAGGCCGGACTCCGAGGACGTGGCCGTCGTCAGGGAGGTGGCGGAGATGGTGTGTCGCCGCGCTGCCTACGTCGTGTCCGCTGGTAAGCCGGCGAGGGATGGGGGTGGGGGGTGGTATGGGGGGGGGGGGGGGGGGGGGGGGGGGGGGGGGCGGAGAACGTCCGTCACGTGGACGGTTGGTCGGTTGGTTGCTTGCTTGGAAAGCAGTTTTATTTACTGTGCTGCTTCTGTGGGTGTGTTATCTTATGTACCAGCTGAACCTCTCCCATAAGGTTTCTCGCAACTCCACGGTTGAAATTCTGTCACGCGTTTGTCCTTTCTTTTGTGATTACTTGTTCTTTTGTCCAGGTGTGGCATATGTTAGACCAACAACAGCTGACGATGACCTTTGTCCAGGTGTGGCATATGTTAGACCAACCCCAGCTGACGATGACCTTTGTCCAGGTGTGGCATATGTTAGACCAGCCCCAGCTGACGATGACATTTGTTCAGGTGTGGCATATGTTAGACAAACCCCAACTGACGGTGACCTTTGTGCAGGTCTGGCATAGGTTAGACCAACCACAACTGACGGTGACCTTTGTGTAGGTCTGGCATATGTGAGACCAACCACAACTGACGGTGACCTTTGTGCAGGTGTGGCAGCGCCATGCTATACCAACCCCAACTGACGATGACCTTTGTGCAGGTGTGGCTTATGTTAGACCAACCCCAACTGACGGTGACCTTTGTCCGGGTGTGGCATGTGTTAGACCAACCCCAACTGACGGTGACCTTTGTCCAGGTGTGGCATGTGTTAGACCAACCCCAACTGACGGTGACCTTTGTGCAGGTGTGGCTTATGTTAGACCAACCCAACTGACGGTGACCTTTGTCCAGGTGTAGCATGTGATAGACCAACCCCAACTGACGGTGACCTTTGTCCGGGTGTGGCATGTGTTAACCAACCCCAACTGACGGTGACCTTTGTCCAGGTGTGGCATGTGTTAGACCAACCCCAACTGACGGTGACCTTTGTCCAGGTGTAGCATGTGATAGACCAACCCCAACTGACGGTGACCTTTGTCCGGGTGTGGCATGTGTTAACCAACCCCAACTGACGGTGACCTTTGTCCAGGTGTGGCATGTGTTAGACCAACCCCAACTGACGGTGACCTTTGTCCAGGTGTGGCATGTGTTAGACCAACCCCAACTGACGGTGGCCTTTGTGCAGGTCTAGCAGCGCCATGCTAGACCAACCCCAGCTGACGGTGACCTTTGTCCAGGTCTGGCAGCGCCATGTTAGACCAACCCCAACTGACGGTGACCTTTGTGCAGGTCTGGCAGCGCTGGTCAAGCGCATGGGCCTTGCCGCCGTCACGGTGGCCATTGACGGGTCGGTGTACGAGAGGCACCCCAAGTTCCACGGCTACATGATGGAGATTCTGGCCAACAGCCGCTTCAGCTCCAACACTCAGGTAAGGCAGTGGCGTTGTGTGTCATTAGACACAGGTAAAACAGTGGCGTTTTGTGTCACTAGACGCAGGTAAAGCAATGGCGTTGTGTGACCGTAAATGACGTTGCTTGTCGGCAAGCGCGTTGCTATTTCCACGGTATGGCTTCGTTGCCGGAGACTTGCTTGGAGCTGTTACTGTCTTACTTGCTGTTTTGCTTTCATCGTGTTTCTCTCCACTGTGTTCTTTCATCGTGCTTTTCACCGCTGTTTTGCTTTCATCGTGTTTCTCTCCGCTGTGTTGCTCTCATCGTGTTTCTGTCCGCTGTGTTGCTCTCATCGTGTTTCTGTCTGCTGTGTTGCTTTCATCGTGTTTCCGTCCGCTGTGTTGCTGTCGTAATGTTTCTGTCCGCTGTGTTGCTGTCGTACTGTTTCTGTCCGCTGTGTTGCTGTCGTACTGTTTCTGTCCGCTGTGTTGCTGTCGTACTGTTTCTGTCCGCTGTGTTGCTTTCATCGTGTTTCTGTCCGCTGTGTTGCTTTCATCGTGTTTCTGTCCACTGTGTTGCTTTCATCGTGTTTCCGTCCGCTGTGTTGCTGTCGTACTGTTTTTTCCCGCTGTGTTGCTGTCGTACTGTTTCTGTCCGCTGTGTTGCTTTCATCGTGTTTTTCACCGCCTTGTTGCTTTCATCGTTTTTCTGCCCGCTGTGTTGCTTTCGTCGTGTTTTCCACCTCCTTGTTGCTTTCACCGTGTTTCTCTCCGCTGTTTTGCTTTCATCGTGTTTCTCACCGCTGTGTAGCGTTCACCATGTTTCTCTCCGCTGTTTTGCTTTCATCGTGTTTTTCTTCGCTGTTTTGCTTTCATCGTGTTTTTCTCTGCTGTTTTGCGTTCATCGTGTTTCTGTCGGCTGTGTTGCTTTCATCGTGTTTCTGTCCACTGTGTTGCTGTCATCGTGTTTGAAGTTTCTGTCCGCTGTGTTGTTTTCATCGTGTTTCTCTCCGCTGTGTTGCTTTCATCGTGTTTCTGTCAGCTGTGTTGCTGTCGTAGTGTTTCTATCCGCTGTGTTGCTTTCATCGTGTTTCTCTCCGCTGTGTTGCTGTCGTAATGTTTTTCTCCGGTGTGTTGCTTTCATCGTGTTTCTGTCCGCTGTGTTGCTTTCATCGTGTTTTTGTCCGCAGTGTTGCTTTCATCGTGTTTCAGTGCGCTGTGTTGCTTTCATCGTGTTTCTGTGCGCTGTGTTGTTTTCATCGTGTTTCTGTGCGCTGTGTTGCTTTCATCGTGTTTCTCTCAGTTGTGTTGCTTTCATCGCGTTTCTGTCAGCTGTGTTGCTGTTGTAGTGTTTCTATCCGCTGTGTTGTTTTCATCGTGTTTCTGTCCGCAGTGTTGCTTTCATCGTGTTTCAGTGCGCTGTGTTGCTTTCATCGTGTTTCTGTGCGCTGTGTTACTTTCATCGTGTTTCTGTCCGTAGTGTTGCTTTCATCGTGTTTCTGTCCGGCGCTGTGTTGCTTTCATCGTGTTTAATTGCGCTGTGTTGCTTTCTTCGTGTTTCTGTCCGCTGTGTTGCATTTATCGTGTTTCTCTCAGCTGTGTCGCTTTCATCGTGTTTCTGTCCGCTGTGTTGCTTTCATCGTGTTTCTTGCTTTCATCGTGTGTCTGTCCGCTGTGTTGCTTTCATCGTGTTTCAGTCTGTCCGCTGTGTTGCTTTCATCATGTTTCTGCCGCTGTGTTGCTTTCATCGTGTTTCTGTCCGCTGTGTTGCTTTCATCGTGTTTCTTGCTTTCATCGTGTGTCTGTCCGCTGTGTTGCTTTCATCGTGTTTCAGTCTGTCCGCTGTGTTGCTTTCATCATGTTTTCTGCCGCTGTGTTGCTTTCATTGTGTTTCTGTCGGCTGTGTTGCTTTCATCATGTTTTCTGCCGCTGTGTTGCTTTCATTGTGTTTCTGTCGGCTGTGTTGCTTTCATCATGTTTTCTGCCGCTGTGTTGCTTTCATTGTGTTTCTGTCCGCTGTGTTGCTTTCATCATGTTTTCTGCCGCTGTGTTGCTTTCATCGTGTTTCTCTCCGCTGTGTTGCTTTCATCGTGTTTCTGTCGGCTGTGTTGCTTTCAGATCCAGCTGATCCTGGTGAAGGACGGCAGCGGACAGGGCGGGGCCTTTGCGGCAGCGTCAGCCCTCCGACAACTCTCGGCAGGAATACGCTGCTCGTAGCCACGGCACCACGTCCAGAGGGCTCCGCGCTGAACCCTCAGCCCCGCCTCCCCATGCTACGTTCCCACAAGCTTTCGGTCTGACCGCCTTAAGGGTTCAGCGCTGAGCTCTGATCCCTGTTACGTTCCCACAGGCTTTCGGTCTGACCGCCTTAAGGGTTCAGCGCTGAGCTCTGATCCCTGTTATGTTCCCACAAGCTTTCAGTCTGACCACGTTAAGGGTTCCGCACTGAGCTGTAAGCCCCGCCTCCCCGTGTTACTTTCCCACAAGCTTTCGGTCTGACCATCATAAGGGTACCGCACTGAATTCTCAGCCCCGCCTCCCCATGTTACGGTCCCACAAGCTTTCGGTCTGACCACCATAAGGGTTATGGGTTCCGCACTGAGCTGTAAGCCCCGCCTCCCCATGTTACGGTCCCACAAGCTTTCGGTCTGACCACCATAAGGGTTATGGGTTCCGCACTGAGCTGTAAGCCCCGCCTCCCCATGTTACGGTCCCACAAGCTTTCGGTCTGACCACCATAAGGGTTATGGGTTCCGCACTGAGCTGTAAGCCCCGCCTCCCCATGTTACGGTCCCACAAGCTTTCGGTCTGACCACCATAAGGGTTATGGGTTCCGCACTGAGCTGTAAGCCCCGCCTCCCCATGTTACGGTCCCACAAGCTTTCGGTCTGACCACCATAAGGGTTATGGGTTCCGCACTGAGCTGTAAGCCCCACCTTGCCATGTTACGCTGTCCACAAAATTTATCTCTGGGTGGTATGTGGTACTGTGTTGACTGGTGGAGTGCACGTTGGTCCGAGGTGGAATCCAGCATTCAGATGACTGTAATTTGCCTAGTCTGATTGCACCCGACACCTCGTCGTCAGTGAACGTGGGTCATTACGTGTTGTGAAGGTTTTGTACGGAAACTACCACGCTTTCGATCTGCTGCGATTAGTTTAGCATGTTTTTTTCCTCAGACTGACAGTGTTCACGCCGAACGAAGGGACATAACTCCGGTTAGGCGATCGGTCGACCTGCGATGTACAGCGTTAATTGCCCATGACGTAGAACACAAAGATCTATAATTGTTATCTGGTTGTTGTCATGAGTTGTTTTAACATTTTAAGCATATGAACATGAGCCTACTGTTACCTACTGTTTGAAAAGCATCAGTTTGTGACGGTGTGTGTGTGTGTGTGTGTGTGTGTGTGTGTGTGTGTGTGTGTGTGTGTGTGTGAGAGAGAGAGAGAGAGAGAGAGAGAGAGAGAGAGAGAGAGAGAGAGAGAGATTCTGAAGGAAAAAGGGAAACGCACACACGCACGGACGCATGCACACACACATTTTGTGACAGTGTGTGTGTGTGTGACAGAGACATACACACACACACACACACACACACACACACACACACACAACTCAGACTAAGCCACGCGGAACAACAATGACAACACACACACACACACACACACACACACACGCGCGCGCGCACGTTCGCACACACGCACACATTAACATGAAACAAGAAAAACTATTGGGAATGTTTTCTTGTTTTGTTTTTTGATTCGTTTTGCTCCACGAAAGGCTAGTCATAACTCGTAAAAAATTTATTTTATTTTACCCTACCCTTGTTTGTGGCAAAGTACCCGAACCAGGCTGAATAAATCTCACGTTGCCGAGTGTTTCCCGGCGTGTTGGTGGCCGGGGGGGGGGGGGGGGGGGGGCATTAAAACAAACAAACCAGTTTTACAGCGATAAAACTACGAACTCGCGGTGCAGCTGTACGTATCACAAAACAAACTATGGAAAGAAACAAGACTCGAACCCAATGAACAAGTACTGTGCATACATACAATAATCGTTAAAAAAAAGAAGAAGAAAAAAAAGGCTCACGCACGCACGCACGCACGCGCATACACACGCACGCGCACACACACACACACACACACACACACACTGACACACGCAGTCACGCACGCACGAAGCACACACGCGCGCGCGCGCACACACACACACACACACACACACACACACACTGACACCCAAACACACACACACGAACTTGTCACGTTCAGCTAGTCTTCGCTTCTTTGTCCACAACAAACAGCGTTTGGCCTCAAAGGAGGACACAAATAGATATTACGGAAATATTTGGCGGGGGGGGGGGGGGGGGGGGAGTAAAATCAGCGTACGCCGGCTTTACTCCCGGAGTGAATCTGGCGTGGTGAGTTTTGGCGGCATGTTACACCGGCAACACCGACATGTGCGGCAACACCACACAACAACACTGAGGTCAGCTGCCGGCAAGCGGCAAAGTAGGTCAAGGCCAGCCCGCCGCGCATGCTGCCTACGCGGAGAGAGAGAAAAAAAAGTTGTCTCCGTGAAAAGGGTGAGCTCTGCTTCACTTCGCACTGGCAGGAGTGACGCAATCGACCAAATTTTTATTGTGTGAGGAAAACATTTTAGTACAGCAGTAACACTCTTACATATCAGCCGATGTATTATTTTTTTAATTATTTTTTTCGTTTTCTTATGAAGGGATGAGTTATTGACTACCGCGCAGACGACGAAAAAACACACGCTCATCCGGCCTCCAGCAAGGTGAACTCGCGCGACGCAGATCGGCGTAAACATACTGAAGAAATCAAAGCGTGAGTGGGGCTGAAAGACTCGTCCTTTTGTGGAAGCCATACTGAGAGTAACTTCCTGACAATTTCAATCGATCTGCGAAAGTGATGTGTAGGTAATCGGCTCTGATACTCCCGTTTTCTAGTCAGCCCGGCAGTTTGTTGCCGGCTTCCGCATTGATTTTTTCTCTCTCTCTCAGTCTCTCTCCGCTCCTACGATGGAGGCTATGACCACGGACTGGACAGGAGAGTTTTGCGAAGCTGTTGACGCCAAAACAAAAGAAAAGGTGAGAAACCGAGAGGGGAGACGTGGCGGTAATTGTTCATTTTTATGGTACTAGCTCGATCAGTCAGTTCAGACATTACCGCCGCACGTCAGTGACTGCCGCAACTATCGATCAGTTTTGTTCTTTTTTGGGTCGCACGGCTAGAAGCTAATTGCTGTTTAACTTAGAATTAAGGTTTCGAACTGAGTCATTCATGCACGCGTTTCCGAGTTGGTAAATCATTGTAAACTTATTCAATATTAGTCAGTTGTGAGAATAGCTGAAACTGAGCAAATTTCGGACCGTCTGAAGTAGGAAATGGGGTCCGTTATTACCACATGAGCTGCCAAAGTTGGGAAAATGGGGGAGGGGGGGGGGGGGTTGTCAAGTTTCGCCGGAGATCAGTCGGTTTCATGCATCATTTCACGGCAGTGAGTGAAAGCGGCCTTCGTACACTTGTCTTTGGACAATTGCATAGTCCAGCCCCCACTATCCGGCCTCACCTGGCTATTAGCGACCTGCATAGGTCTGGATAGTGACATCAGTTATGCCACGCCCCCCTCCCGTCCCTGCATGCACCCCCCTCCCCCATCCTCCCCCCGCCATCTTCGCTTCCAGTTCAAGTCAGTCTCACCCTTCCTGTTCTAGTCTCTGTGAGCCGGTTTGGCCTAGCGGTAGAGGGACCTCGGTTCGAATCCGGTTCGGCTCTCCTTTCTCTTCAGTCAAAAATTGTGGTCCGTGTGGGCACTGTCTCATTTTGTGACTTTGTCCATCACAGTTAATGAAACATCTCATCACCGCGTGACAGTGTAGCGATAGGTATATAATCTCCCTCTTCCCCCACCTACCAAGAGAGTGAAGTAGTGCATTGAATTCACAACTGGAATAGATTGAAATGCAAACGTAATAAATGATATAATAATGATAATAATAATAATAATTTAAAAAAAATAAAGCGCAAAGTCTTGTCCCTAGAGACTGGACTAGTCTAAGCGCGCGCGCGCACACACACACACACACACGCACGCACGCACGCACGCCGGCACGCACGCACGCACGCACGCACGCACGCACACACGCGTTAGTCGATGACTAGAACTGTCGATATGTAGAACCAGATGACCCCCCACCGTCCTACGTGCTCCCTGGGTAACACAAGGGCGATAACCATGTAGTTTGCCATTTAGAGCTCTGATTTTGATTTAACGCCCTTCAACAACTAAAGCGTCTTGAGAGACGGCGGAAAATGTCCCCCTACCCGTCCTCCTCCCCTTCCAAAACCGTATCCTGTGGGTGGTCGACGTTAGAGGCTGGTCTCTATGCTTGAAGATTGCAGAGGTTCTGAAGGAGCTGGTGCTGCCCGCTGATGGAGTCACCAAGATCATGGAGGTCTTCACCTCCCAAATGGATCTGGCCAACAGTGCTGATGAAACCAAGCGCGCGCAGTCAGATCTGCAGATGGAGAACACCCACGTACGTCTTCTCATGGATGGCACTGGTCTGTACCCTTACTTTTTTTTCTCTTTTTTTTTTTCATAACCTGAGCACCAACATATTGTACTGATCAAAGGTAGTAATATTAATAATCTTTTAATTATTGAAATACTAATCAATGCTAATGATATACTCCCATATATATAGGCATCGGTGATTTTAGAGCATGACTGCAGTTTTAAAATTTCCCGCAACTGAAGCAGCCCAGATCTGAAACTGAGCTTTCGGAAAGCCTGATGTCATTAATTAGTGCCAGTCAAGTTAACATTGCAATGACAATATCATCAAAAACAGGCTGGCTGAGTCCTAATGCAAGGATTTAGCAGCCACACAGTTTCACTTCAGTCAGGAATTGCTTATTGTATAAACTACAGTCATTGTCTTTATTTCATTTGTTACCTCATCCTCCCAACAGTTTTTATTTTTATTTTTTTAAACCAGTTTCAGTTTCATCATTCATAAATCCTCCCCTTCTTTCCTCTTTTTTTATTTTATTTTATTTTATTTTTAAAAATCATCTTTTGTTATGGTGAAGCTTCAGTTTATTAATATTATAGTAATTAGTATACTGAATCATACACTGAAGCAGGTTGAACCCAATGGTTTCCTACACCTGTCTGTAAATGTAATGATTCCTTTGATTTTAATATTTGATTTTGAAACCATGAAAGTGATGCTGGAAACATCTGTGTAGAAAATGGAGAGTATCTTGGCCTTGACCTTGGAGGGACCAACTTCCGTGTGGTGATGATCAAGCTGACTGACGGGGTTGCAGACACTGTGGTAGACAACTACACAATCCCTTCAGACGTCCTCTCTAGTCCTGTCAAACAGGTGAGACCAGTTTCTGCCACTCACCCACCCTCCTCTTCCACTCACAGCCCAGAGCTGCTAGTGCTACACCTCATCTACCATCACCCCTCCCCAGCAGTCCCATCAGACATTCTCTCTAGTCCTGTCAAACAGGTGAGATCAGCTTCTGCCCCCCCCCCCTTCTCTCCTACTCTCTCCTCCTTCCAGATGTTTTCTGGCCCTGTCAAAGAGCTAAGTGAGGCAATTTCTGCCGACCCCAATTCCCCTCCACCACCACCCCAGCTCATCTAATAATAATAATAATGTACATTTATCATGCGCTCATCATCAACGCCCTGAGCGCTCCCATGATACATATTAACCTAAATATGATATTCTATACACATGTAGAGCACAGTCCTACCAAAACTATTTACGTGAAGTATTATACAGAAAAACAAACACATACACATACACTACACACACACACACTACACACACACACACACACACACACACACACACACACACACACACACACAGCAGCAGAAACTGGGTACTGATATTAGTTGAGATGAAAATACTGTGAGAAGACGAAGGTTTTCAGCTTGGCTTTAAAAGATGAAAGGGTTGAGCAGTGTCTAAGGTCTTGTGGGAGTGAATTCCAAATCGGTCCAAAGCAAGAGAAGGAGACTCTCATCTACCCCCTCTTCCCACACCCCTCACTCCCTCCTCCACTCAGATGTTCTTGTAAGGTGTTAGGCTAGTAAGCTGATGATGTCGGTTCGATTTCATGCTTCAGCTTTCCTTTCTGTTCAAAAGTTGTGGTTTATGGACACTCACCGTTTTGTGATGTTTGCACTCACAGTTAGTGAAACATTAAAATGGCTCTCACCACTGCCCATCTTATTGTAGATAGTGACATTCTGGTGGTGACAGTGTAGTGTTAGGTATAGTCCCCCCCCACCCCCACCCCTTCTGGGATCTCAGTCCCAGTGGGTGGTATTTCTCCAGAGACAAGTCTAGCGAACAAAGGAAGGAAGGAAGAACACCACTTGGTTCTCTTCTCGCCATCAGAATGTGCACAGCAGGTGCCAACATGTTGAACTGGTCTAGGGGAGAGAACTCCTTGTGACTCAGTTTTACTGATGGCAGTGCAACTTGCTGAATAAATTGGTGAATGTACTTACAATATAATACAACTTTATTGCCAAGTGTCAATACAGTTGCACTAGGAATGTTTTGTGGTGCCAAATACACTCATCATACATTCATGCCAATCGTAAAACTTTAAATTACAATAACAGCAAACAAACATTGAGGTAAAAAGTCTTTCATAAATAAATACATGAGAAATCCAACTGACATCAGGCTGTGCATATCACATGAAAATTGCCTCTTCACTTCCTTATCTAATGCCCCAAAATATTCTTGCTGTGAGCAAGCCCATCTGTTTACATCTTTCAAAAAAATAAAATAATAATAATAATCTGTGAACATTAATCTTTCTGTCCAGCTCTGAATGTATCATTTATGACAAAATTTATTTTATCTTCTATTTGGACAGGTGTTTGATTTCATCGCTGACAGGATCTGGGATTTTTTTGAAAAATATGAGCTTGGTGACAGGAAGGAAGCGCTTCCTCTGGGTAAGTTAGTAGGTGGTCTTCCTTAGACTAAACTAGCTGGCTGGTAGTCTTCCTTAGACTAAACTAGCTGGCTGGTAGTCTTCCTTAGACTAAACTAGCTGGCTGGTAGTCTTCCTTAGGCTAAACTAGTATGCATGTCGCTACTCTTCTTCTAGGTGAGCTTGGTACTGTTAGCCTTTTTTACATGTTCTATAACAACTAGTTTCAGGATGCACGTTTTCTTCGCTGGCAGCTCTTGCAGGATTTACCTTTTCTTTGGCAGCTGTTGCATGATACACATTTTCTGTAGCAACTGTTGCATGATTCACAGTTTCTTTGACAATTGTTGCAGGGGAGATGGGGGGGGGGGGAGCCCTGGGGGTATGGGAGGGGAGGGGGGGGACCCTGTGGGTATGGGAGGGGAGGGACCCTGGGGGTATGGGAGGGGAGGGGGGGGGGAATTCACAAAGGGTTGCAGAATTCACTTTTTCTTTGACAAATGGTTGCAGGACTAACTTTTTCTTTGAAAAATTATTTGCAGGAGTCACATTCTTTGACAATGGGTTGTAGGGTGTATTATATACATTAATTTTCTTTGTCATTTTGTCATTTGTTTGTGAGATTCACATTTTCTTCAACAGTTAGTTTAGGATTCATCAATGCTTTGGCAACTGTTGCAGGATTCACATTTTCTTTGACAACAGATTGCTGCATTTACATTTTCTTTGACAACAGGTTTCTGCATTCACAGTTTCTTTGACAACAGATTGCTGCATTCACAGTTTCTTTGACAACAGATTGCTGCATTCACATTTTCTTTGACAACTGATTGCTGCATTCACATTTTCTTTGATGACTGGTTGCAGGGTGCTCCTTTTGTTTGATGATTGTTTGCAAGATTTGCACTTTCTTTAACAACTGGTTGCAGGATTCACATTGTCTTTGACAAGAGGCTGCAGGATTCACATATTTGGGGTCACCAGGTTGTAGGATTCACATTTTTAGTGACAGTTGCAAGGCAGGATTCACATTTTCTGTTTTAACTGGTTGCAGGATTCACATTTTCTTTGCCAACTGGTTGCCAGATTCACATTTTGTTTTGCCAACTGGTTGCAGGATTTAAATTTTCTTTGCCAACTGGTTGCAGGATTTAAATTTTCTGTTCTAACTGGTTGCAAGATTCACATTTTCTTTGCCAACTGGTTGCAGGATTAACATTTTCTGTTCTAACTGGTTGCAGGATTCACATTTTCTGTTCTAACTGGTTGCAGGATTCACATTTTCTGTTCTAACTGGTTGCAGGATTCACATTTTCCTTCCCGTCCAAGCAGCTGGCACTCAACAGCTCACAACTGGTCACATGGACCAAAAGCTTCAAGTGTCCCGACGGCATTGGTTCAGATCCGGTCAAGCTGCTGGAGGAGGCCCTGGACAGACGGGGACTGGTCAGTGGCTGTTGCAGTGATCTTACAGGCTATTGCGCAAATTCTGTTTGAGTCAGCCTTCAGGCTATTGTGCGAATACTGCTTGTGTCAGCTTATGGGCTATTGTGCGAATACTGCTTGAGTCAGCTTACAGGCTATTGTGCAAATACTGCTTGAGTCAGCTTACGGGCTATTGTGCGAATACTGCTTGAGTCAGCTTACAGGCTATTGTGCGAATACTGTTTGTGTCAGCTTATGGGCTGTTGTGCGAATACTGCTTGTGTCAGCTTATGGGCTGTTGTGTGAATACTGCTTGAGTCAGCTTACAGGCTATTGTGTGAATACTGCTTGAGTCAGGAATGCCATTACTTACTTGAAACAAACAAACAGCATGTGTAAGTTGTGGTATTAGAGATCAGTGAGTATCTTCAGAAATATATTTTATTTAGGAGCCATAACTGGACAGATTCAGAGTAAACTCTAGGAAAAGCTCAGCTACTTTTTGTGCTTTATGGGGAGATGGCTATGTTTTTGTTCCTTTAGTTTTTGTTGTGTATTATAATGATTTATTTATTATTTATTGCAGTCATTTATTAGTGAATTTCTTTTCTGTCATATTGGCTGGTGGTGGCTGAGGGATTTATGATTATTATTGCTGGGTGTGGCAGGGCAAGGTCAATGTGATGGCTGGTGATGGCTGAGGGATTTATAATTATTATTGCTGGGTGTGGCAGGGTGAGAAGGTCGATGTGGTGGCCGAGGGATTTATGATGATTATTGCTGGGTGTGGCAGGGCGAGAAGGTTGATGTGGTGGCCGAGGGATTTATGATAATTATTGCTGGGTGTGGTAGGGCAAGAAGGTCGATGTGGTGGCCGAGGGATTTATGTTAATTATTGCTGGGTGTGGCAGGGCAAGAAGGTCGATGTGGTGGCTGTGATGAGTGACACCACAAGTACGCTGCTGGCAGGAAACTACCTGGACAAACAGGTCCGCATTGGGGTCATCCTAGGTGACTATGGTTATCATTATTAATATAATCTTCATTGAAGGTGATTGTTGTAGTATACTGTAGTACACTGCTGGCAGAAGACTACCTGGACAAGAAGGTACATATTGGGTCATCCTAGGTGATTATGGTTGTAGCTGCTTTCAACTTTATTATCATTATTATAATCTTCCATTACGGTGATTACTGTAGTAAGCTGTAGTACGCTGCTGGCAGGAAACTACCTAGACAAGAAGGTACGCACTGGGTCATCGTAGGTGATTATGGTTGTAGCTGTCAACTTCAGTATCATTATTATGATTGTTATTATTGTCTTCAGTTAAGGTGATTATTGTGGTAAGCTGTAGCACATAACTGGCAGGAAACTACCTGGATGTTAAAGCAATAATTGTGCCGTCATGGGTGATTGTGGTTGTCACTGGTGTCATGCATATGGTGATGTAATTTATTCAGTCACTGTCACTTTTTTTAGGTACTGGATCCAATGCAGCATTTGTGGAACACCTGGACAATATTGAGAGGTGGACAGGCGATGCCAAGGACCCCAAGCAGGTAGCACTTCCCCCAATGCTGTTTTCAGAAAAGCTAGACAGGTGACACTTAGAACTCCAAGCAGGTAACAAGCACCTCCTCAAATGCAATGTTTGGACCCCCCCCCCTGTAATACACATGGCTGAATGGGTAACAGCTTTCCCAGTGCAGTGTTTAAACACCTGGACAGTCTAGACAGGTGATACACAAAGCTGAACAGGTAACACTTGTCCTGGTGCAGTGTTTAAACACCTGGACAGTCTAGACAGGTGACACACAAGGTAGAACAGGTAACACCCCTCCCAGTGCTGTGTTTAGAACACCTGGACAGGCTAGACAGGTGACACACAAGGCTGAGCTGGTAGCACCTCTTCCAATGCGGTGTTTAGCACACCTGGACAGGCTAGACACTGTAGACAGGCAACTTCCGGGACCAGGGTACATGCCTGGTGAAAACCCCTTTTCCAGTCCTAAAATGGGCACCACAAATATTTTACATGCTGGTCAACAGTCAGCCTGTTTTCCTGCCTCCAGAGAGAGCTAAGCAATTGTCTGCTGACAGCACAGATGACAAGCCTGATAATCATGAAGATGCTCAGAGACTGTGGTGGCTGTGTGGCAGGTGGTGGTCAACGTGGAGTGGGGTGCCGCAGGGGACAACGGCTGTCTGGACTTCTACCGCTCACAGTATGAAAAAGATGTGGACCACCACTCCAACCACGTCGGATCGTTCACGTACGTTGATGTTATGAAGCACCACCTGTTTGTTATGCTCAGGTGTGGGTTAGGACGCCCGGTGCCTTTTACTGGTTTAGTACTGTTATGTACGGTGGTTCTGTTATTGTGTCAATCAACAATCTTCTGTGGGACATGGGGGGAGGGTGGGGGGTGGCTGATTTTTGTGTGCAGTGCATGTGTGTGTGTGTGTGTGCTTACTTGTGTGTATGTATGTGTGTGCTTGCTTGTGTGTGTGTGTGTGTATGTGTGCGTGTGCATGTGGGTGACTGTATTTCTGCTGTTGGCAGATTGGTGTATGTGTGCGTGTGCATGTGTGTGTGTGCACGGGTGACTATTTCTGCTGTTGGAGTATTTGTATTATCCCCTAAAAGTGACACTGAAACCAGTTCTCTCCCCCAGCCTCTCCCCATCTGCAGCAGTTCTGTTAACCAACATTTTTCTGTCTGTGATGAGAGGAGACGGTGGGTAGGAGTGGAGCTGATCTTTTTGTACACTGTGAGTGTGTGTGCGTGTGCGTGTGTGTTTGCATGCGTGCGTGTGTGCATGTGTGTGTGTGCGCATGCACCTGTATTTCTGGCTGTTCGAAGATTAGGGTTGGTCTCAGTATCTGACATTAAAATCATGTTCTTTTCCCCCCTCCCCCACTCCAGCTTTGAGAAGTCATTCAGTGGCCTGTACCTGGGGGAGCTGGTACGTCTGGTGCTGGTCAAGCTGACCCAGCTGGGTGTCCTCTTTTCCGGACAGCTGCCCCCCTCACTGGTCATCCCCTGGTCACTGACCACGTCACACGTCACGCAGATTGAGAGGTGAGCTGTGTGTTACTCTTGCTGCAGTTACCCTCTGGAGTTCTTAACGGTCTACCTACAGCTGTTTAAGGTATGGAAGCAGGATACATTTCCAGCTGTCTTGGCATTTACCTGCATCATGGTTCATACTGATGTGGAAGGGCAACTGTGTGTGTGTGTGTGTGTGTAAGTGTGTGAATAAGTACTATTGTTTTAATCAGATGCTAGTGTGCATATTATAGTTATTTCTTAATGCTGTGAAAATAAGCTGTTGCGTGTGCATGCACATGTGTGCGTGTGTGTGTGAGGGAGAGTGAGAGAGAGAGAGAAGGGGGGGGGAGAGAGAGAGAGAGAGAGAGAGAGAGAGAGAGAGAGAGAGAGAGAGAGAGAGAGAGAGAGAGGTTGTTTAATTACAGATGCTTGTGTAGATATTTACCTTTTAATGCTGTGATAATTATATGTTGTATGTGTTTTTGGTGTATTTTTAACCTTTGTTGCTGTGTTAATTTAGTTAAATATTATTTTAATTTTATTTTCGACTGTGCACCATAAGACACATTTCCTTGTAAACTTGTACTGGGACAATAAATATTCAGATTCTGATTCTGAACTCTGTTCCGGCTAGCTTTTCTGTTGGGTGCATGACAGTCTGAATACCTAACATGACCTAGGCCTACTGCATTGGTTGCCTATTTTTGATAACCCCTTTGCTGTCTGTTTAGCTTTTGGGGAGCAAAAATTGGATTTTGCTCCAGGAAGGATGATTTACTATGAAGCAGGCAGGCCCTTCTTTAAATTTTGGTGGCTAAATATTTTTTATATCATGAATGAATGAATGAAAATTTATATATAGCGCATAAAAAACTTCCACACAAAACCTTGCATGTTCCCAGCGCCAGATACACACAGTGCATACATGTAAGCTCTCGCAAGCTAAAGCTACCAAAGGACACTCATACCAAAAGGTACAAACAGCTCCTACCCACCCACCCCTTCCTAAAAGTGGAACTATACATAATAATAGGGAACTTATAGAGTACTTTTGGAAACTCAAAGCGCTTTACAATTTAAAGAAAAACATACAATGTGCAAATACCCATAATTATACAAATCAGTGGTATACAAGCGTACAAAACATATGCAAATTAACAAACATTTTCATACAAAGCATGGCAGTATGACTGTTTTGTTGACAGTGACAGTGTTTGTTTCGTTTCAGTAACACATGTCTGTTTTTTCAGTAGCAAAGTGTTTCAGTGATGCATGCTTTTTTTCTTCTTCAATGATGGGATGCTTTGTTTCAGTGATGCATGTTTTTTTTCCCCTTCAATGACAGAATGCTTTAAAATTGTTTCAGTGACGAAAACTCCAGCTCGGTGCACACCTTGGATGTGCTCCGTGAGATGGACGTTGCGCTATCCATGGTGACAGAAGCTGATGTCGCTGTCTTGAAAGAGGTCACAGCCATGATCAGCCAACGGGCTGCTTACATTGTGGCTGCAGGTCTGTCTCTCTTTTGGCAGTATGTTCAAATATACACATACCCCTAGGCATGCAGTTTCAGGTACCACATATCTTCTCCTGGTTCCTGGGGTGTTGTCATGTTTTTATGTTATTTTATTAAAGGGGACCTATTTTTTTATGTTATTAAAGGGGACCTATTTTTTTATGTTATTAAAAGGGGCTCATTTTTATGCTATTAAAGGGGACCTATTTTATGTTATTAAAGGGGACTTGTTTTTATGTTATTAAAGGAGATCCCAAGCAAAGTAGCATCTGTGGCCCTATGGGCTATAACTGGGCTCACTCTATTTTCTGTTGGTTTACAGTCTAGTTTATTAAAGATTGTTATTTAACATTGTGAAAAGAGGGCTATGATGCTGCCATTTTGTGTCTGACATTTTATGTTTTAAAATCGTGGTGTCCATCCAGTGCTGTTGGTGACTGTAACAGCAGTTTGGTAGGATCAGAGTGGCCAGTGTTGGAGTGTGATGTGAATGGTGTGGGAGGGGAATGTAGCTGATTCAATTTATTGCGACTTTGTCCATTATTTTTGTCCAGACAGTATCTTCAGAACTGTTGCTAAACTTTGTGCAACCAGACTGGATGTACCAGTGCATCATCATTTGCCAGCATCACACACCATCTGTCCGTCACCTTTTATTCAGACTCTTGAAGAACTGCTGAAGCTAGCTGTGTGATTGTGTGCCAGTGATCATTAACTTCAAGGATTTGGGGGAAGGGGGGGTCCCCTGGCACTCAGTGATTTGCCCATCTTTTTGTTCTCCCCAGCAGTGGCAGCCTTGGTCAACAGGACAGGACTGCCGGAAGTAACGGTGGCCATCGACGGCTCTGTGTATGAGAACCACCCCAAGTTCCACAGCAGCATGATGGAGATTCTCAGAAACTTCTGCCCTAAATCCAAGGCAAGATAGCCGATAGATAATCTGTGTATTAGTTTCAAAATCTGTCTTTATTTTCTGCTGCAGTCTGGAGTGGGGAGCACTTCTGGCACCCTCACCACTCTGTATACTTGAAACTGTGCCTCTGCTTTCTTTTCTCCTCTTGGAAGCTTGTCTGCATCTCCTGCTATTTTGTGAGACTCAGAATCGATCTTTTTCTGCAGTCCTAAGGAAAGTCTTCTTGTGTGTGTGGTAGCTGTACTTAATTTATTGGATGGTAGTGTGCATGCTTACTAAAGAGACCATTTGCTGCAGGCTTTTCTGAACACCCAGAACTACAGCCCTCTGAAGTCAGTGGAAAACTGGGGGGTGGGAAAAACACAGATGTCATTCACATGTGTTGCAACCCCCCCCCACCCCCCCGGCACAGATGGGGCACATTCTGTATAACTCCTTTGCACTCCCACACATGCGCGTTTGTGTATGCTTTCAAGTTAGCAGTCACAACATAGCATTTGTAAAGGCATGGATTTAATTCAGAATAAAAACTGATCTCAGACTAATATTACATTGTTTTTGACCAACAACCTCATCCATGAAGTTTGTTTTTATGAAGACGCAAAATGCCACACCATCGAGTGATCAGTCTGATGTTAGGGCTCCGTATTCTTGCACAGAAAGAGAGAGCAGACATTTTCTTTGTCATGCTGAAGCAGTGTTTTGATTGGTTATCAGGTGAAGCTGATTCTGGTGAAAGATGGCAGTGGATTGGGTGCAGGATTTGCAGCTGTGGCAGCTCTTAAGCAAAAAGCTGCTGAACTACGCTGCTCATGAACGGCTTGAGTCGGACTTCAGCAGTCAACGCTGCTGAGCTTGACTGGTTATTCATGAAGGATGAGGTATTTGGGGATGTTATTCGCTGTCGAATATGTTGATCAGTGCATTTTGACCAAGCTCCAGTCAACATTACTGTGTATGGTTGTTTTGATTTGTGTTACAACAGACAGAACTTTTGCTGGAGACAACTGATCTTCAGATGATTATGAACGGTCTTCACCAGCACGACTAAATTCTAGACCACTCTAAAGCATGGCTCTGCAGTTGCCTCGAAAACGTGGTACATTGTAGTGCAGTTAACTGATGCGAACAAATGATTTGTGAATATTGAGATACGGTTATTATCAACTGTTTTGAGCTGGCAGTGTTTGCTGTTGACTGTCCGGGGCCCATATGCATGAAGAGCAAATAGCCCCCCTAATCACGTTCATCTTCTAAATGGTGATGACACAAAAAATCAGCATGCGTGAAGTGCCAACAGGGTCATCCAGCCAGCCTAGTCATGTTTAAAGTTACTGACTCGTACATTTAAGCAGCCTAAATGCGATGTAAACATGGCGGCTCTGATGCTGCTATTACTGACAGCGGCCACTACTGAGAAAAAAATGAACACTTGTACAGACTGACACCGGCCTATGTACCACTGAAGACCACTAATTATTCATGAAAATTTGGATTGATGCATCAAGACACACCATAATCAACACAGACTGGGAAGAGGAGACAAAATCTTGAATGGGCAGGGGTCAGTGGGTTGTTGATATCTGCTACAATTGCCTAGAACTTTTAACTCAATGAACTGTTGTCACGTAGTGTCCAATCAGTTTCAAGTTTTTGACATCATGCATGTTGTATTTTTGGTAATACAAGATCTGTCCCAGTTTAAAAATAAACACGAGCCAGTAGCCATTTCTGTGGCTGTTGACGACTCACGCATGTGGAAGGAGAGCTGGACACTCTTTAGCAAATCAGGATTAGGGGCTATCCACCTTTATTCGCTCATGCATATGGGCCCAGAACTTGAGCCAGATTTTTACGTGTGTTTTGGTGACGTGTTAAATTTTGAATGCGAGATGTGTTTCCATAATGTGGCCCTGTGTGGCCGACAGGACATTGCAATCTCCAGAACTAAGTGAACGGTTTTGGGTACGTCATGTTTTTGCTCAGCTTTGTTGACAGAACTAAGTGGACGGTTTGCTTCGTCATGTTTTTGCTCAGCTTTGTTGACAGAACTAAGTGGACGGTTTGCTTTGTCATGTTTTTGCTCAGCTTTGTTGACAGCAATCTCCAGAACTAAGTGAACGGTTTGCTTCATGTTTTTGCTTAGCTTTGTTGACAGCAATCTCCAGAACTAAGTGAACGGTTTGCTTTGTCATGTTTTTTTCTCAGCTTTGTTGACAGAACTAAGTGGACGGTTTGCTTCATCATGTTTTTGCTCAGCTTTGTTGACAGGACTAAGTGAACGGTTTGCTTCGTCATGTTTTTGCTCAGCTTTGTTGACAGCAGTCTTTGTCAGTGCTTTGTGTTTGTAAATTGTTCTCTCATGAACTGCCCGGTTCAGGTGAATGCCGGTCAGAGTTCTACCCAGCAGCCAGTCTTTCATCCAAAACACACCATCAGGATGGACCATTCCCAAGGATGAGTCACGCAGCAAGGTTACTGGGCTAACAGACAGAAAGCGAGGTTTAGGAGTGTAGGCTATGGTGCAGGTGACAAAGTCTTAACACGCTCTCAACATTTTTGCACACCCAAGCCTCGCTTTCAATCTCTTGATCTGCAGTGACCTAGCTCATTAAGAGGTCTGAAGGTCCTTCCATACAGCCTTTGTTCCAGCACATGCTTAGGCTAACCCACATGAAGTTACTGCTTCATACTCGTTTGCTTTTTCTTCTGCCTAGGAAATATTATGTATGCATGTTGGGCAACATATACACAGTACACACAGAGGAATTGTCCACAAACATTGACTAGTTTTCGACTGAAATTTTCCCCCTTGTTCTTTTTGGTTTGTAATTGTATTATTTCCATTTTGATAAATGCTGTCAGGAAACATACTGTGATCAGAGTGAAGTGATGTGCCATATACTAGTTGCTGTTTTCCTCTTCACACAAAAATGGGGATAATATGGTCTTAATATGATAATTGTGTGCGCACAATTGTGTGCGCATGTGTTTTTGCCATGTTTTGTATGAAGATGATTGTTAATTTTTGTATGTTTTGTGCGCTTGTATATTATTGATTTGTATAATTATGGATATTTGTGCATTGTACGTTTTTCTTTAAATTGTAAAGTGCTTTGAGATTCTGAAAGCACTGTATAAGTTCCATATTATTATTATTTGGTTTGCTTGCTTGGCAAAACCACTGGCCAGCAGTTTGCAGAGGGTTCCATGTTGAGCTCGAAGCTCCTGTCCTCACAAGCTCTCCATTGGGCCATCATGTAGCACTGCGTTGACTGGTAGAATGCATGGCGCTCCAGGTGTGATTTGGCACGAAAACGTCCACGAAAATGCAAATTTCTGCGACAGTGAAACAGACTTTTTGCAGAGAAAAGTAAAATCTGCGGGGAAAAGAAATCGGGGTACAAAAACAAAAAGAAAGAAAAGGAAGCACCGGTTTTAGTTCTGCACTGAATACCCACGAAACATATGGAGCACATTCACATGCAGCTATCGCCCATCTTGGTTGCGTAATTGTGAACACAGTCACTTGCTGTTACTCTTGTGGGCTGGCAACAGGCTTGAACGCAGTCATTCTTACATGCTTCTGTGCTGTTTCAGCTAAGAAAAAACAAATGTTACAAAAGTTTTGAAAGCAAATTTTCCTGGGTGGGGGGGGGGGGGGGGGGGGGGGGGGTGGATTTCAGAGTTTTTCTTTTGAATCAATTCCCATACCTGATTGTACTTTGCCTCATTTGATTGCAGCCGGTAGTCTTGTTGTTATTGAACATGTTCCATGTATTCTGGAGGTTTTCCTCCATGCATTAATTAATATTAATTATGACATTCTGATTGGATGAAGTGCTGAGATGATTGACAGCTTGGAACCCTCTGTACCTTTTGCAAATAAGCAGCGGTAATGCTTAGTCCCAACAGGCGGCTTCCTCAGTGGTTTCCGTACCTCATAGGTAACAAGTGAAAGGTGGACTTTTTCATGATGTTTACACAGATGGTGTTTCTTCTTGTTGTTATTTTTGATGTGATATTCTTGTGCAGCTAGTTTACTAGTGCATGTCAGTGTGAATGTGCAAGTGTATGTCCATGCATGTGTACACATCTGTATGGTGGTGGTGGTGGTGGGGGGGGGGAGGAGGGGAGGCACGACACCAAATTTTACATGCACTATAGACTGAATTCCATTATTTCTCTCTCATGCTAACGGAGTTAGTAATGCCCTCCCAGTCCCACTTGCATGACACACACCTTTGTACAATTCCGATACTTTTCGCACACAGACCGACAGCGGGACAGCAAATGTACAATTCTTTTCACACACAGGTACCAGCAAAAGTCGTCTTCTCTCAGATTTTACTTTGTTTACCTCTACTTCTTGTTCATTGTTTTCAGCACATTTCCTAGCTTGCAGATAAATAAACAAACCTAATTGGATGTCTCCTGTAGCAGTTTTGTCCTTGGCTTTGTGTGAAGAAGTGAAAGTGTCTGTATGTTTTTAAATATCAAGATTATTTTGTAGTATTTTGTATGAAGGTCATCGGGACTACTGGTGTATTATGGAATGGCAAAATGGAGTCCTGGCATGAGCCGGGTATACCCAGCTAAGGACCATGGCATGAATGCAAGTCCTGGTGTGAAAAGTAGAGTACATCATGGCATGAATGGGAGTCCTGGCGTGAAAAGTAATATTAACAGTACATCTCAAAGTTTTTCATTACAGTCTGCACACTCATACTGTATTAGTACTATTACACACACACACACACACATACATATATATATATATATCAGACACACATGATGTATACATTCATAGAAATCATACAATGATACAAGTATATATACACACACACACACACACACAGCATAGCACATTTTAATAAATGTCATCACAATGATAAAGAGATTCCATAAAACTGCAAGTTTTTGAAAAACTGATTTTTTGCATGTGTGTGTGACGGTTGGGGGGATACTGGCAGTTGAAAGAAAGCACAGATGTTACAAATAACAACGATAAGCAAACTGTTGGGCCCAAGACATGTGAAGCTGAAAGCTTAACAAGATCTCAGCAGCAGACCACTTGCTAACTGAAAGGAGACCTCGAGTAAAGAGACAAGCTAGCCTGAAAGTATACAAAATGCAAATTTGTGTGTGTGCATGAGGCGCGTTCTATCATTACGCATGCAAGAGAAGTACCCCACGAGCTTCGTATAGTAATAGAGCTCCTTAGCTCACAGCTGCATAGGTTTGCTCTTCGCTGATGAAGAGCAAAAAAAGCCTGGCTCCTGACGGGAGACGAGTGCCCCACGGCCTCAAAGACACGGACTACCAGATGAAAATGGCAGCACACCTGTATGCTTTTAACTGTTGATGTTTAACAAATTAGGCCACAGATCGATTGGAAAAACTGCTGTGACTGCAGTAGGACTGGCAGCTATTTTTCATTTTTTTTAAAAAAACTATTCTTATTCCATTCAGTGATTCATACTGACAGGGCCAAAGATGCTCCTTCATTTGGGATCCCCTTTAAAACGGATGGTGGTGGGAATGGAAAACACTGCAGAATCAGTCATAAAGCAATACAATGTACATACAGATACTTATGCACTGATATACTACCAGTATGTACCTCTCTTAACTCTTTCATCCCTGAAAACCGCTACAGCGGTTAAGAGAATCTTTCCCTTCATTCCTGAGAACCGTTAGAGAGGGGCAGGCATAAACACTCCCTTCCAGCCAGCCGCTGCAGCGGTTCTGCCTTTGAAATCCGTGCCTATCTGTCACATGGTCAGCAGGTCAGTTCCCCCTGGCCAGTGTAACGGGACCTGGGGAATGTTTTGATAAACCGCACAATGCTTTGATTAGCCATGCCTGGCCACTGCCAGATTGTGGGAAAGTGTCCAGTGCACAAAATTTGTCCATTTCTAGGGATGGGGTTAGGTTATTCTGTACAGTTGGAAAGATGGCGGCGGATGAGTACAACGACAGTGATCAGTTCTCTGACGATGATGTTTATGACAATCTGGGCGGAAAATTATTTTGATCTGTTTGAACTGACAGAAGAGGAGAGAGCAGAGCTTGCAAATGCATTTAAAGATGATAGTGAGAGTGGTGGTGAATTGGATGATGAAAACCTGACATTGTTTTTTACTCAGCTACGTTTTGAGTGGACAGGTGGGGACACTGCTGTGACACGAGACATACCTTTGATGTCCAGTGCAGATGTGTACATAGATATAGTAAATATAGTTGTACAGTTTCGGTGCAAACATTGTGTATATATATGATAGAGACGGCACATGGATTACACTAAAATGAAACAATCATACTGTGAACTCATACTTCCTACTCTTGTGCAAACCGTCACCTTTTCATCACCATTTCAAGGACACAGACAATGTGACAAATGGAATTTCTGGAGACAGTTTCTATGTGAACGTTATCTGGGACATCAGACTGTAAGTAGGGAGCATGTTCCATTTCTCTTGGCATGTTCTGTGGGCCTGCAAAACGTTGGTTTCATCTGTTTGTCTTAAAAAAGGTATGTGTCACCTTTATTTGCACCTGTGTGTCACCCTCCTGGTGACAGTGACTCTGAAAGTGTGACCATTGCCTTCTGACTTCATTTACCTACACAGCGATATATAGGTTGCCATGGTTTTACTAAGAGCTTGCAGACACAGATGACTCAAACCCACATACCCTCTTTCATACATTTTTTCCTTATGAAAACCCAGGAATGAAAGGACTGTTATGTACATAGGAACATAGGAATAAGGGGAAGTAATGCCAAATACGAAACAGGGATGAAAGAGTTAACTGTGTCCAATGGGGTATAAAAATAATGGAGTCAACATTACATGCACAAGCAGTTTCTGTGGACGTTAAGCACCATGTTTACTTACTATTAAATGCATACATGTCTCAGCTTCAAGCAGGACTGAATGAAAGGATAAAATAATGTACATTCACACCAACATCACACTCTCACCTATTATGTTTAATGGATGCAAGTCAATGATTTTTTCTTTGCTCTGTCGGAAGCCACACGTGGTCCAAGTGCTCAGTTTGGTGCATGGTGTACCTGTGTAGATCTTAGCACATGCATGCATGCACACAAGTATGACCATGCACAGTTCCTTATAAACGATGCTAGCAGTAACAGTAGTTTGTCTCTTCCTAGCACACCTTGTGAAATTGAAAAAGACACTGCTTCTGTTTTAAAACTGCATTATGTACAAGTATCTGCTTGAAAAAAATGTTGGTTCTACAAGTACAAGTGAAACAAAAGCATGTAAATATTTGTACTCTCCTTTCTACTGACGCGTATAGTTACCCCTACATCAGAAACAGCGTCATCACCATGCAAAGGTTCAACAACCACCTTAACTCCTACAGCAGTATGCGTTTGAGTGTAATATGATACACATCAGCCTCTGTTAAATTTTACACTGGCATGTTCAGACTTACCACTCCTCCTTTAATCTTCCGTTTAGTTTGCACTTTGTCTTTGGGAAAGTTAAGATTCGATAAAAGCCTACGCTGTTGATGAGAAACCTGGAAAGTTCAGATTTGGTAAAAGCCTACGCTGTTGATGAGAAACCTGGAAAGTTAAGATTTGGTAAAAGCCTACGCTGTTGATGAGAAACCTAAACCCAAAGCATTAGAACTGCACCCATGTATGTGTACCACGACAGTGAAAGAAATGAACAGCATTGACCATATTAATATATATATATATATATATATATGCAAGCACCATTTATGAGGTGAGGTCGCCAAGGTAACCAAGATGGAAAGTGAGGCTACACTGCAGACAGCACAATCTCAACACACTTTCTCACCATGTTTGCACACCTCAGCCTCATTTTCAAACTGCAGACCAAGCTCATTAAAATAGTCTGGGCCCCAGACACCAGAAAATTGCACATACACACACACAAAGAAAGGCGCTGAACACATCAGAAGTAGGCAATCTCATCCTCCGCCCCTTTCTTGTCTTGGTGACTGTGCAGCTCCACGTCACCACCGTTGCAAGGGAGAGGACGGAAAATTCTGGCGTGGATGTGTTCTGCTCCATCATCCACTTCAATCTGACCACAGCAGAGATGAGAACACCAATGACTGAATGAGTAAGTAACTTCTTTTGTTTATGTCCAGTCAAGACTGAATAAGGCAGAGAAATCAAAGACACATCATAATTTACATCATAGCTGTTTGGAAAAAGATTTACGTATGAAGCATTTAATGCAGTGAAGCCTCTGAAACATTAAGATTGGCTGAAAAACCAGACTAAGTTAACTACTGATAGTGATAAGCAGTTTTGTTGTACAAATGAAATTACTTCAATAAGTGTAGCAAAAGACTGCCCAGTGATCTGTTCACTTAAAACATTCTGTGTCCAGAACACAGACAAAAAATAATTGAGACCACTCAATGGCAATAAATCTGCCAACTGAGACTTGCATCCCATGAATGTCTTACACCCTTTGGCTGGCAGCCCCAAGATTTATTGCCATTGAGCAAGTCTCACTGTTAATTTCATGTCTGTGGTCAGTCACTAGTGTCAGTGTGTCATGAACAACAGACATACTGCTATTTACTTTATTTAGCTTAAAGATAATTTTTAACTTTACTGTTTTAATAAAAGTTGAGGGTACCATCTGCCACCATATAACAGTTTTTGGAAGTGCCATCAACTAAAGTCTAAGAAAGATGAGATAAAACTTTAGTGTGCTTATATAAAGCATACACAGAAATTTGGGTGCAGTGTTTTACATAATAAAGTTACACAATCCAACATCTACGGACAGCTTGCATGTGTGTGTGTGTGTGTGTGTGTGTGCGCACGTGTCTGACTATGTAACTTGTAATTTAATGTAAGTGTTAGTCACTTAACTAGTGTACATTTGTATAAATACAGAATATTATGTTTGATCCAGAATTCTGTCCAGTAGATACAGGCATAGCTCAGAGCCAGTGTTGTTTGCTTACCTTGACAAAGAAGTTGGTGCCAGCCACAACCTGGGACTTGTAGGACTTGGCCTTGTAGCTGCTAAACGTCCTGCCTAACTTTTGCTCCAGGGCGGCACGGATCTGCAGAGGAAAGGCATCAGGGCATCAGCTGTGCCCAGGAAAGGCATCAGGGCATTAGCTGTGCCCAAGAAAGGCATCAGGACATCAGCTGTGCCCAGGAAAGGCATCAGGGCATTAGTTGTGCCCAGGAAAGGCATCAGGGCATTGGTTGTGCTGTGCCCAGGAAAGGCATCAGGACACTGGTTGTGCCCAGGAAAGGCATCAGGGCATCAGCTGTGCCCAGGAAAGGCATCAGGGCATTGGTTGTGCTGTGCCCAGGAAAGGCATCAGGACACTGGTTGTGCCCAGGAAAGGCATCAGGGCATCAGCTGTGCCCAGGAAAGGCATCAGGGCATTGGTTGTGCCCAAGAATCAGGGCATTAGTTGTGCCCAGGAAAAGCATTGGAAAATATTGGACCATTATTAATATTATTTAGATCCAAACATATAAAAGGTCAAAAAGAAAGATAATTTTAATAGGACAGCTAAAAACATGTTCACATTTCCAGGGAACAAATGCCTTTTTTCAAGCAATGGACTGACACAGTGACAGTGACAGCAAAATGATGATAAATGTCAAAAATGAAAACTGTCTACTTATCCTGTTTCAATTATTGGTCTTGGACTTTGTGTTTGGGGTGTCTGGAATGTCAAAAAGGGTTTGCCCCTAAAATCTGATTTGTGTGTGTGTGTGTGTGTGTGTGTGTGTGTGTGTGTGTGTGTTGTGTGTGTATGTGTTGACCTATTAAAATAAGCGTTCTTTTTAACCTTTTGTGTGTCTAGTTCTTGTTTCGGAATGCAAGTGCTGAAGCAGTCAACTTTGTTTCCGATTTTTTACTGCTCACATTTATTATTAAATTAATTAAACTCCTGAAGACATAACTGCCATCATAAGTGACTCCCCACCCAACATACACACACACAGACCTCCTACCCCCCAGCATACACATACATACACACACACACACACACAGTGCAACTTCAAATGAAATTAAACAGCCAATATTCACACAGACTTCAGTTTCATCATATGCTTTCAGTTTCACTGGGCAAATGCATGATAATTTTATGATCATGGAACTGGTGTGTTAAAATTTATATATATATATATATATATATATATATATATGTTAGCTCTGACACAAAGGCAGTGAATAAACGACAACGGCACAAGGAAAAGAGTGATGGTGATGTGGAGCTTAATGTCCTCGGATGTCGGTTGACATATTACTTTTTATTATTAGGGACAAACTGTGACCAATGCGTGTGCATGGTTCAATGTTGCTTTGCGTCCACCGAGATCACAAAGCCCATTAGGACGGGGAGCCCAGGACGGCCACCTCGACTTTCACACAGTCCTGAACTCTGATGGAAAACTGCAACAACCCAGAAGTGATTTACCAGCTGAGGAGGAAGGAAGTCCCGGAAGCTACAACTTCTCGAGAATCTTCTCGGACTTTCAGAACTTCTTACCGTATCACACATTTCTTGAATCTCTTGGGTGGCTTCCTTGGCATCGGTTGTTCCTCCACACATCATCTTGAAGCTGCTTTGCTTTTAGTTCCTCTAATTTACACAATTTTGAACAACCCGGTTTTCCGCGTCGTACTTGTAGGCTTTGGGTCTGTATTGTCTATCATGTGACTACGCATCAGCGTCATGTGACTCACGCGAATCACGTGAAATTTGCATAGCCTCAAACCAAAACGTCATGCATGTAAACTTGTTCACGCATAGCTGAGATAGCCCCTTTTCGAGTCCAGGCTGACGAATAACCGAGGCTGTACGTCCGCAGAAACGACATACGGTTTACTATGGACCGGAAAAGGCTTCAGCGTCATGTGACTCAGGCCAATCACGTGAAATTTGCATAGACTCAAACCAAAACGTCATGCATGTAAACTTGTTGACGTTTATTATATTATTATTATTATTATTATTATTATTATTATTATTATTATTATTATTAAAACACACTGTAGGCCTTGTATCCAATGACTTCGTGCTGGGGCTGAATAGTACTACTACTACCACTACCTCTACTAATGACAACGTTAATTATTACTATTATTATTATTATTATCATCCTTCTATTGCTATTTATATCACTATTATTAAGCCAGTTTTAGTACTTTTTTGTTTTATTTTTTTGGTACGAAATTAATCAGCAGCACCAATCTCCTGGTTCATACCGCACTGTAGCCCCCCCTCCCCCCCCCACCCCCCCCCCCTCTCCACTCCTCTCTCTTCTCTCTCTCTCTCCTCTCTCACACACACACACACACACACACACACACACACACACACACACACACACACACACACAACACACACACCACACACACACACACCACACACACACACACACACACACACACACACACACACACACACACACACACACACACACACACACACACACACACACACACACACACACACAACACACACAGAGTCTCCTCTCACACACACACAAACACACACACACACCACACACACACACACACACACACACACACACACACACACACACACACACACACACACACACACACACACACACACACACACACACACACACACACACACACACACACACACACACCACATAATGGAGGTTTTGCGACTGTAATAATATTGATTTTGTACGTTTTATTAGTCTCCGTGGAAGAATGACTATACTTGAAACATTCCTCACATTTCTGTGGCATGCCACATGTAATAACCACTAATTTGTTACACGTAGACCTTATAACCAATGGCGTGCTAAGTGTAGACCTTATAACCAGTAGCGTGTTACGTGTAGACCTTCTTAACAGCCAATAATGCGTTACATGTAATAGCGAATGGTTACTGACACATGTAGTGACAACTAGCGTGTAAATGTGTGACAAGGGATGAAGTGCCATGGGCATTTAATAACCAAAGTTTGTCACGAGGGTCACAGACACACACACACACACACACACACACACACACCACACACACACACACACACACACACACACACACACACACACACACACACACACACACACACACACACACACACACACACACACGCAAAGCTACATGATTCATTCAGGGTCGCATGGTTACTGACACATGTAGTGACAACTAGCGTGTAAATGTGTGACAAGGGATGAAGTGCCATGGGCATTTAATAACCAAAGTTTGTCACGAGGGTCACAGACACAGACACACACACAGAACACACACACACACACACACACACACACACACACACACACACACACACACACACACACACACACACACACACACACACACTGACGCAAAGCTACATGATTCATTCAGGGTCGCATGCGACTAGAGCTCAGCGAATCTGCTCGGAGGCAGAGACTGGCGTTAATGAAACCAACCAAACAACCAAACACTACGCAAGCAAAACAGCCAGAGACAGAAAGAAGGAGAGAAAAAGAAGACGCTGAGATAATTGATCTTTAACGCCCAGCAAGAAGAAGAAGAAGAAAAACGATCCAGAGGGAAGTAGTATGAAGTAATTTCAGCTGTCATAGGTTGCCTGTTGCATACCGCTTTGTGTGTGTGTGCGTGCGCGCGTGCGTGCGTGCGTGCGTGCGTGCGTGCGTGCGTGCGTGCGTGCGTGCGTGCGTGCGTGCGTGCGTGCGTGCGTGCGTGCGTGCGTGCGTGCGTGCGTGTGCGTGTGTGTGTGTGTGTGTGTGTGTGTGTGTGTGTGTGTGTGTGTGTGTGTGTTGAATTTTGCTCACGAGCGGTGCCAGCATGCATGTTGGATG
This sequence comes from Alviniconcha marisindica, assembly GCA_018857735.1. Lineage (NCBI taxonomy): Eukaryota > Metazoa > Mollusca > Gastropoda > Provannidae > Alviniconcha > Alviniconcha marisindica. Next base: position 59,167 of record JABMCL010001023.1, read on the forward strand.
TCGAGTCACTGAATGCAAAATAACTCCTTTTCTAAATTCGTTGCAGTATCATCATCGGTGGCATTTTACGAAACCTCTACATTAGACGTTTTGATTTCCATCTCTTTTGACTGCTGGACAAAGCCAGCTTCATAAGAAAACCTAACGGAACACTCAAATTAGCCCGAAGACGTCGAAAGAGAGCAAATATTTTATTCTGTTGGCTACACAAGCTTTTTTTGTTTTTTGTTTTGCTGCGAATTTCAGCTCCCAGGGGCGCAGCCATGTTGGTGCGCTCTTTAGCAATGAAGAGTAGAGAAAACTTGACTGGTGACGTAGTTGATACGGTTGTTTGCTAAATTCTACACTTTGAACAAACAGACAAACACAAAACCCTCCCCAACCAATGTTTTCAGTGACTGGCGTCTCCTTTATAAGCAATAACTGGACAGTTGATGTTTTCAGTGACTGTCAGCCCCTTTAAAAGCAATTACTGGACAGTCTATGTTTTCAGTGACTGGCAGCTCCTTTAAAAGCAATAACTGGACAGTCGATGTTTTCAGTGAATGGCAGCTCCTTTAAAAGCAATAACTGGACAGTCGATGTTTTCAGTGACTGGCAGCTCCTTTAAAAGCAAAGCAATAACTAGACAGTGACGTTTCGCGCATCTAGAGTGACCAGCGTTCTGCGTCTATTACTTCCGCCTTTCTGGACGTCTCTCGAGTTCATTACAGTCGGGACCAGGTTGGAAGGTACGGCGTTGTTTCAGCAGCTGCACAGCACTTGGTGGTTGGCGTTTCATGGGGCTACAGACACGCGTGCAAGTTTGTGCAGACTACGTGGGATGCTGTCGTGGGCGTTTGTTTTGTTTTGCTCATTTGGTAGTCTCTTTTAGTTCTTCTTCTTCCTTTTTTTAATTTTTAAATTTTTTTGTCTTTTCACATAAGAGATATTAGACTGCATGCACTGATCTTACAATTATCATGCTAACAACATATGTTAGCAAGTTGCACCAAAAATAATAAGATTTTTTTTTTAAACAAACTTATTTGCTTTCAAAAAGCAAACATATATATGCATTCGTATCTGTATCCATACAGGCAGTTAATTTTATCTAATCTATATCTCATACACACAGGATCACATGCACGCGAACAAGCTGTGAAAACTCAACCAAAACAAGATAAGTCATTTTCTTTCATTTCTCATCGTTTTTGACCGTGTATCTGTTTAAGTGTCGTTTTGTGGCTTGATAAAGGGGATTTCCCCGAACATTTGCATACTGTGTGTCCGTGTTAAAATAAATAAGCGTTCGTTTGAACCTTTTTGTGTTTGGATCTTGTTTCAGAACGCTAGCAGGCATTGTGTTTCCGATTTTATTTTATTTTTTACATTCATACACCCTAAATGTCGTGTACTCGCATGATGATAAAATATATTGTATAGAAACTATCGCTTACCTCCTGACACACTTGATTTAGCTATTAGCACACTTTCATTCCACCCACCCGTTTAGTTCAGTTGGCGCTGGGATTAGGCTACTTTCCTTTCACACTGTTGTGTTGTAATTATTTATTTTTTATACGTGATACGTTAATGCACGTGTGCGCGCAGCATTGAATGTTCACATAGTCTCGCTCGTAGTGGTTTTTCAAATACAGCCGTTAAATTTTATGTTAAACTATGGACAGTTAAATTTGCTGTGTGTTTTTTCCTCCAAAAATACTTTAATGTGACTGAAGTTTGAATAGCTGAGACAACAAATGTAACAGTAGCAGCAACAGCAACAACAGCAATAACATAATAATAATAATAATAACAACAACGAAACATGATAACGTAAACAGAACTCAGCCACAGACACACAATCTGCTCGTGTGTCTGTGTCGAGATGGATAAACGTTCTTTTGGGCCTTGTATGTGTTTGGGTCCTGTTTTCTCTTGGTCATTGATTACTGTGCGAATGATGCGATTTGGGGTTGTGTGTGTTTGGTATGGTCGAGAAATAAACCATGCTAACAGAGAGAAAAAGAAAAAAGAAAAAGACCCCCCCCCCCTCCAACCCCACCCACTGTGTCTGCATCGTTAAAAAGAAGAAGAAGAAGAAGAACAAAACAACAACACAGAACTCGGTGCGCTGTACACACTGAAACATAAACTACATACGCGTTGAGACAGCTCAAGCGAAAAACGCCCGCCCCCCCCCCCGCCCCCCTCCCGCCCCCATCACAGACACACGTGAAAGCACAATGCCGATCAAAAGGCATCGCTATGGAGTTGCCGAGTGGTGGGGGCCGGGCTGTTACTGAGCTGGCTGAGCGTTGGGTCTGCGCTGGTTCGAATCCCCCGTGCGGCAAGGCCAGGTTTTGTCTCCCACCTCCCACACTCATCTTTCAATGCAGACTCTTTTGCCGTGTTTCTCAGTGCAGCCCCTGTGGGTGGGGTGGCGTGCAGTAACGTCTGTGCGCACGTCACGTGAGAAATCCACAGCATTGCCATACCATTGTATGGACACGCACGCACGCACGCACGCACGCACACATAAACACACACGCACGCACGCACACACACACACACACACACACACACACACACACACACACACACACACACACACACACACAAACGCACGACGCAAGCAAGCATGGACGCGCGCATACACCCCACCCCCCCGCACACACACACACACACGTTCATTGTCATTCAGTGCGCGCGTCCTTCCGGTTCGTTCTTTCCCACATGAATTTAACAATTAGATAACCCCCCGCCTCCTTCTTCTCCTTCTCCCTCCTTCTTCTTCTTTGTTCCCCGACAGTTTAAAGGGCACGGGGTGCATGCACACTGTATGATTTGTTAATCATGGAGTCTCCCTTTGCAGACAGCAACCAGCAAGAGAGACAAAGAACGACACACAGACGGCAGACAGGCCACAGCGGATCGCGGGGCATGCACGTGAGAACTGTGCTGATCCAACAGCATGCTGCAGGACAAGGTCTTGAAATTCTTGGGGGACGCTTTCGAAAAGGAGACTGTGGTCCTCGTCTTGGACAGCTCTCAGATACCGTCTGTCCCACTCTATTGTCTCCTCGGCGTCTCGGCCCTCTTTGGTCTCCTTGGCAACGCCTTGACGTACAGGATGACTCGACACCCCGATCTCAAGGTCAGTGTGGAAGAAGGCGTGATCCCTTTAAGCTTTTTACTCCTTGGCAGCAAGTTTCCGCACAGGATGACTCGCCACGCGCTCTGAAGGTCAGTGTGGGAGAGGGCGTGATCTCTTTAGCTTTGGTCTCCTTGACGCACAGGGTGACTCGTCACCCCGATCTCAAGGTCAGTGTGGGAGAGGGCGTGGTCTCTTTAGAGAGAGAGGGTTTAGAGAGAGAGGGCGTGATCTCTTTAGCTTTGGTCTCCTCGGCAACGCCTTGACATACATGATGACTCGTCACCCCGATCTCAAGGTCAGTGTGGAAGATGGCCTGATCTCTTAGGTTAAGCTTCGGTCTCCTTGGCAACGAGGTGGCTCACTGGATGACTCGTCAGCCCGCTTTTAGGGTCAGTGTGGAAGATGGCGTGACCTTTTTGGACTCCTTGGTAATGTATTAGCGCTCTTGAAGACCTTTGATTCCACTCCCAAGGTCAGTGTAGGAGGTTACGTGATCTTCTTGGTCTCCTTGGCAACTTGTTGGTGCACGCAATGACTCATCATCCCACTCTCAAGGTCAGTGTAGAAGATGGAAAAATCTCTTGTGTCATTGGCAACGGAAGTGCACAAAGGACGATCCATCATTCCACTCCCAAGGTCATTATAAGAGGTGGCATGGCTTTTCTGGTCTCCTTGGCAACGATTGACGAACAAAACACTAATCAATCCACTCTGGTGACCTAACCTCTTTAGTCTCCTTGCCAACGGTATGGCGCACAAGCCGACCCCTCAATCCACTCTCAAGGTCAGTATAGGAAATGTCATGAGCTAGAGGTTAGTCTCCTTGGCAACGGTTTGGCACACAAGCTGACCCCTCAATCCACTCTCAAAGTCAGTATAGGAAATGTCATGAACTCGTTGGTCTTTACGCTATGAGAGTGCAAAACATGCAAACAAATCAAACAAACCAAACCAACAAACACGAGGAGGGCTATGCAGACGGAGTCAGCAGACGACTGCAGACAGCTCCTAGCCGGAATGTTTGCTGATCGTCGCCCTGCCGGCTGCATTTAGTTGTCTAATTCAGCTGTTTAACGCCGTTCCACAGGGCAAGTCTTACTGCGTGCATCTGGCTTACCTGGCTGTTGTGGATTCGCTTAATTTGACCCTGACCATCGCTGAAACGGTCACTGGTTAGTATGTCACTAAGTTCTGTCTGTCTGCCTGTCTGATTACTTGCATGCCTGCGCCTCTAACAGCCAGCATGCCTGTTTGTCTTCTTCTCTGATTGTCCTTGATACACACTCGTGCAAACAGAGAATATCTACCTTTGTTATCCCCACCGCACCCCGTGAAAACTGAGGATGGTATACACGTTCGTAGTACGGTCCAGTGTTGCCGAATAGTTCATGAAGCACAAAGAACAGTTCCGAAACTGTCTGTGGCAACACACGTAAATGCTATTCACCACCCCACTTACACATGACACAGGTATACCGCTAATGCCTTTGGGTTTCGTGTGGTTTATTTACAAACACTTCACATCTTCTAGTGGCTTTGACCAGCACTATGAACGGAGATGAATCTGAAGCCTTAATTAGAGAGAGAGAGAGAGAGAGAGAGAGAGAGAGAGAGAGAGAGAGAGAGAGAGAGAGAGAGAGAGAGAGAGTTTTTCGGATAACACCTTTCGTCAGTGAAGAACTCTGAGATTCGTAAGAGAGGGGTAACCTTTTGTAATTAATGGCTTAGTGTTTCTTACTTACAGACAACACAGACGTGTTTCTAAGGGTGTGAATTTTCTTACTTACAGACAACACAGACGTGTTTCTAAGGGTGTGAATTTTCTTACTTACAGACAACACAGACGTGTTTCTAAGGGTGTGATTTTCTTACAGACAGATGACACAGACGTGTTTTTAATGGTGTGACCTTTCTTACAGACAGATGACACAGACGTGTTTCTAATAGTGTGAACTTTTTTACACACAGATGACGCAGACGTGTTTCTAACTGTGTGGACTGTCTTTCACACAGATGACACAGACGTGTTTCTGACTGTGTGGTCTGTCTTACACACAGATGGCACAGACGTGTTTCTAACTGTGCTGACTGCATTACAGACAGATGCCACGAGCACATTTCTAATGGACAGATTTTCTGGCAGACCACCTGCAGCTGACGCAGTCCTGGCTGGCGTCCCAGTGGGCGGTGTGCTCGCTGTTCTGGGGCTTCCGGTACTGGATCCGGGAAATGTCCACCTGTGGTCTGCTGGGGCTCTCCTTTGACAGGTACGTACGGGCCGCGCTGAGATCTAATCCTCCTCACAAACTTTGGATCTGACCAGCATGTGGTACTGTGTTGAGTGGTGGAATAGACAGAGGGTTCCTGTTCCTCACCTCTTTCCTCACAAGCTTTGGATCTGACCGGCATGTGGTACTGTGTTGAGTGGTGGAGTAGACAGAGGGTTCCTGTTCCTCACCTCTTTCTTCACAAGCTTTGGATCTGACCGGCATGTGGTACTGTGTTGAGTGGTAGAATAGACAGAGGGTTCCTGTTCCTCACCTCTTTCTTCACAAGCTTTGGATCTGACCGGCATGTGGTACTGTGTTGAGTGGTAGAATAGACAGAGGGTTCCTGTTCCTCACCTCTTTCTTCACAAGCTTTGGATCTGACCGGCATGTGGTACTGTGTTGAGTGGTGGAGTAGACAGAGGGTTCCTGTTCCTCACCTCTTTCTTCACAAGCTTTGGATCTGACCGGCATGTGGTACTGTGTTGAATGGTGGAATGAAGGATGGGTTGATTTTGATTTATCATTTAATGATTGTAATTTACCTCATTTGATTCCAGCTGATATGCGTCTCTCTCTGTGTCTGTGTCTCTCTCTGTCAGTATTATATTTTATTTGTTTATATATTGTTTATCCTGTTTAAATATTAATCGAGTTTGTAAAATATTTTTAGTTTGAGTTTTATATAATTGTTTCTCCATTTTTCACTTATTCGGTAGTTTAGCAAGGACTAATTGTTAGACAAGGACTAATTGTTAGACAGGTCTAAATGAACCTAAACTACAATCCTTGGAAAATAAAGTTTTCGAGTTCGAGTTCTCTCGCTCTCTCAAAGTATTTTCAATGATGTTGCTGTTCCTGTATGTTTATTACTATTAATAGGGTAGTATTATATTTTATTTGTTTGTATATTGTTTATCATGTTTAAATATTAATCGAGTTTGTAAAGTTAGTTTTTCTTTTGTTTTTGTTTTTGTTTTCATATAATTGTTTCTCCATTGTTCACTTATTCAGTAGTTTAGCAAGGACTAGTTGTTAGACAGGTCTAAATGAACCTAAACTACAATCCTTGGAAAATAAAGTTTTCGAGTTCGAGTTCTCTCTGCTCTCTCAAAGTATTTTCAATGATGTTGCTGTTCCTGTATGTTTATTACTATTAATAGGGTAGTATTATATTTTATTTGTTTGTATATTGTTTATCATGTTTAAATATTAATCGAGTTTGTAAAGTTAGTTTTTTTTTGTTTTTGTTTTTTGTTTTCATATAATTGTTTCTCCATTGTTCACTTATTCAGTAGTTTAGCAAGGACTAGTTGTTAGACAGGTCTAAATGAACCTAAACTACAATCCTTGGAAAATAAAGTTTTCGAGTTCGAGTTCGAGTTCTCTGTCTCTCTGTCTGTCTGTCGCTCTCTCTCTCTCTTATGTATAATTAGATCTAGAGTAGTCCCTTGTTTGGACGAGGGCTTGATGTAAAAAAGCTTACATGCTTATCTATTACCTTCGTAAATAAAGAATTCTCTCTCTCTCTCTCTCTCTCTCTCTCTCTCTCTCTCTCTCTCTCTCTCTCTCTCTTATTTTGAAAATTTTGATCAGAATCCAGCAGTCTTTCGCTCCGTTGCTTTGCTTTGGCTTGTCTTCAGTTGTTGTTTTTTCACGGGGAACCTTTTATTGTGACGTTCCGATTGGCTGAAATGTTCGGGTGACTGGCAGCCGAGAGCCGCCCAGCTATCGCCCTTGTTTAGCGTTCGGTCGCAGCTGCATGCGTAGCAGGTACAACCGAGTCATCGTGTACCTGAACGTTTGCGGAACCGCAAGGTAGTGACCCCCTGCCCAACGATAAAAACAACAAACAAATCAATAAAAACAACAACCAAAAAACAACCAACCAACCAACCAACAAAATCCAGTTATCTCATCGCAGATTGTATAATGCAGAATAGGTGGTGTACAATGTAGAATGTAGAAACGTAGAATGTAGACTACGTCGTGTACAATGTAGAATGTAGAAACGTAGAATGTAGACTACGTCGTGTACAATGTAGAATGTAGAAACGTAGAATGTAGACTACGTCGTGTACAATGTAGAATGCAGAAACGTAGAATGTAGACTACGTCGTGTACAATGTAGAATGTAGAAACGTAGAATGTAGACTACGTCGTGTACAATGTAGAATGTCGAATGTCGTGCACAAACCATCGTCAGCTCCATTTCTGCTGTGTTATTTCTGAAAGGCAAGATGGACCTTTATATTCAATATGTTTGTGCCGATATACCTGTGCTTGCGCCTATCTACCTATGTTTGTGCCCATCTACCTATGTTTGTGCCTATCTATACCTATGTTTGTGCCTAGCTACCTCTGTTTGTGCCTGTCTACCTGTGTTTGTGCCTGTCTACCTATGTTTGTGCCTATCTACCTGTGTTTGTTCCTATCTACCTGTGTTTGTGCCTATCTACCTATGTTTGTGCCTATCTACCTGTGTTTGTGCCTATCTACCTATGTTTGTGCCTATCTATACCTATGCTTGTGCCTATCTACCTGTGTTTGTGCCCATCCACCTATGTTTGTGCCTATCTATACCTATGCTTGTGCCTGTCTACCTATGTTTGTGCCTGTCTACCTGTGTTTGTGCTTATCTACCCTTGTTTGTGCCTATCTACCTATGTACATGTGTTCGTGCCTATCTACCTCTCTTTGTGCCTATCTACCTCTCTTTGTGCCTATCTACCTCTGTTCGTGCCTATCTACCTCTCTTTGTGCCTATCTACCTCTGTGCCTATCTACCTCTGTGCCTATCTACCTCTCTTTGTGCCAATCTACCTCTCTTTGTGCCTATCTACCTCTGTTCGTGCCTATCTACCTCTCTTTGTGCCTATCTACCTCTCTTTGTGCCTATCTACCTCTGTTTGTGCCAATCTACTTGTGTTTTGTGTCTGTCTGCCTGTACTTGTACCTATCTACCAAAGATGGCTACACGCAGACGGCTGCCGCAACACTCATCCTGACAGTGGATCTGTGTCTGTGGCTTTGCCTCAGCACCAGGAGGAAATTGCAACGCCGACAGGAAAGCTGTCAGTATCATTTCCGCCCTTGGTCCGTGATATTGCAAAAAATAATAATCATGATTTGCTGCGCGTCTTTTGAAATACCTTCTCTCTCACTCCACGGCCCCTCCCCCCCCCCCCCCCCCCCCCCCCCCCCCCCCCCCCCCCCGTCCTCGCACCGAAAACGCAGCCACCGCTTTGCTGATGTGATCGGCATATGTTTTAGCTTTATTCATTGTTTTGGTCCTTCCTTCACCACCACCACCACCACCACCACCAGCTTCTTCTTCTTTTTTCCTTCTTTTCCTTCTTCTTCCTTCTTCTAGTTCTCCTAGTTCTACTACTTGTTCCTCTTTTCCCCCAGTATAATATTAACAACGGAAGAAGAAACTCTCGGCGTTTGCTTGATGTCACCAGCTTTGTATGTCCCATTTGTACACACTGTTAAGACATCTCTGGTCTTTCTGCCCACAGATACATAGCCCCGCTACTTCTGCTCCCAGATACATAGCCTTGGTCTTTCTGCCTCCAGATACTTAGCCCTGGTATTTCTGCCCCCAGATACTTAGCCTTGGTATTTCTGCCCCCAGATACATAACACTAGTATTTCTGCCTCCAAATACACAGCCCTGGTCTTTGTGCCCCCAGATACATAGCCTTTGTCTTTGTGCCCCCAGATACATAGCTCGGGTCTTTCTGCCCACAGATACAAAGCCCTGGTCCTGGCCCTGGTCCTTCTGCCCCCAGATACATAGCCCTGGTCTTTCTGCCCCCAGATACATAGCCCTGGTCTTTCTGCCCCCAGATACATAGCCCTGGTCTTTCTTCCCCCAGATACATAGCCCTGGTCTTTCTGCCCCCAGATACATAGCCCTGGTCTTTCTTCCCCCCAGATACATAGCCCTGGTCTTTCTGCCCCCAGATACATAGCCCTGGTCTTTCTGCCCACAGATACATAGCCCTGGTACAGACCCGCTTCAGAAGCACTGTGTGCACGTGCACCGGCGCGCGACTGATGTGCGCAGGCGTCAGCTTCACGACCTTCTTCCTGGCCATCCCCTATTGCAACATCGTGCGCGTGGAGGACTCGAGCGCTGGGCCCGTGTGTTACCAGGGCGTGGAGCACTTGTATTACGTCTACGTCACTTCCGTCTTGACCGGGCTCCTGACCTGCACTGCTATCCTTTACTTTGGGGCGCACACAGGCATCGTCCTGGCTACAAGGTCCAGACAGTAGTGTGTGTGTGTGTGTGTGTGTGTGTGTGTGTGTGTGTGTGTGTGTGTGCGCGTGTTTGTGTGTGTGTAATGGTGTGTGTGTGTGTGTGTGTGTGTTGTGTGTGTGTGTGTGTGTGTGTGTGTGTGTGTGTGTTGTGTTGTGTGTGCGTGGTGTGGTGTGTGTGTGTGTGTGTGTATATAGGTGTGTGTGTGTGTGTGTGTGTGTGTGTGTGTGTGCGCGGTCGCGCGCGCCCGCGCGCGTGCGTGCGTGTGTACCAGTGCTAGATGACCTTGACTGACCTTGCGTGTTGCATGCACAGGTCTAAAGCCAGACAGCTAGAAGCCCAGTTCAATCTGCCTTCAACGGTGTAGCTTATTTCATGTGCAGGTCAGAAGCTACAGACAGCTTGAAGCCCAGTGCAACTGTAGCTTTGCTGATATCGCATGTTGCACATACAGATCTGAATGGCACCAAGTCGTCCATACCCGTAACAACCCCCCACCTTCAGTAATATTGCGTGTTGCACGTGCAGGTCTGAAACCCGAGGAGGTGCGTAGTTCAATGTAACCGCACTGTCTCTAATATCGCGTGTTGCAGGTGTGAATTAAACCAAGGCGTGCATCCCGTGACAAACCTAACCTTCCTTGAACTTGAGTGTTGCACGTGCAGAATTAACTCAAGGCGTGCATCCCGTGACAAACCTACCTTCCTTGAAGAGTTAACTCAAGGCGTGCATCCCGTGACAAACCTAACCTTCCTTGAACTTGAGTGTTGCACGTGCAGAATTAACTCAAGGCGTGCATCCCGTGACAAACCTACCTTCCTTGAACTTGAGTGTTGCACGTACAGGTCAGAAAGCACGGGCGGAGAGCAGCGCACGAGCAACGACGAGGAGACGGGCCGGGCACTGCTCGCCCTGACCCTGGTCTCTGTCCTGACTCGCCTGCCCAAAGCTGTCCACGATCTGATGGCGGACATCCTCTTCAAGGAAAGCGTCACAGACAAAACGCAGGTAGGACGTTCTTCAGGCAACGTGACTCATGGAAAACGCAGGTAGTACGTTCTTCAGGCAACGCGACTCAGGAAAAAAAGCTTCAGGCAACGTAACTCAGGGAAAACGCAGGTAGGACGTTCTTCAGGCAACGCGAATCGGGGAAAACGCAGGTAGGACGTTTTTCAGGCAACGCGATTCAGGGAAAAAAGCTGTCCATGATCTGATGGCAGACATCCTTTTCAAGGAAAGCGTCACAGGGAAAACGCAGGTAGGACGTTCTTCAGGCAACGTGAAACATGGAAAACGCAGGTAGGACGTTTTTCAGGCAACGTGACTCAGGGAAAACGCAGGTAGGACGTTCTTCAGGCAACGCGACTCAGGGAAAAAGCAGGTAGAACGTTCTTCAGGTTTTTTATGCTTTGTATATTGATGAATAATAAAGACTTATTTTATTTTATTTGAGGTAACGCGACACAGGGAAAAAGCAGGTAGGACGTTTTTCAGGCAACGTGACTCAGGGAAAACGCAGGTAGGACGTTCTTCAGGCAACGTGACTCAGGGAAAACGCAGGTAGGACGTTCTTCAGGCAACGCGACTCAGGGAAAACGCAGGTAGGACGTTTTTCAGGCAATGCGACTCAGGGAAAACGCAGGTAGGACGTTCTTCAGGCAACGCGACTCAGGAAAAAAAGCTGTCCATGATCTGATGGCAGACATCCTTTTCAAGGAAAGCGTCACAGGGAAAACGCAGGTAGGACGTTCTTCAGGCAACGTGACTCAGGGAAAAAGCAGGTAGAACGTTCTTCAGGTAACGCGACACAGGGAAAAAGCAGGTAGGACGTTCTTCAGGTAACGCGACTCAGGGAAAACGCAGGTAAGACATTCTTCAGGTAACCCGAATCGGGGAAAACGCAGGTAGGACGTTCTTCAGGCAACGCGACTCAGGGAAAACGCAGGTAAGACATTCTTTAGGTAACACGAATCGGGGAAAACGCAGCCTGAAACACCTTCCTCAAGCAAGTCTGCTCAGCGGGAAACAGCGTTTTTAACCGGTATTGTCGTATACAGCACAAGCAAAGCGTTTGACAAATGTGTCTTTTTGAATTGGTATTGCCATTTATGTCGCTGACGACGCCTTTGCCAAGTCAGCTTTCTGAACTGATATTGTCCATTATGGCGCACATAATGCTATTTTCAACTGTAGCGTAACTGGTATTGTTTCTTATGGCAGAGATAATGCCATCGCCAATTGCGTTTTCTTAACTGGTGACCTATTGTTCTTTTTGGAACAGCCCACCGTTTTGTCAGTTTGGTGTCCTTAAGTGTTTTCTTTTGTGGCACCGACGATGCTCTTGCCAAAAGACATAATGTTCTGAGTCTGAGCTGGCTGTCCTTGGTGTGTGCACAGAATCCGTCTTTGGCGCTGTCCGTGTTCCGCGCAAAGGACGTGATAGCGGTGGTGTCGTGTGTCAACTTCAGCTGCAACATCTACACTCTCCTCCTCACCAGCCCCTTCTTCAGGTAGGACCACGGGGCCAGTCACCTCCCCCTATTGCCCATCTTTAGGTAGGACCACGGGGCCAGTCACCTCCCCCTATTGCCCATCTTTAGGTAGGACCACGGGGCCAGTCACCTCCCCCTATTGCCCATCTTTAGGTAGGACCACGGGGCCAGTCACCTCCCCCTATTGCCCATCTTTAGGTAGGACCACGGGGCCAGTCACCTCCCCCTATTGGCCATCTTTAGGTAGGACCACGGGGCCAGTCACCTCCCCCTATTGCCCATCTTTAGGTAGGACCACGGGGCCAGTCACCTCCCCCTATTGCCCATCTTTAGGTAGGACCACGGGGCCAGTCACCTCCCCCTATTGCCCTTCTTTAGGTAGGACCACGGGGAGGATTGGGGGAGGGCGTTAATGGACCAGTCATCGGAACGAGAGAGAGAGAGAGAGAGAGAGAGAGAGAGAGAGAGAGAGGAGAGAGAGAGAGAGAGAGAGAGAACACTGCCACTGTGTTCGTTTCAAAGCAGACGGACCAGTTAATGGACCAGTAATCAGAGAGAGAGAGAGAGAGAGAGAGAGAGAGAGAGAGAGAGAGAGAGAGAGAGAAAAACACCAAAATGTCATTTTGGTCGTGTCAAAGCAGACGGTGCACCCGACAAGCGATGCAGAGGGACAGAGACGTGCGGTCCAGACGGCAGGAGGACGTCGAGCTGCCCGGAGATCGCCGAGTGCTGAGGACATTTCCGGACGGCAACGTGGTGGAGTGCATCACGGGTCGGATCATCGACCTGTCCGCCTTCAAGTGAGAATGACCTGTCTTCCCTCACGTCTATTTGCTTGCAACACACCTACTGACCCTGTCACGTCCACGGTTTGGGGGTTCTTTCTCGCATGTGTGAAGTTTGTCCCCCTCTTCTTTACTGATGTCTTATTTTTTTCCCTTTTTTCTCAATTTTTTAAAATACGTCTTTGTTACAAAGATACATACATGGGGCACTCGCGGACATGCGGCATTGGTACATTCAACATTGCATAAGTCATATAAACATGAAATGAATGAACATACTAGAAAACGAAAGGTAGATACATATCCGAAGACTACATGTGTTCCATCATACTTCTTCTGTCTTATTTGTTATATTACCTCACAAAACTCATTTTGCTCGTGAAA
>JABMCL010001023.1:77500-87500 GCA_018857735.1 Alviniconcha marisindica
ATGTCCACCACACTACAGAGCGCCAGCCTTGACCTAATGTCCACCACACTACAGAGCGCCAGCTGCTTGACCTAATGTCCAACACACTACAGAGCACCCTCTTTGACCTAATGTCCAACACGCTACAGAGCACCCGCCTTGACCTAATGTCCACACACTACAGAGCGCCAGCTGCTTGACCTAATGTCCAACACAAACTGTTGCGGCCAAGCCTCTTACAGCCAGCTCATCGCCCTGTGCAGTACACAGGAACGCACTCGCTCCAATAACTTGATCAAGGGAAAAAGCCGAGTTGTATTATCGACAGTATTTGTATACCGTTGGAGATTTACGGCTCTCACTGAAGGGAGACGTTGATTTGCTTTGTTTAGAACAGCAATTAGGAAATGGCTTTTGAGGAAATAACGTGGCGGAAGCCCGTGAAGTAATAATTGTGGTCGACTGTTGCCGTGTGACAGCGGAGGAATCGGCTGCGGAAATCAACGCGCTACATCGACAACGTACATAGTCAGTAAACATGGTGCTTAACGTCCACAGAAACCGCAAGGCTTATTAGGGACGGGGAGAAGGGGGGGAAGGGGGTACGGAGGTGGGGGAAGAGGGAGATTATATACCTATCGCTACACCGTCACCACCAGAATGACTCCTGCATTAAGATGGGCAATGATGACAGCCATTTTAATGTTTCATTAATTGTGAGGGACAAAGGCACAAGACAGTGTCCACAGACCACAATTTTTCAAGATAAAAGAGAGCTGAAGCGGATTCGAACAGAGGTCCCTCTGCTTACCAGCCTAACTCCTTACCGCTAGGCCAAACCGGCTCACTCGCAACGTACATAACATTGGTGGCCCATAAATACGTATTCGATCTCTGCTGCAGCACTTTGGCGCTTTAGTCCTGCCATTTCCCAGCTCGCGTTGTCAGGCCAGTGTTTGGAAGCACGCTGCGTTTCTCTTGCATTGCGACAGAACACTCACTAGGTCCACTGTCAGTTTTATTTTGTGGTGTGTGTTGCTGGAGTGTCTGCAGGCAGGTGATCCGTGGACGAGACGGAACGCGGTCGTGTTCAGCAAGGAGCAGACTGACGACTGTCCGGTGGACCAGGCACTGACAGGGAGCAGATTGGTGGACCAGGCACTGACAGGGAGCAGATTGGTGGACCAGGCACTGACAGGGAGCAGATTGGTGGACCAGGCACTGACAAGGAGCAGATTGGTGGACCAGGCACTGACAAGGAACAGATTCACGACTGTCTAATGGAAGTGGCACTGACAAGGAGCAGACTGACGACTGTCCGGTGGACCAGGCACTGACAAGGGACAGCCTGGTGGACCAGGCACTGACAAGGAGCAGACTGACGACTGTCCGGTGGACCAGGCACTGACAAGGAGCAGACTGACGACTGTCCGGTGGACCAGCACTGACAAGGGCAGATGGTGGACCAGGCACTGACAAGGACGTCGGTGGACCAGGCACTGACAAGGGGCAGACCGGTGGACCAGGCACTGACAAGGGGCAGACTGGTGGACCAGACACTGACAAGGAACAGATTGGTGGACCAGGCACTGACAAGGGGCAGACCGGTGGACCAGGCACTGACAAGGGGCAGACTGGTGGACCAGGCACTGACAGGGAGCAGACTGACGACTGTCCGGTGGACCAGGCACTGACAAGGGGCAGACTGGTGGACCAGGCACTGACAGGGAGCAGACTGACGACTGTCCGGTGGACTAGGCGCTGGAAGGGAGCTCCGTGTTCTGAGTGCTTTCAACACAAGGGAAACATGAAGGAATGGCAACTGATGAACATTGCCTTACAATCGTAACTAATTACTTTTCGATTTTTTCGGCTTTGAAATTTGATTTTGTCTTTGTTGTTGTTATTGTTGTTGCTGCTGCTTCTGTCTCGTTGTTATCGTTGTTATCGTTTGCTCATCTCCTTGATGAGTCTGTATGAATTAATTTAGTTACTTCTTTATTAATGTTTGTCGTTCAATCCTCTGGTTGTTGTTGTTGTTGTTGTTGTTGTTGGCTGCTGCTGCTTTTGTCTCGTTGTTACCGTTGTTATCGTTAGCTCATCTCCTTGTTGAGTCTGTATTAATTAATGTACTTGTTTATTAATGTTTGGCTTTCAATCCTCTTAGTTCCTCACTTTAATTTTTTTAACGAACTGTTTCTTTTCACGTTTTAGATCCGTTTCTTTAACTTTTCTTCTTTGCTATTTTGATGGATAAAGTTATTAATTTTTAAAGATATTTCCCATCATTTTAAAATCGATTTTCGAAAATCGCATTTGACTTCAATGGCTTCTTTTCTCGTATCTTTCTTCGTCTATCTGTCTTCTTTTTGTTTTGTTGTTGTTGTTGTCGTCGTCGTCGTCGTTGTTGTTGTTGTAGTTGTTGTTGTTGTATTTCTGACGAAGATATTTTCTGATGAAACGTTGAATTGTTTTGTGTTCACGTTCCGCCATCTGTTGGTAAGTACAGTTTTTCTTGTTTTGTTTTGTTTTAGTTTTTTTCACGCAGTGTTGAAGGTTGAATGAATTGCGCATCTGCCGGGAATATCTTTACGAAAGTGGTTCCCTTTGATTATGAGCGCACTGCAATGACGAGATGTTCGTCAAATGACGACAAGATGGTTTGTCAGTTAATGACGACACCGTGCCGGCATGGGGCACCAGGAGGAAGATATGAAATATCTGAAGGTTGCATTGAGCAGAATCTTTCTCAAGAGTTTTAATGGCATTGAAGAAGAAGAAGAAGAAGAAGAAGAAGAGAGATACAGTAAAATATATTAAAAAAGGCATCTTTTTTCTCCTACACTTGGACCTAAAGTTTTAACTACATTCGCCATCTCAATATTTGTAGCTATTCATTTCTTCTTCTTCGTCTTCTCTCCCCCTCCACCCCACCCTCCCCATTTTTTTTCCTGCTGCCGTTTTGTTTCAGTTTATCACCCAGACTCTGACCGTATCCATTGTAAGCTGTCACATGGAAGGCGGGAACGAGGCTATGCCTTGTAGGCACGCAGAACTTTACACGCCGATTTTGTTTGTTGATGTGCGGATATTTGAAGAGTGCGTGAATGATTCCGACATCTACGTGTTCGTAATGAACCAGATTTCATTTTGGTGTGTGTGTGTGTGTGTGTGTGTGTGTGTGTGTGTGTGTGTGTGTGTGTGTGTGTGTGTGTGTGTGTGTGCATGCTCGCGGAAGCTAGTTTTGATTGTGTTTTGTTCTTGGCTTTGTAATGGGCTATGTGCTCGAACTCCACTTTGGAGAAATAGCACACAAAAGAGTAAATTATTGTTATTGTTATTTTATCATAGAAAAACAACCTAATGCTACTTGCATGCATAATTATTAGCACTAATAGCAAAAGAAGAAAGAACGAACGAAAGAAAGAAAGAAAAAGAAAGAAAGAGAAAAACAGAAAAGCAAAGAAGCAAAGAAAAGGAACAGAAAAACCGCAACAATACCAACAGCAATACAAACCACAGAGCCAATCATTACAGTACTAAACGAAACACACCTAAAGGAGGAACACAGCAAGTAACCCAAACCACAAAATAACTGACACAAAACCAGACCCTTGTTCGCTTTTTCAAATACACAGATTTTTTTTAGCGGCATCTTCCGCGAAGCATTTCTCCACCAGGTGAATCTTTTCTCTGCGCTTCAGCACGGAGCTGAAACAGGGCAGCCAGAGCGAGGATGGCGGTGAGAAGGGCGGTGAGAAAAGCTGTGAGAAGGGCGACGAGAAGGGCTGTGAGAAGGGCGGAAGGACACCCGGAAAGCGCTGGTCGGTTGGCCGCTGTCTCCGGGAGTTCAGCGAGTCGACGAGCATGCACGGAGTGGTGCGGGTGGGAGACAGCAGGAGTCCGGTGCTTCTGCGTCTCTTCTGGTTCCTGCTGGTGCTCACCGCGGCCGGTACGTCACTGACCGTCACCGCACTGCGTCTGTTAGCGCTGACGTTACTACTGCTGCTGCTGCTACTGCTGCTGCTGCTAATACCACTAAGCTGCTGTACTGCTATTACTACTGCTGCTACAACTGCTGCTAGTACTACTAAGCTGCTGTATTGCTATTACTACTGCTGCTGCTGTTACTACTGCTGCTGCTACTACTAATACTACAGCTGCTGTACTACTGTTACTACTGCTACTGCTGCTACTACTGCTGCTGCTACTACTACTAATACCACTAAGCTGCTGTACTGCTATTACTAATGCTACTGCTGCTACTACTGCTGCTAGTACTACTACTAATATTACAGCTGCTGTACTGCTATTACTACTGCTACTGCTGCTACTACTGCTGCTAATACTACTAATACTACAGTTGCTGTACTGCTATTACTACTGCTACTGCTGCTAATACTACTAACACTACAACAGCTGTACTACTATTACTACTGCAGCTGCTGCTACTATTATTATTACTACTACTACAGGTGCTGCTGCTACTACTGCTACTACTACTAATACTACAGCTGCTGTACTACTATTATTACTGCAGCTGCTGCTACTGTTATTATTACTACTGCAGCTGCTGGTGTTACTACTTCTACTACTACAAATACTACAGCTGCTGTACTACTATTACTACTGCAGTTGCTGCTACTACTACTGTTACTACTGGAGAAGCTGCTGCTGCTGGTGTTACTACTGCTACTACTACTACTACTGCAGCTGTTGTACTACTATTACTCCTGCAACTGCTGCTACAGTTACCTCTACTGCTACTACTACTACTAATATTGTGTTTGCTGCACTACTATTATTACTGCAGCTGCTACACTGCTAATACTACTGCAGCTGTTGCTACGACTACTGTTACTACTACTAATGCTGCAGCTGCTACACTGCTACTACTACTATTACTGCCGCTGCTGCTACTACTACTACTACTACTATTGTGACTGCTGCACTACTATTACTACTGCATGTGCTACACTACTACTACTACTTTGTTGTTGCCATTCAATATTGTATTTAGATTAACGTGTATGATGTGAGCGCTGAGGGCGTTGATGAGCGCATGATCAATGTACATTCTTCTTCTTCTTCTTTTTACTAACACTACCACTACTGCAGCTGGTACAACTGCTATGACTATTGCAGTTGCTGCTGCTGCTACTATTACTTCTGCAGCTACTACTACCACTGTGTTCACTATAGTGTGTTCACTATAGTGTGTTCACGCATGCCATACAAATCTCCTAGTCACAAATGGGACTGGCGTTTTATTGACGTTCTTTCTCTTGCATTGCTCCAACGCTCCGGAACACAGTTCTGAAACAAATCACACTCCAGCAGCCAGCCTCTGCCTTTATTAGATCAGCAATCAAAACTATCGATGTCCAACATGGTATTGTCTGTTGACAGCAGGTTATGTTTGCTTGACTCAGTCAGCCTGTGGCGCTTGTGTATTTTGTAAATGTAAATGTCTGCAATCGTAAAGCGCTATGAGCTCCTGTGAGAAAGGGCGCTTTACACATTTAGCTGTGATGTCATGCACCACTCTGTGTAAACCCCGTTCTTAACTGGGCGAATATTTGTTCGCGAACCTAGTTGGAAGTATTCGGCGAATATAGTTGGTTCTTAATTGGGCAAACTTTTCTTCGCGAACCTAGTTGGGAGTATTCGTCGAACTGCGACGAAGCTATATTCGGGGTCCAGAAAGCTTCGCTCAACATGTTCTGGGAACATTCGCCCTATTCGACGAACATTGCTTCTGGTTGGCTGAGAGCAGAGCTCTCCAGTGGATGAAGAAGAACTAAAAAAATAAATGGATGACGGTGTCGCTGGGTTCTTCACTCGCTTCGGAGGGAATTTGTTTATTTGTTGACTTGTGGGAGGCGCAGCCTTATCTCGGGGACACAGAATGAGATAGTAGTTAGTTGAATTACCCTGTGAGAGATGATTAAAGTATACTGACTTGACTTGATTTTAGCCTACATTTACGATCATGCTGTCTTCTGCGCGTCTGCCGCAAGTTCGGGCCGAAGCTTGCATCTCAGTTGAGAACGAAGTAAAGTTCGTCGAACTGTCCGAACCATGTTCGGCGAACTAAAAGTTCAATTAAGAAACGAATCATAGTTCGTCGAAGTGTCCGAAGTATGTTCGGCGAACAAACATTCGCCGAGTTAAGAACGGGCTTAAGCTCCAACGATGCCTGAAATATTGAAGCAGAGGACAATATTAACACGCGTAACGTTTACCTATGTCACATTTGATAACGACCGGCTTATGCTGCCGACGTCATTAGCGGTTTTCTGTCGCGGCAAAATGAACTGACGCCAATGAGAAACGGCGTCTGCGTCGCTCGAATTCTCTCTGTCTCTGTGGACTGACCGGGAAAGAACGGTACTGCAGGCCGATGGTGCTGACGACAGTACACCGCTTGACGCGACACGTTTTGCTTCAGCGCGAGGCGAGGGAGAGTTTACCAATGATCTGCAGTCTGTGTTGGTTGGAACCGTACGGGTCCATTGAACTGTCACACGCTGAAACAGAACGAGGCCCAGAGGGCCTGTGCAGTCAACAAACAAGGGAGAGAATTAACGCCCGCAAGACGTCACGCGAACATAACAGCAAGACCCGAGTCGCCTACGGTAACTCTCACCCGGCATGCGAGTAAATGGAAGGCACATAAACTCCACTTCTGGATGTACCTCTGGTGGAGTTTATGTACTTTTTCTTTCCTCGCTTGCCGGGAGAGTTACCACAGGCGACTCGGGTCTTTGTTGTTGCCTCTGAACTGTGCTCATTTGTTGCAGTTGCCACATACTTAGAATACTTTCTACCGATCATTTGTACTGATCACGAATTTACTACCGCTTTGTCACGGACCCCACCCTACAGACAAATAAACATTTAACTCGACTGACTCTACCTCTCTCTGTCTCTGCTCTTAAGCGAGCGAGCGAGCGAGAGAGAGAGAGAGAGAGAGAGAGAGAGAGAGAGAGAGAGAGAGAGAGAGAGAGAGAGAGAGAGAGAGAGTACGTGCATCTATGCGATCAAAAATGTATCGGCCAACAAATAAGACAGCAGTAAAAACATTCGTCGAAATTAACCTGTAATCACACGTGTACAATAGCCATTAACCGCAGTCACACGACGTATAACTCGCAGTCTCTACTGCCTGGACCTCAGATATGGCACACTGAACACTGAACCTCTTTCCGGTCCTGATGCCTTGCTCGGTTCGCAGTAACCACCAACACTCTGGTTACAGTTGTGACGTTGTCTGTTTACTCTTTCTAAGTATTCCCAGAAGACCAGTCGACCAATGGATGAGTTTTTCATGATGGCCGAAGTATGCAAAAACGGGAACGATTATTTCTAACTGCCAATATCTAATGGAAAAGATCGATCCATCGCATTTCCCCTCTACACAACGTGTGGTTTGGGTGTTGCTTGAAACCAGAATGTCCGGCTGGGTGTTGCCTGAAGCCAGAGTGTGTGGTTGGGTGTTGCCTGAAGCCAGTGTGTGTAGTTGGGTGTTGCCTGAAGCCAGTGTGTGCGGTTGGGTGTTGCCTGAAACCAGAGTGTGCGGTTGGGTGTTGCCTGAGGCCAGAGTGTGTGGTTGGGTGTTGCCTGGAGCCAGTGTGTGTAGATGGGTGTTGCCTGAAGCCAGTGTGTGCGGTTGGGTGTTGCATGAAGCCAGTGTGTGCGGTTGGGTGTTGCCTGAAGCCAGTGTGTGTGGTTGGGTGTTGCCTGAAGCCAAAGTGTGTGGTTGGGTGTTGCCTGAAGCCAGTGTGTGTGGTTGGGTGTTGCCTGAAGCCAGAGTGTGTGGTTGGGTGTTGCCTGAAGCCAGAGTGTGTGGTTGGGTGTTGCCTGAAGCCAGTGTGTGTGGTTGGGTGTTGCCTGAAGCCAGAGTGTGTGGCTGGGTGTTGCCTGAAGCCAATGTGTGTGGTTGGGTGTTGCCTGACGCCAGAGTGTGTGGTCACTGTGGTGTGTGCCTGAGTCAGTGTGTGGTGGGTGTTGCCTGAAGTCAGAGTGTGTGCGTAGGCGTGTTGCCTGAACGTGTCAGTCACTGTGTGCAGGCTGGTCAGCTACAACGTGTGTGTCACTGTGTCACTGTGTGCAGGCTGGTCAGGCTACAACGGGGTGTCACTGTGTCACTGTGTGCAGGCTTGGTCAGGCTACAACGTGTGTCACTGTGTGCAGGCTTGTCAGGCTACAACGTGTGTCACTGTGTGCAGGCTGGTCAGGCTACAACGTGTGTCACTGTGTGTAGGCTGGTCAGGCTACAACGTGTGTCACTTGTGTGCAGGCTGGTCAGGCTACAACGTGTGTCACTGTGTCACTGTGTGCAGGCTGGTCAGGCTACAACGTGTGTCACTGTGCTGTAGGCTGGTCAGGCTACAATGTGTGTCACTGTGTGCAGGCTGGTCAGGCTACAACGTGTGTGTCACTGTGCACTGTGGCAGGCTGGTCAGGCTACAACGTGTGTCACTGTGCATTGTGTGCAGGCTGGTCAGGCTACAACGTGTGTCACTGTGTGCAGGCTGGTCAGGCTACAACGTGTGTCACTGTGCATGTGTGCAGGCTGGTCAGGCTACAACTGTGTCGCTGGTGCAGGCTGTCAGGCTACAACGTGTGTCACTGTGTGCAGGCTGGTCAGGCTACAACGTGTGTCACTGTGTGCAGGCTGGTCAGGCTACAACGTGTGTCACTGTGTGCAGGCTGGTCAGGCTACAACGTGGTCACCCTTTCAGCTGGTCAGTCACGTGTCACCATGTGTGCAGGCTGGTCAGGCTACAACGTGTGTCCGTCACTGTGTGCAGGCTGGTCAGGCTACAACGCCTTCCGTGCTCCACTTTACTGTGTGCAGGCTGGTCAGGCTACAACGTGTGTCACTGTCCGTGCAGGCTGGTCAGGCATCAACGTGTGTTCACTGTGTCACTGTGTGCAGGCTGGTCAGGCTACAACGTGTTGTCCTGTGTGCAGGCTGTCAGGCTCACGTCTTCACTGTGTGCAGGCTGGTCAGGCTACAACTGTCCTGTGTCCACTGTGTCATTCCTGTGTGCAGGCTGGTCAGGCTACAACGTGTGTGTCACTGTGCACTGTGTGCAGGCTGGTCAGGCTACAACGTGTGTGTCACTGTGTCACTGTGTGCAGGCTGGTCAGGCTACAACGGTGTGTCACTGTGTGCAGGCTGGTCAGGCTACAACGTGTGGTCACTGTGTCACTGTGTGCAGGCTGGTCAGGCTACAACGTGTGTCACTGTGTCATGTGTGCAGGCTGGTCAGGCTACAACGTGTGTGTCACTGTGTCATTGTGTGCAGGCTGGTCAGGCCACAACGTGTGCGTCACTGTGTCACTGTGTGCAGGCTGGTCAGGCTACAACGTGTGTGTCACTGTGTCATTGTGTGCAGGCTGGTCAGGCCACAACGTGTGTCGACTGTGTGCAGGCTGGTCAGGCTACAACGTGTGTCACTGTGTGCAGGCTGGTCAGGCTACAACGTGTGGTCACTGTGTCACTGTGTGCAGGCTGGTCAGGCTACAACGTGTGTCACTGTGTGCAGGCTGGTCAGGCTACAACTGTGGCCTGGTCACTGTGTGCAGGCTGGTCAGGCTACAACGTGTGTCCTGTAGTGCAGGCTGCGCTAGCTACCGTGTCGTCACGTGTCCACCATGTGTGCAGGCTGGTTAGGCTACAACGTGTGCGTCCACCTGTGTGCAGGCTCCGTCAGGCTACAACGTTGTGTTTACTTGTCATTGTTGCAGGTGGTCAGGCCTACAACTTTTGCTCCGTGTCACTGTGTGCAGCTGGTCAGGCTACAACGTGTTGTCACTGTCCTTGTGCAGGCTGGTCAGGTCCCAACGTTGTGTCCCTTGTCACTGTGTCACCCTCACTACCTCGTCCCTCCTGTGTCCACCTGGTGCAGTGTCCCCATCACCTGTGTCCCGCTAGGCCGCTTCCTACACGTCTGTCAGTGTCCCCATCCCTACACCTGTTTCACTTAGTGTCCCTCTCTTCCGCTCCCTT
>JABMCL010001023.1:92500-97500 GCA_018857735.1 Alviniconcha marisindica
CTTTGAATGCATTACCAACCCTTTAAATGCATTACCAACCCTTTAAATGCATTACCAACCCTTTAAATGCATTACCAACCCTTTAAATGCATTACCAACCCTTTGAATGCATTACCAACCCTTTAAATGCATTACCAACCCTTTGAATGCATTACCAACCCTTTAAATGCATTACCAACCCTTTGAATGCATTACCAACCCTTTAAATGCATTACCAACCCTTTGAATGCATTACCAACCCTTTAAATGCATTACCAACCCTTTGAATGCATTACCAACCCTTTGAATGCATTACCAACCCTTTAAATGCATTACCAACCCTTTAAATGCATTACCAACCCTTTAAATGCATTACCAACCCTTTAAATGCATTACCAACCCTTTAAATGCATTACCAACCCTTTGAATGCATTACCAACCCTTTAAATGCATTACCAACCCTTTGAATGCATTACCAACCCTTTAAATGCATTACCAACCCTTTGAATGCATTACCAACCCTTTAAATGCATTACCAACCCTTTGAATGCATTACCAACCCTTTAAATGCATTACCAACCCTTTGAATGCATTACCAACCCTTTAAATGCATTACCAACCCTTTAAATGCATACCAACCCTTTAAATGCATTACCAACCCTTTGAATGCATTACCAACCCTTTAAATGCATTACCAACCCTTTAAATGCATACCAACCCTTTAAATGCATTACCAACCCTTTGAATGCATTACCAACCCTTTAAATGCATTACCAACCCTTTCAATGCATTACACCTTGTAAATGCTTACAACGCCTTTGATGATACAACCGCTTTAGAATGCATTACCAACCCTTTGAATGCATTACAACCTTTAAATGCATTACAACCCTTTGAATGCTTACCAACTTTGAATGCGTTCCGACCTTAATGCATTACACTTGCATCCAACCTTTGAATGCATTACCACTTTGATGCATTACAACCCTTTGAATGCATACCAACCCTAATGCTTACAACTTTAATGCATTACCACCCTTTGAATGCATTACCAACCCTTTGAATGCTGTACCACCCTTTGATGCATTCCAACCCTTTGAATGCATTACCAACCGCTTTAAATGCTTACCAACCTTAATGCATCCAACCCTTTGAAATGCATTACCACCCTTTGAATGCTACCAACCCTTTGATGCATTACCAACCCTTTGAATGATTCCCTTTAAATGCATTACCAACCCTTTAAATGATTACCAACCCTTTGAATGCTTCACCTTTGATGCATTACCAACCCTTTATGCATTACCAACTTGATGCTTCAACTGCTGCTCCGCCTTGTAAATGTCTTAGCTGATTGATGTTAGTTGTGTGTTCAGCTGTGTGTGATGTGCCTGTGTGATGATTCCGACCGCTGTTAGTGATTCATTTGATGTTGCCAAGTTTTGTTTGTTACAGATTGTGTGTGATGTCGGCGTGTGTGATGCTTACAGTGTGTTGATGTGTGTCGATGTGTAGTCGAAGTGTGCTGTGTGTGTGTCGTGTGTGATGTGTGGGTGTGTGTGGTGTGTTGGTATGTGTTGTGTGTTGCGTGTGTGTGATATGTTGTGTGTGGTGTGTGCTGTGAGTGTGTGTGTGTGTGTGTGTGTGTGTGTGTGTGTGTGTGTGTGTGTGTGTGTGTGTGTGTGTGTGGTGTGTGTGTGTGTGGTGTGTGTGTGTGGTGTGTGTTTGGTGTGTGTGTGTGTGTGTGTGTGTGTGTGTGTGTGTGTGTGTGTGTTGTGTGTGTGTGTGTGTGTGTGTGTGTGTGGTGTGTGTGTGTGTGTGTTGTGTGTGTGTGTGTTGTGTGTGTGTGTGTGTGTGTGTGTGTGTGTGTGTGTTGTGTGTGTGTGTGTGTGTGTGTGTGTGTGTGTGTGTGTGTGTGTTTGTTGTGTGTGTGTGTGTGTGTGTGTGTATTTGTTGTGTTGTGTGTGTGTGTGTTGTGTGTGTGTGTGTGTGTGTGGTGTGTGTGTGTGTGTGTGTGTGCTTGTGCGCGCGCGTGTGTATGTATGCGTATGTAGTCATTATTTATTTTGGTTAAAGTACGGTCTGATTATATGGGAGAGAACGCAGGTAAAGCTGCCCATGGAACACGCGACATCACTATCCCGAATTCGCTCCCTTCACGACTGGACACAACTCCTCCCTTTCGAGTCTTTCTGATTGAGAGCCTGAAGTAATCTGCATGTTCAGAACTAGGTTTAGAGCCTTTGTGTTGAACCAACAAACAAAGAGTGGCTAGGAGAGCCCCACAGATGTCATGTATAGCAAGGGACACAACAACTGAGCTAGTATTACTACTGCTGCTGCTGCTACTGCTGCTGCTCCTACTGCTACTACTACTACTACTACTACTACTACTACTACTACTACTACTAACTACTACTAAGCAGTAACAACAACGTATTTGTAAAGCGCGAACTTCTAACATAAAAATAGAGCTAAGCGCACTGTACAGAAATTAAATTTAAACATGAACCCACCCTGAGACACCGCAAGACTATACTGTCATTGGACTGGGTGTGACGAGTGTATACTGTTACTGGTCTGGGTGTGACGTGTTATACTGTTTCTGGTCTGGGTGTTACGAGTGTATACTGTTTCTGGTCTGGATGTGACGTGTATATACTGTCACTGGACTGGGTGTGACGAGTGTATACTGTCAATGGACTGGGTGTGACGTGTGTATACTGTCACTGGACTTGGTGTGACGAGTGTATACTGTCAGTGGTCTGGGTGTGACGAGTGTATACTGTCACTGGACTGAGTGTGACGAGTGTATACTGTCACTGGACTGAGTGTGACGAGTGTATACTGTCACTGGACTGAGTGTGACGAGTGTATACTGTCACTGGACTGGGTGTGACGAGTGTATACTGTCACTGGACTCGGTGTGATTAGTGTATGCACATACCTTCACTGGTCTGGCTGTGATTAGTATATACTGTTACTGGTCTGAGTGATTTTAGTATATCCTGTGCCAGAGTGTATACTGTCAGTGGTCTGGGTGTGACGCGTGTATACTGTCATTGGACTTACTGTGACGAGTGTATATTGTCAGTGGTCTGGGTGTGACATATGTATGTTGTCAATAAAGTGGGTGTGACGAGTGTATGGTTTCTCTGACCTGGGTGTGACAAATGTATGCTATCAACAAAGTGGGTGTGACGAATGTATGCTCTCTCTGGCCTGGGTGTGACAAATGTATGATGTCAACAAAGTGGGTGCGGCGAGTGTATGCTCTCTCTGACCTGGGTGTGACAAATGTATGCTGTTACTGAACTGGGTGTGACTAGTAGCTTTGTGTTACACGTGACGTGTGTATGCTGTCATTGAATTTCGTGATTGCCTGCTGTCATTGTCACCTGCTGAATTGGGTGTGACGTGTAGATCTGTGTAACGTGGGACGTGTGTATGGCGTCACTGAATGTCGTGTTTACCTGATGTCACTCTATTCTGTCACTGAACTGGGTGTGACGTGTAGATCTGTGTAACGTGGGACGTGTGTATGGCGTCACTGAATGTCGTGTTTACCTGATGTCACTCTATTCTGTCACTGAACTGGGTGTGACGTGTAGATCTGTGTAACGTGGGACGTGTGTATGGCGTCACTGAATGTCGTGTTTACCTGATGTCACTCTATTCTGTCACTGAACTGGGTGTGACGTGTAGATCTGTGTAACGTGGGACGTGTGTATGGCGTCACTGAATGTCGTGTTTACCTGATGTCACTCTATTCTGTCACTGAACTGGGTGTGACGTGTAGATCTGTGTAACGTGGGACGTGTGTATGGCGTCACTGAATGTCGTGCTTACCTGATGTCACTCTATTCTGTCACTGAACTGGGTGTGACGTGTAGATCTGTGTAACGTGGGACGTGTGCATGCAATCATTGAATTTCTTGTAATGAGCTTATGCTGTCAAGGGATTGGGTTTGATGTTTACCTGCTGTCACTGGGTCGGGTATGCCTGTGTGTGCCAGTGTGTGTCTGGTGTCACTGAATTGGCTGTGACATGTGTATGCTGTCAATGAATTTCGAGTGATGAGAGTATGCTGTCACGGGACTGGCTGTAACGTTTACCTGACGTTACTGGATTGTGTGTGACGTGTATCAGATGTCATTGAATTGGGTGTGACGTGCGTATACTGTCATTAGGTTGAGTTTGAGATGCTTCTGTCTGGACAGTAACTTCACCCAGTTCTGGAATCTTGACTATGGAAACTGCTTCACTTTCAACAAAGACGTACAAGCCGACAGCGTCTCCAGATCAGGACCTTTACATGGTAACCAAGGCCCAAAGCCATCGCGATTTACATTCAAACACATGAAAGGTTCAAAAGAACGCTGTTTGTTAGGACAAAGCACAACATGCGAATTTTGTGGGGGCAATCCCCTTTATCAAGCTACAAAACGACTCTTAAACAACAGTTAAACGATGAAAAACGATGAAAAATGAGACGGAGAGCTAAACCACTTATCTGTTTTTGGTTGAGCTATGTAGTCTTCGTGTCCAGTGCTTGGATGAATCATCACGATTTAGGTTGTAGGTTATTTCCCCCATCTCTCTTCATGTCCAAATATGTATTAATTTCAGGTATGCACGTACTTCCGAAAGGTATATCATATCTATGCCTAAAATCCAGATGTACGAATAAACGCAACCTGTCTTTATTTTCGTGCCAGATTCCGATCTAAGTACGACACAAAGTGACTCTCCGTTGAGTGGTTTGTAAGCCATTGACTGGTTAGTGTTGTGATACCGTTGACTGATTAGTGCTGAGATACTGCTAATTGGTTACTATTGTGTTACTATTGAGTGGTTATTGTTGTGATGCTATTGATTTGTTATTGTTGTGATACCAGTGATCGGTGAGTATTGCGATTATTGATTGGTTATCATTGTGATACCAGTGATTGGTAGGTATTGTGATATTTATTAATTGGTTATTGTTGTGATACCAACGACAGGTTAGTATTATATTTAT
>JABMCL010001023.1:110000-112500 GCA_018857735.1 Alviniconcha marisindica
AAAGAGGAGGTAGAATCAGAGTGGCGGAGTGTTTGAGGCAAATTGTTCCAGACAGATGGGCCAGCATAAGAAAAAGATCTTTCACCAAATGTTTTTGTGTTTACACGGGGGGTGACAAAGGTTCGTGTGTCAGATGCAGATCGTAACTGTCTTGCTGGAGTATAAGGTTGAAGGAGATCGGACAGATACTCAGGGGCTGTTCCAGAGATAGAATTGAAACAGATAGTTGAAATTTTGTATTGAATGCGATGTGTTACTGGTAGCCAATGCAGAGTTTGAAGAATAGGATGGATGTGGTCAGATTTCTTAGCTTTACACACAAGCCTTGCTGCTGCATTCTGAACTTTTTGAAGTTTGTCTAGTAAGTATTGAGGGCAACATGAAAGTAAAGAGTTACAGTGGTCTAAGCGAGAGACGAAAAGAGAGCATACAAGGGTTTGGGTTGCTTGAGTGGTGAGAAGGTGTCGTATGGAACTGATATGCCTGATTTGTATGTATGCGGCTTTACACGTGTTGCTTATGTTTTGAGACATGCTGAGATTCGAGTCCAGGGTTACACCGAGGTTTTTAACAGACGACACAAATGGGACATCGGCGTCTCCGATGTGAATGACACACGGCAAAGGACTGTGGACAGACATTCTATTTGAAAGTATGATCATGGCTTCAGTTTTGTTGTCATTTAGTTGAAGTTTGTTTGCGGTCATCCAAGACTTGACATCTGTAGTGCAGTTCTGGAGAGTTTCTATCGACTGGTGAATTGCGTCTAGTGTACTAATCTTGTAGAGCTGGTTGTCATCAGCGAAAGCATGATGATTGACTGTGTGCTTGTTTACTAGGTTAAAGAGAGGTTGGGTGTAGAGTATGAAAAGCATAGGGCCCAGTACAGAACCCTGAGGAACGCCATAATGGAGCGTAGTATGCTGAGACTGCAGACTATTTATGGTGACTGCATGTGTTCTGTTACAAAGATAAGACGAAAACCATGATAGAGCAGGTCCAGAAATGCCAAAAGAGTGCTGAAGTCGGGTAAGGAGAATTTGGTGATCTATTGTATCGAAGGCTGCTGAGAGATCTAGGAGTGTCAGAATGCATAACTTGTTGTTATCCATAGCTGTTAGAAGGTCGTAAACGATCCTGAGCAGGGCAGTTTCAGTGCTGTGGTTGGGTCTGTAGGCTGACTGGAGAGGACTGAGAAGGTTGTTGTGGTTCAAGTGTTCGTTTAGCTGAGACAGAACTATTCTTTCTAAGACTTTTGACAGAAAAGATAAATTTGACACAGGACGGTAGTTCTTTAAGTCGTCGGGGTCAAGGGACATCTTTTTCAAAAGGGGTTTAACTAGAGCAGACTTGTGGACAGATGGGAAAACACCAGATACCAAGGAATTGTTGAATACAGCAGTAACGCAAGGTAACAAAGAGTCAAGGCATTCAAGTAACAGAGGGGTAGGAAACGCATCAAGTTCACATGTTTTGAAGGTGAGCTGAGTATGGTGCGTCTGACAAAGTCCTCGGTTACAGGTCTGAAATGAGTGAGGGGTCTGCCATGGAAAGAAAGTTCAGTGCAAGCAGTAACCCAGCTGAAAGGACATCAAGTTTGTTTCTGATAGTTTCAATCTTGTTTTTGAAAAAGTCGAGAAAGCGTTCCGGAAGATCGATCAGAGGAAAGACTGTTGGAAGAGGAGATGGCTTTTTGTTTCCGAGCAGTTGGTTAGCTACACTGAACAGTTGTTTACGTGACAGACTCTCGTTGATCTTATTACAATAGTAAGTAGTTTTGGCTTTGTGAACTAGTTTGGTTACAAGTTTTTTGCATTGTTGTACAGTTGCTTATAAACTGTCAGTCCCGTCTTCAGCCACAGTCTCTCTGCACGGCGTCTCTGCCGCTTTAAAAACCGGACCTCCTCTGTGACACCGCTAAACC
This sequence comes from Alviniconcha marisindica, assembly GCA_018857735.1. Taxonomy (NCBI): domain Eukaryota; kingdom Metazoa; phylum Mollusca; class Gastropoda; family Provannidae; genus Alviniconcha; species Alviniconcha marisindica. Next base: position 111,925 of record JABMCL010001023.1, read on the forward strand.
AGGGCGCATTCTTCTGCGGATAGACTCTGCGGCGCTTAGCAGGAGCGTGGTCGTCAAGGACGCCCGTCAGCACAGAGTCCAGTCATCAGCACTGGGGCGAGGCAGGTGGTCGTCAAGGACGCCCGTCAGCACAGAGTCCAGTCATCAGCACTGGGGCGAGGCAGGCGGTCGTCAAGGACGCCCGTCAGCACAGAGTCCAGTCATCAGCGCTGGGGCGAGGCAGGCGGTCGTCAAGGACGCCCGTCAGCACAGAGTCCAGTCATCAGCGCTGGGGCAAGGGAGAGACGCGTGGCCGGGTCTGCTGTCAGGGCAGCGCGGTCGATGGCGCGGATATTTCGCGTCATGACGTACGTAGGCCGGGAGGGAGGAACGGCGAAGTTGAGGTGGCAGATGACGGAGGCGTGGTCAGAGGCGATGGAGTGAGACACGGAGGTAGACTGCACAAGATGGTCGTCAGATGTGTGTAACGGCCAGTCCAGGATGTGTTCTTTTGTCATGAGTGGGCTGTCCTGAAAGTGATCGTTGTTGACAGAGAAGGTCATTGTCGTCGCTTTTTAGCACAACTTCAGAGGCTGA
>JABMCL010001023.1:117500-127500 GCA_018857735.1 Alviniconcha marisindica
CCATCTGCAACAGGACACCATCTGCGACAGGACACCATCTGCAACAGGACACCATCTGCAACGGTCCACCATCTGCAACAGGACACCATCTGCAACAGCACACCATCTGCAACAGCACACCATCTGCAACAACACACCACCTGCAATAGGACACCATCTGCAACAGGACACCATCTGCAACAGGACACCATCTGCAACAGGACACCATCTGCAACAGCACACCACCTGCAACAAACCATCTGCAACAGCACCCCATCTACAACAGGACACCATCTACAACAAGGCAACACCATCTGCAACAGAACACCATCCGCAACATGGCACCAGGCACCATCTGCAACAGGACACCATCTGCTGAGGCCGATGATGATGATGATGACGATGATGATGATGATGAAAGGAGAAAAATCAGTACGTGAAAGGAGACGCTCTTGCCGCCGGCGGAGAGGCCGAAGAGGGTGATGTTGTCGGGGTGTCCCCCGAAGGCGGCGATGTTGTGACGGACCCACTGCAGCGCCACCTGCTGGTCCCACAGCCCGTAGTTACCCCGGCTGGCAGCGTCCTCCGTGCTCAGGAACCCAAAGGGACCCAGTCTGCACGATCATCATCATCATCGTCATCGTCGAGATCATCATCATTACCACCACCACCACCACCACCACCACCACCATCACCACCACCACCACCACCACCATCACCCCATCCCCACCACCATCACCACCACCACCACCATCACCCCCCCCCCCACCACCATCACCACCACCATCACCCCCCCCACCACCGCCATCACCACCACAACCACCATCACCCCCCACCATCACCATCACCATCACCACCATCACCCCCCCCACCATCACCATCACCACCACCATCACCACCACCACCACTACCACCACCACTACCACCACCACCACCACCACCTTCACCACCACCACCACCATCACCATCATCTCCACCCCCATCCCCACCCCCACCACCGTCGTCATCATCATTATCACCATCATCATCGTCATTATCATCACCATCATCATCGTCGTCGTCGATCTCGTCATCATCATCGTGGCCACCATAGTAGTCGTCACCATAGTCGTCATCACTATCGTTGTCGTCTTCTTGGACATCAGCAAAAGCACCACCATCGCCTTGCGCCTTCGTCATCATTACTGCTACACCTATCATAGTCAGCATCACCATGATCGTTGTTGCCATCAGCATGCAACAATCCCCATGAGTGAATGGATGAATGCACCACAGCATCCACCCTCGAGCTAAAGCGGCTCAATTTTATCTCCAGTTGTCCACTTACTGCTTGTGTCTTTGTCAATGCCACTGATGTTAAGTTTCACAATAAAGGCCCTCACTGAAAAAACGAACAGAAACAGACGCCAGTCCGTAGGTCTGTCAGTCGGGGTGTGTCTCTATAGGTCATCAAGTCGGTCACTCGGTCGAGTGGTCTATTGGCAGGTAGTCTATTGATCGGTGGTGGGCCACAGGTCGGCAGCTTGTGTTCGTCAGGTCAGTTTGCGGGTCGGTCAGTGTCTGTATCCGACTAGCTTCGCGCGACTCGGTTAACCCTTCACTGCTGTACATGCGTGGTCGGCACATGCCAGGCAGTAAAATGGACATTTGTCATCCTTCAGCTATTAGCATGAGGACGAATTTGTATCAAAATGCACAGCATTGAAAATAGGCTTATCGTAGGCCCGGAAAATGGTCCTCTTGCAGGCCTTTGTATGGACGTTTTAATCAGTTTACAACAGGCATGAGCTTGGGCGGTGAAAAGGTTAGCAGCATCATGAAGTCCGCTAGTAACTTGGTGTTTTACGCCCAGTCAGCAATTACGGTTACATCAGGTTAACAGCGTCATCAAGCCCACTAGTAACTTGGTTAATTTACGCCCAGTCAGCCATTACGGTTACATCAGGTTAACAGCGTCATCAAGCCCACTAGTAACTTGGTTAATTTACGCCCAGTCAGCCATTACGGTTACATCAGGTTAACAGCGTCATCAAGCCCACTAGTAACTTGGTTAATTTACGCCCAGTCAGCCATTACGGTTACATCAGGGCGAGCACCAAGCCCACACTGCCACTTGCCGATAGTTCATGGACACGACGATGACGTCGTTTTCCGCCGCCAGCAACGCCCCCTGGTTGGAAGCGGAAGATCCGATGATGAAGCCGCCGCCATGCACCCACACCATCACCGCCAGGGGGCGCCCGGCGTCGGCCGGCACCCACACGTTGAGGTAGAGGCAGTCCTCGCTCTGCCCGCCGTTCGGGAACAAGGAGAAGCATGCCGGTTTGTGTTCTGTGGCGTTAATAACTGCGGGTAGAGACGTCAGGGGCACCGTCTTCGTGAACCTGGAAAGACACGGCGGGTTCACGGTCAAGCGGAGCTCACGAGACCGCTGTTGTCCTGACACTGACAAACCGGTGAAAGTAAGTAAACATGGTGCTTAACGTCCACAGAAACCATTGGGCTTATTAGGGACGGGAGAAAGGGTGGGGGGGGGGGGGGGGGGAGGGGTATGGAGCGGGGGGGGGGGGGGAGGGAGAGATTATACACCTATCGCTACACTGTCACCACCAGAATGACTTCTGCATTAAGGTGGGCAGCAATGAGAGCCATTTTAATGTTTCATAACTGTGAGGGACAAAGTCACAAGACTGTCCACAAACCGCAACCTTTTTGAAGAGAAAGGAGAGCCAAAGCGGTACCGAACCGAGGTCCTTCCGCTTACCAGCCTAACGCCTTACCGCTAGGCCACACCTGCTCACAAAAAAGGTGTCTTCTTCTTCATTGTTGCTTTACGTCCACGGAAGCGAGATGGCTTATTAGGGACTGGAAAAAGGTGTACCTCTGGTGGAGTTTATGTACCTTGTATTTACACGCATGCCAGGTGAGAGTTACCGAAGGCGACTCAGGTCTTTGTTGTTGTACATGTGTTAGGTATTTCGAGCACTAATTAACTCCCTTGTGTGTTGAAAACGGTGAACCATCAGAAATACCGAAAACGTGGAATGGATCACAGGGAAAGCCGAGGAAATGAAACAATATGCCATCAGGTTTACAAAATACGCAGATACCGTAGTTGTTCTGTTGGGGACACGGAGCTGGGAGCAGCGAGAAAGTGGAAAGAGTGATAGATACTAGGTGATATATGTGCAGATACCGTAGTCGTCCTGTTATCTAAAGAATGATAGATACTAGGAGTGAAATGTGCAGATACCGTAGTTGTCCTGTTGGGAGTACGGAGCCTGAACAGCGAGACAGTGGAAAGGATGATAGACAGTAGGTGTGAAGTGCACAGATACCGTAGTTGTCCTGTTGGGGGTACGGCGAAGGGAATGCCGAGAAAGGTCGAGACTTTGCGCCCCTCATGCATCGACAGCAGGCCGAGCAGTCGAGAGTTGTTGAGTTTGACCTCGGGCTGTCCGCCACTCACCATCACGTGGTCTAGAGACAGACATTCGACCATCACCACAAAGTTAGAGACAGATGTTAGAGACAGACATTTGATCATCACTACAAAGTTAGAGACAGACGTTTCATAATACTGCGAGGTAAGAGACAGACATCTGATAATCACCACGAGGTTAGAGACAGACATTCGATCATCACTACAAAGTTAGAGACGGACATTTAATCATCACCACGAGGTTAGAGACAGAATACACAATACCACACCAATAGCTGTATACAACTCGTGTATACACTACTAGACCAATGGCTGTATATAACATACGTGATAAATTAATTGTGACAGACATCTTACCTCTACTGGGACAGACGTTATCTTCAGTGGGACAGACATCTTCACTTTTCATCTTTACTGGGACAGACAGCTTACCTCTATTGGGACAGAAATTACCTTTATTGTGACAGACATCTTCATTTTTGGTCTTTACTGGGACAGACAGCTTACCTTTACTGGGACATACATCCTCACTTCACTGGGAAGGACATCTGACCTTTTCTGGGACAAATATCTTCAGCTTTACTGTGACAGACATCATCATCTTTAGTGGGACAGACATCGTCACTTTATTGGGATAGACATCCTCACCTTTACTGGGACAGACATGTTCACCTTTACTGCAACAGACATCAACACCTTTACTGGGACACACATTTACTGTGACAGACATGTTCACCTTTACTGTAACAGACATCATCACCTTTATTGACTGGGACACTCATCTTCACCTTCATTGCACTGCTCCTTTGCACGTGCAGCTAGCTGAGGCAGAACCTCTTTCCACAGTTTCTCTCGCTCCGGCAGAGAGTTTGAGGTCACAGAGGTACTGAAGGTCATGCCAGGGGTCAAGGTCAAAATGTGCGGTGACTCAAGACTGTACTCAGGCCAGTGCACAGCTACCGGAGTAGGAAAGTTTGGATTTCTGTGAAACAGAATTGCAACCAATGAATGATTATCATGACATAAAAAGGCCAGTTGTCTTTCTTGTACAATTGAAGAAGAAGAAGAAGAAGAAGAAGAAGAAGAAGAAGAAGACAAAACGAAAATATACTAATCAAACAAGCAAATAAACAATCAACAAAAACAACAACAACAACAGCAGTAACAACAAAAGGTGACCCCCCCCCCCATCATCCACACACAGACACACATATACAAAAACACGAAATGACAGTGCCAGTATTTCTGAATGATACAGAAGGTTTCGCGCTGAACTCTATGCCGCGCCTTCCATAGACACAGTCTCACACTCTTTCGGTCTGACCTCCACGTTGTACTGTGTTTTGATGCAACGCAGTGTACAGCAGTATATAATTTTGATACAACACAGTGTACAGCAGTATATCATTTTGATACAACACAGTGTACAGCAGTATGCACACACCCAAAAGGTTTCTGTCTCTGTGATGTAGCCAATAAACCTGTTTTGAGGACGTACGCTTGGTGGAGTTTGCGTACCTTGTATTTCCTCGCTTACCAGATAAGAGTTACGGCAGGCGATTCAGGATTTAGTTTTTGTGTTCACATGACGTCTCCCGAACGCCAGTTAACTCGCTTTGTCTGTTGACAACAATGTCTTACACTGTCAAAGAGGGAAGTTCACCAAACGGATCAACGAGAAGATAAACGACAGACCTTGTTGGGGTGGGGCGACAGATCCGTGCACGTACCCTGTCTTAGCGAAATTGCTCCAGTACGTCATGAGAACTTCAGCGAAGGGCCACTGTGACGCTGCGCGAGCATATGTCAACTTGAACGCCTCCGTCATGGAGTCCGGAAGTCCAAAGACAAAGGGGAGGTCATCCCCATGTGCAGCTCCTTCCAGCCAATCAGGGCGCGCCACGTAAGGGAAGTGGTGTCCAAAACTGTACACGTAGGTCGATTTCTCCTCTAGGATAAACACACACACACGCACGCACGCACGCACGGCCGCACGCACGCACAAACACACACACACACACACACACACACACACACACACACAACACACACACACACACACACACACACACACACACACACACATTATATTGTGTATATAACCGGTGCAAGAGAACAGCCCGCATTTAAACACCCACACTCAAAAAACACGCGCACACAATCACGCGCGCGCACAGACGCACACAGGTATACAAACTCATACACACACTAACAATACATCCCCCTACCACATTACACAATGCAATGAAACATTGATTCTACCTCCTCTTTCAAAGCCGCCCTCAAGAGAAAAACGCACCTGTTTAATAATTATTTCTAAACTGTTTTTCACAGCCCTGCCCATCCCCTCGTTTCGATGCTGTGTGTGTGTGTGTGTGTGTGTGTGTGTGTGGTGTGTGTGTGTGTGTGTGTGTGTGTGTGTGTGTGTGTGTGTGTGTGTGTGTGTGGTGTGTGTGTGTGTGTGTGTGTGTGTGTGTGTGTGTGTGTGTGGTTAGTGTTATTGTAAAGCGCCCTGTGCTGCCACCTTGTGTGGTAGATGGGCGCTCTAGAAATCCTCTTTATTATTATTATTATTATTATTATTATTATTATTATTTTGCGTGCGCGCGTGTGTATGTATATATGTGTGTGCGTTCGTGCGTGCGTGCGTGCGTGCGTGCGTGTGGTGGTGCGTGCGTGGCGTGTGTGCTGTGTGTGTGTGTGTGTGTGTGTGTGTGTGTGTGTGTGTGGTGTGTGTGTGTGTGTGTGTGTGGTGGGTGTGGTGTGTGTTTGTGTGTGGTGTGTTTGGCCCATGTGTGTATGTTTATGTGATGGGTGTGCTTCCATGTGTGCATGTATGCATTTTTGTGCGTTTGTGTGGTGCGCTAGTGTGTGTGTGCGCCCTCGCGTACGTGCGTGCGTGCGTGCGTGCGTGCATGCGTGCGTGCGTGTGTGTGTGTGTGTGTGTGTGTGTGTGTGTGTGTGTGTGTGTGTGTGTGTGTGTGTGTGTGTGTGTGTGTGTGTGCACGCGCGCATTCCTGTGGGTCTAATACTGACGGAAAAGAACGAACCGGCGCACGAAGGATCAGTAGCAACAGAAGAAAACCCTTGTACTTGTTACCAGATGTAACCGTCATGTTACGTGTTGCTCTGCCCTCCCCGAAGGGACCCAGCCTACCTGCCTGTGAAGGCCCAGCAGCGTGGTTCCCAGCCGTGACCAGCGTGGGCATGATGAACTCAAAGTCTGACGTGGACTCCACTATCGTCTGCAAGGCTCTTCTCCGTTCAGTGACCCGTTCATCGTCCGTGTACACCAGCTCCAGGGCCCTCGTCGTCACGGGACAGCTGACGTCATAACCATCTTGCGTCATCTGGGGGAAGTAGTGTTGTGTAACGAAAGCGCCCGTCAAGCTGTTGTTCTGGAAGGTCATTCCCGTTCTCTCCTTCAGGAACATCTGCACCGTGATTCTGGTGATGATCTCACCGTCGTAGTCGTTCGATCCGATGAGAAGGTCAACGCCCCGGAACAGGTCAAGGTCACCCGATCCGGCAGGGGCAGGAGGCCAGCTAAGGACGTCCCTGGGGGCGGCCCTGATGAACTCCCCGTCCTGGGTGGGAACCCACTCGGCCCGGAACAGCGTCTCCTCCAGGGTGCCCACGCTGCTGTTGGTGACGATGTCCAGGAAGGGCTTGTCGCGGAGACAGTCCACCAGGCTCCGGCTTCTGTCCCTGCCGAACCCCGTGACCTCGCAGCCCAGCCTCCTGGCCAGCCTCTCGGCCATGACCCGGCCCGGGAGAGGCTGAAAGGCCCAGGGACACAGCGCCGTGCCGCTCTCCGCGATCACTCTGTGAACCAGGCCTTGAGAACCCGGGTACAGCAGGTGATAAATAGAGCTCGCTCCGCCCGCGGATTCGCCGAACACGGTCACGTGGTCCGGGTTCCCGCCAAAGGCGGCGATGTTGCGATGGACCCACTTGAGCGCCACGTGCTGGTCCCACAGTCCCAGGTTGCCCGGGGCAACGCCGTCGTCCGTGGAGAGAAAGCCCAGAGGCCCTAGGCGGTAGCTGACGGTCACGACCACTACCTGCCCCACCGCGGCCAGTCGCCGCCCGTCGTAAATTCGGGTCTGACCCATCAGAAAGGCGCCGCCGTAGAACCAGACCATGACGGGCTGTTTGGTAACGGAGAACGGCAAGGGCGTGTTGGGAACGTAGACGTTCAGCTTGAGGCAGTCCTCGCTCATCTCCGAGGGCCCCGGAATCCAGCTCTTCAGTATGGCCGGGTCTTGGGCACACGCCACGCCCTCCGTGTCGGCCACAAGGTACTCTCCTGGGATGCGTTGCTTAGCGACAGGCTTACGGAAGCGGAGAGGCCCGAGCGGCGGTTCGGCGTACGGAATTCCCCAGAATGACGTCACAGTAACGGATCTGAAGTCGGGTAACGTCAGCGTCTCCCTGACTCCTCCTAGCTGACCCACCGGCGCGGTGACGTTCACAATGTCTGTGCAACGAGTGACGGCAGTGAGAGTCACCAACAGCACCAACGGGAACACCCGCTGCAAACTGCCAAAGACCATAGCGACTTGTCTTCCGCAGGGCTCTCCACTCACATGAACACTTGGCGATGTTTTCTGTCAAACTCTCTCCACTCACATAAACACTTGGCGATGTTTTCTGTCAAACGCTCTCCACTCACATAAACACTTGGCGATGTTTTCTGTCAAACTCTCTCCACTCACATAAACACTTGGCGATGTTTTCTGTCAAACTCTCTCCACTCACATAAACACTTGGCGATGTTTTCTGTCAAACGCTCTCCACTCACATAAACACTTGGCGATGTTTTCTGTCAAACTCTCTCCACTCACATAAACACTTGGCGATGTTTTCTGTCAAACTCTCTCCACTCACATAAACACTTGGCGATGTTTTTAGTCACTCTACCAAACTGACTGGGATCGTCAGTAATTAACAACCACAAACACTTCTCATCAGTGAAGCACGGTGGCCACCAGGAAGGACTGATGGACAGAGGCAGCAACACTTCAGAGGGACCGGTGGACAGAGAAAAAACACTTCAGAGGGACTGGTGGACAGAGAAAAAAACACTTCAGAGGGACCGGTGGACAGAGAAAAAAACACTTCAGAGGGACTGGTGGACAGAGAAAAAAACACTTCAGAGGGACTGGTGGACAGAGAAAAAAACACTTCAGAGGGACTGGTGGACAGAGAGAAAAAACACTTCAGAGGGACTGGTGGACAGAGGAAAAACACTTCAGAGGGACCGGTGGACAGAGGCAGCAACACCAGAGGGACTGGTGGACAGAGGCAGCAACACCAGAGGGACTGGTGGACAGAGGCAGCAACACCAGAGGGACTGGTGGACAGAGGCAGCAACACCAGAGGGACTGGTGCACAGAGGCAACAACACCAGAGGGTCCGGTGGACAGAGGCAGCAACACCAGAGGGACTGATGCACAGAGGCAGCAACACCAGAGGGACTGGTGGACAGAGGCAGCAACACCAGAGGGACTGGTGGACAGAGGCAGCAACACCAGAGGGACTGGTGGACAGAGGCAGCAACACCAGAGGGACTGGTGGACAGAGGCAGCAACACCAGAGGGACTGGTGGACAGAGGCAGCAACACCAGAGGGACTGGTGGACAGAGGCAGCAACACCAGAGGAACTGGTGGACAGAGGCAGCAACACCAGAGGAACTGGTGGACAGAGGCAGCAACACCAGAGGGACTGGTGGACAGAGGCAGCAACACCAGAGGGACTGGTGGACAGAGGCAGCAACACCAGAGGGACTGGTGGACAGAGGCAGCAACACTGCAGAGCAAGCTGCACGGGACCAGAGGTGACCTGCAGAGGATGGCCAAGTTCGTCGCCACTACTGGTCTTCCAGCACAATCAGCCAAGGCCAATGCAAAGATGAAGCAACTACTGCCGCCAGATTCTTCCTTTTCCGACTGAGGTCTTCCTTCATACGTAGATATCCTGTCCTGTAAGGAGGGAAGGAAGGAAAGAAGGAAGGAAGGAAGGAAGGAAAAAAGGAAGGCAGGAAGGAAGAAAGGCAGGCAGTCAGGAAGGAAGGCAGGAAGGAAGGCAGGAAGGAAGGAAGGAAGGCAGGATGGAAGGAAGGAAGGAAGGAAAATAAATAGTTTTTAGGTCCAGTCAACCATGGCGGTTATCCTGCAAAAACCAGCACAACCACACATAAATTCAACAGAGAGAAAGATTTAACAGTTTTTATCAGACCACAGAAAAGACCAGTCTGACAGGTTTTGCTTCCTTTTTAGTCAGCAGCACCTTTGCAGTAAATAATCATAATCATAAGAATAATAGATAATTCTTGTCAAGCACTATTCTCTAACCCGCTGCGCTGTACAAGCAACTCATGACAAAACCCACATTACACGCAGGACCATAGATATAGTTTTCTTCTATAAAGATGTCACTTAGCATACAAGATACAAGATATATATATATATATATAAATATAAAACTGATAAAAATCAAAGAAAAACACCAAGTTGTCATAAAAGTTCCCTATATATATATATATATATATATATATATATATATAATATATATAT
>JABMCL010001023.1:132500-145000 GCA_018857735.1 Alviniconcha marisindica
GAGCAGCACATGGAATATATATATATATATATATATATGATCAAAAAGGTTTCACGTAACACCTAAGAGAAATAACACATGAAGCGTAAGACGCTTTTTAAACACTGAAGGACTGACTGGAAGCCTCAATTCGCTGGGCAATGAGTTCCAGAGAGCAGGACCAGAATAAACCAGGCTGGACTTGAATAAATCTATCCTTGGTATCGGCAGAGAGAGAGAGAGAGAGAGAGAGAGAGAGAGAGAGAGAGAGAGAGAGAGAGAGAGAGAGAGAGAGAGAGAGAGAGAGAGAGAGAGAGAGAGAGAGAGGGGCTCGATCTATGCGACCTAAACGATGGAGCCAAAACTACTGGAATATCTGTATTTCTGAAAGAAATAACACCTCAGCATTGGAACGATACAAATTTTCAGGTCTGCTGACTGGAAGTCGAAGTGATGTGCATGATGACTGAGTCAGCGTGCTCGTGACGTCATCACTCACGCGGGGCAAGGCTGGGCTCTGCATTCCACCATGAAGTGCTGAAATCTCTCCAGACTGAAGGTCGCCATTGATCTCATGATGATCAGTATATGGATCGTCAAGTTCTGCAGCATCAAACACAGATGGATACATTTGCAGGAACAAAAGCTAACAATGTATCATAAGTGAGGCCTCGTTCAAAGTTTTTTGTTTGTTGTTTTTTTTATTCCTGTTATCTCTGTTAAAACATTTTATTTTTTTAAACGTGAGACAACATGACTGATTCCATTTTTACAACAACAACAAAAAGTTGATAATTACTTCTGCCTGCAGTTCTGTGGCCCGGTTGTTCCACTTTGCCTTGTGGTGCACTGCGGTGATCAGATATTTGATACTGATCGCAGAAAGAAGCATTACTCGCCTGGCTGATTCCGTGTGCAGAGTTTCGGGGATCCTAGTGTAGGCTTTCAGTGTTCAGACCTCGTCAGTGACGCCGGTTCCAGAGAGCTGATGCTCACGTTAAAGGGAACGGACACGGTGACGCAGCTGCTGCGTTAAAAGGAATGGACGCAAACACGCAGCTGATGCCCATGTTAAAGGGAACCGACATAGTGACGCAGCTGATGCTGACGTTAAAGGGAACGGACACGAAGACGTAGCTGATGCTGACGTTAAAGGGAACGGACACGGTGACGTAGCTGATGCTGAGGTTAAAGGGAACGGACCGGACGTAGCTGATGCTGACGTTAAAGGGAACGGACACGGACGTAGCTGATGCTGACGTTAAAGGGAACGGACACGGACGTAGCTGATGCTGACGTTAAAGGGAACGGACACAGTGTAGCTGATGCTGACGTTAAAGGGAACGGACACGGTGACGTAGCTGATGCTGACGTTAAAGGGAACGGACACGGACGTAGCTGATGCTGACGTTAAAGGGAACGGACACGTGACGTAGCTGATGCTGACGTTAAAGGGAACGGACACGAAGACGTAGCTGATGCTGACGTTAAAGGGAACGGACACAGTGACGTAGCTGATGCTGACGTTAAAGGGAACGGACCGGTGACGTAGCTGATGCTGACGTTAAAGGGAACGGACACGGTGACGTAGCTGATGCTGACGTTAAAGGGAACGGACACGGTGACGTAGCTGATGCTGACGTTAAAGGGAACGGACACGGTGACGTAGCTGCTGCCGACGTTAAAGGGAACGGACACGAAGACGTAGCTGGCTTCGAATTTGCGAAGTTGAGTTCTTTATGGCGCGGCTATTTTGACTGGTTCTTTGCCAATAAAAAATAAAAAAAATAAAAGGGGGGGGGGGGGGGGGGGGAGGGAGAGGGGGGGGCGGTGAGGGTGGGAAAAGGAAACGGACACAAACGAGCTGATGCACGTTAAAGGGAACGGAAAAGGGTGACGTAGCTGATGCTGACGTTAAAGGGAACGGACAGGGAAGACGTAGCTGATGCTGACGTTAAAGGGAACGGACACGGTGACGTAGCTGATGCTGAGGTTAAAGGGAACGGACTCGGTGACGTAGCTGATGCTGACGTTAAAGGGAACGGACACGAAGACGTAGCTGATGCTGACGTTAAAGGGAACGGACACAGTGACGTAGCTGATGCTGACGTTAAAGGGAACGGACACGAGGGATACGTACGGCATCAATACCTTGACGTGTCAGTTCTTCTTTGATGAGGGCCAAAAACCAGAGCCACTGGACACAGCAGCATCTACAGCCAAACGGCAGATTTAGCGTGAACTTCGAGTACATAACGTTAGGTTCCCACGATATCGTCGTGAACTGCTCCAACAAGTACTCCCACATCACTCTCAAAGAGTACGTCTTTGCCTACCACCCCTGCTTCTCGGATGACCCGATCTTTGACCGGCAGTACCGCAAGGACAACCCCATGGTGGTCCTCAACTCCGCGGACCTTCGCCTGGTCACCCGCACCATCATCTACTGCCCCCTGCCCGGCTTCTGGTGGTGGGTGGAGGAGTTCACGCCAGCGGGAATCCGCCAGCACACCGACCTCCAACAGCCCTGCGTGGAGGGGGGGGGGGGGGGGGGGGGGACGGTGAGGGGGTGAAGAAGAGGGAAACAAAAATTGCAAAAACAACAACAAAATCACCCTTTTTCACACATGCCGGCTTTGTTTATGATGTCACTGACAGAGACCGCTGGGGACAAAATGGCCGTGTTTTCGCACTTTCAAACACCGAGTTTTAACGAACAGGATTGTTTATTTTTGGGTCTATTCCTACTGACAGACGGTTCTTCGTTTCTAGTCCTCTTTAACTAATTGTGTTGTCCGCGGTAGCTCAATGTATACATTTTTTTTATAATGCACGTTGCAATGCACTTAGGGCCTTTTTAAGGATTAGTGTTGTCAACATCATCATCACCATCACATCATCATCATTATGATGGACACGCAGCGAGCAGAGGTAGCAGTATATCAGTACATGGCTTTTTTATAAATAAAAAAGCCATGTACTGATATCACTAATTTGTACAAAACGCACGTTATCTAAACCAGTAAACACTGAAATAAACAGAATGCCCCTTCAGTCGATGCTTCTGATTGGTTCGTTGTTAGCTAAACCGTCTGCCAAGCACTTCCCGTTTCCAGGCAATGGCATTGGTTTTTTTGTTTGTTTGTTTGTTTGTTGTTGTTTTTTCGCGGTCAGTATCCAGTAGCCTACATTAACAGGAAGGCACAGCAGGACTCAAGTTTTTGCTGGGTCCAAACGACTATGTTACCTAGCTCAGTTCTGCGACACTATACCACCAAATGTGCCGGGTTGCATCTCACCAGCTCGTGTCGCTTAGAAAAAGCGGACAATGGCTGGATCATGATTGGCTGTTTTGGTGTGCACGTGACCGCACACGTTGCTGTGTGCTCCAGCAATCGCTGTAGAGTGGTCATACTGATCGAGAGGTGGTCCAGGTGTAGATGTGGTGTTACTGGAGTCTGCTCACTGCTGACCACCGTCCGTCCCGCCACACAGTCGTTACTGCCGTCTGTCAGCCAGGCTGGCCTCCTTCCCGTCTCCTGGTCTGCTTTCTCGGTTAATACGTAAAAGTCTGACTTCAGCGTGCTGGCAACGTTTTTTTTTTTTCCTCATCGAAATCACCCTTTTCATATCTTGAGCAAAACGGCCCTTTTTTCGACCAAAGGAACTTCGATTTCCAAGCGTGACGTTGCTGGAAAAACACAAAGTCCGCGGTAAAGGAAAACGATCTCCATGCACGCATTGGTTTTATTTTGTTTTCCAAATATTTATCTCAGCGTGTTTATCTTCGAGACTAAAGTATTCCCTTCGTGAAGTGACTCGAGACTAAAATATTACCTTTATGACAAAGTGAGTCAGTGACAGGAGACTAAAGTATTCCCTTCGTGATACTGGTAATTCGGTCACGGTCGTACACTAAAAGGTCTCTGTGTTGGCCTTCAGGGCACCGGGGACTTGCTGACGTGTAACTGAAACTTAGCTGTCTTTGCCTTGGGCTGACAGCGGTGACGGACCGACCTGTGCACAGCGACACCCACGACCGTCGCCCTGGCGGTGGTAGCACGTGCTGCACGCTGGGTCATGGCTCCTCGCCACGACAGCCGTGTACCTGTTGCAGGTAATGTACACCTCAAGTCAACAACGTACCTCACAAACGCCACAGCAAACAGCAAACAAACAAACAACACACAGACACAGATAGACAGATAGACACACACACTCTCTCTCTCTCTCTCTCTTTCACACACACACACACACACACACACACCACCACACACACACACACACACACACACACACACACACACACACACACACACACACACACACAAAACACCCCCCAAAAAACAAAAACAAAAAATAACAAAAAAGCAAGCAAAAAACAACAACAACCAAAAAACAAAAAACAGTGGACAAATGTCACAAGATCCGGAGAAATTCATGGAACACATTCACATTCACAGTAAGTGACTTGCATTTATACGAACCCCCTATCACCTCATATTACTGCTGACTACGCGAATGTTCTTTCACAACAGCTTTACTTAGGAAAGACGGGTATGATTTTACTGCACTCTATAATGTAAGAGATATTCTGTATAATACTGATGCTATAACGTATCGCTATATCGATTGATCATGGTCCGGCTGGCAACATACTAATACTACTGAAGATTTTGTGGGTCTAACATCACCATTAATTCAACCAAAACGAGATAAGTCTTTTTCTTTCATTTTTCATCGTTTTTGACCGTTTGTCCGTTGTTTAAGTGTCGTTTAGTGGCTTGATAAAGGGGATTTCCCCGAAAATGTGCATACTGTGTGTCCGTGTTAAAATAAATAAGCGTTCGTTTGAACCTTTTTATATATGGATCTAACTCATCACCATGTTGTGAACAGACATAAACAGAACATTGCTTTGTTGCTACAGGTAAGGCAAAACACTATTGGATTATGTCTGATGTACACAAAGTAAAGGGAAGACGGAGTGTAAGGTCAACAATGACTGTTTTTTCAGCCTGACACCTGGCTTTTTTCCATGGATAATCACACTAAGAGGGAGAGAGAGAGAAGAGAGAGAGAGAGAGAGAGAGAGAGAGAGAGAGAGATGCACGCGCGCGTGAGTGTGTAAAAGAAAGAGAGTTATGTAATGCAATTAGTTTATGTGTTATTGTAAAATGTTAGTGATATCGGGCACAAAGCCCCCCTCACACACCACCACCCCTTTCCATGGATTAGTTGTTCTCTCTGTTGTTGTTTACAGGTAAATGTACACATCGCACTGAGCCGCATACTGGCGTAGCATGGAGGGATTCAGCGCATTACAAATGTTATCATTAAACTAACATTGCTCTCTTGTGGGGAGTGGGATAGCTCAGTGGTTAGAGCGCCGGACTCGTGATTGAAAGGTCGCGGGTTCGAATCCCTGCAGGATCGGCGGGAGAATTTTCTTCTCCAGGGTCAACTTTCTGTGCTGACTCTTATTTCGGTATCCGTGTTACCTCAGTAGCACGTAAAAGATCCTGGTCATTCTGATAAATGTGCAGGTAGCAGGTTACAGCTAAATACGCATACACCTTACGTATGTGGCTTTGCATGAAGTGACATGGTGCATGGTTGTATGGTGTACACAGAACTTGCGCCGAGACGGCAGCAGTTTCATGTGGCACCAGCCATGCCAGCGCTGTAAGTACACCACTTCGGTGGATATTCAGTGAAAAATGGAAAAATGGAAAAATAGCCACTCTTGTAGAATCATACGTCTCACATCGAGAGCGGATAACAGCGCTATGTAAAAGCAATCATCATCATCTTGTGAAATAAAAACTTCATCCTACAGCCGGGGACAACAAAAATACCAATGGTGATGTCGCCCACATAGACGGAGGGTTTTAAGTTATCGATTAGCCTATCGAGTGAACAGTGCTGTCCTGCTCCATAGATAACGTCGGGAAGCCGTGTTTAAAGGTCCATGCACCCAAACTTCGGTGCAAAACAAGCGGTTGAATAGACTTCATGACACATTCCGAAATGATTTACATGATTGTATGTCTCAGATTGTCTCACTGTGACATTTTTATTCATTCAGTCACATTTGTCACGGTGTCATTTTTAATCATTCTGTGACATTTTTAATCATTGTGTCACTGTGTCATCTTTGATCATTCAATCGTCACTTTTGTCACGTTGTCATTTTTAATCATCCAATCGTCACTCATTTAGTCATCACTCTGTCATTTTCATTCATTCAGTCATCACTGTGTCATTTTTAGTCATTCAGTCCTAACTGTGTCATGTTGAGTCACTCAGTCCTCATGGTGTCATGTTGAGTCATTCAGTCATCACGGTGTAACTTTCAGTCATTTAGTCGTCACTGTGTCACTTTCAGTCATTCAGTCATCACGGTGTCATCTTCAGTCATTCAGTCATCACGGTGTCATCTTCAGTCATTCAGTCATCACGGTGTCATCTTCAGTCATTCAATCGTCACGGTGTCATCTTCAGTCATTCAGTCATCACGGTGTCATCTTCAGTCACCCATCAGTCATTCAGTCGTCACTGTGTCACTTTCAGTCATTCAGTCATCACGGTGTCATCTTCAGCCATTCAGTCATCACGGTGTCATCTTCAGTCATCCAGTCATCACTGTGTCACTTTCAGTCATTCAATCGTCACTGTCTCACTTTCAGTCATTCAGTCATCATTGTGTCACTTTCAGTCATCCAGTCGTCACTGTGTCATTTTCAGTCACTCAGTTGTCACTGTCTCATTTTCAGTGTTCCGCTGGCTGCCTCCACTGTTGACCTTGAGCCTGGTGCTGCCAGCGTGCGGCCAGAAGATGTACGGCTTCAGTCTGGCATCGGGACAAAGCCAGGTGCTGCTGGCGGCACCCGGCAACGGCAGCGGTCTGCAGGTGGAGGTGGCGTGGTACGACGTGGGCAACATGACCGTTGTGGGGCGGATGGCCGGCGTTATATACAGCCCCAGCACCATCACCCAGGCAACAGCATCATCTACAGGCATTGCCACTTTTGTCGTGGACACGGCGATATTGGCCGAAGGCAGGTAAGAGGCACCTTTGTTGTTGCTGTTGTTGTTGTTGTTGTTGTTGTTGTTGTTGTTGTTATTGTGGAAACGGGGATATTGGCCGAAGGCAGGTGAGACGCACCTTTGTTGTTGTTGTTGTTGTTGATGTTGCTGTTGTTGTTGTTGTTGTTGTTGTTGTTGTTGTTGTTGTTGTTGTTGTCGTGGACACGGCGATATTGGCCCAAGGCAGGTAAGACGCACCTTTGTTACAGAACACAGAATACAGAATACATAATCTGTATTGTCTATGAATGTTGTTGTTGTTGTCGTGGACACGGGGATATTGGCCGAAGGCACGTGAGTCGCTGTTACTTTTGCTGTTACTGCTGTTTGCATTAATGTCTACGAGTGAAGGGAGTACGTCTGAGTCACCCAAGGCGGCATGGGTGTTACTGATGTTGATCTGTTATTGAGTGTTACTGATGTTGATCTGCTATGATCTGTGCTGTTACCCAAGGCGGCATGGGTGTTACTGGTGTTGATCTGTTATTGAGTGTTACTGGTGTTGATCTGTTATGATCTGTGCTGTTACCCAAGGCGGCATGGGTGATACCGATGTTAATCTGTTATGATCTGTGCTGTTACCCAAGGCGGCATGGGTGTTACTGATGTTGATCTGTTATTGAGTGTTACTGATGCTGATCTGTTATGATTTGTGCTGTTACCCAAGGCGGCATGGGTGTTACTGATGTTGATCTGTTATTGAGTGTTACTGATGTTGATCTGCTATGATCTGTGCTGTTACCCAAGGCGGCATGGGTGTTACTGGTGTTGATCTGTTATTGAGTGTTACTGGTGTTGATCTGTTATGATCTGTGCTGTTACCCAAGGCGGCATGGGTGATACCGATGTTAATCTGTTATGATCTGTGCTGTTACCCAAGGCGGCATGGGTGTTACTGATGTTGATCTGTTATTGAGTGTTACTGATGCTGATCTGTTATGATTTGTGCTGTTACCCAAGGCGGCATGGGTGATACTGATGTTGATCTGTTATTGAGTGTTACTGATGCTGATCTGTTATGATTTGTGCTGTTACCCAAGGCGGCATGGGTGTTACTGATGTTGATCTGTTATTGAGTGTTACTGATGTTGATCTTTTATGATCTGTGCTGTTACCCAAGGCGGCATGGGTGATACTGATGTTGATCTGTTATGATCTGTGCTGTTACCCAAGGCGGCATGGGTGTTACTGATGTTGATCTGTTATGATCTGTGCTGTTCTGTTTCTTCTTGGGGCCAACAGCTAAAGCGGACATGAGACTTCAGCATCGCCAGCGTCTGGAGTTGTCGGCCAGTCAGATATTCATCTTTGGCACAGTATGGTAACAGTCAGCCGTCGAAACTGTCTTTGGCACAGTGTGGTGACTGTCAGCAGTTACAACTGTCTTTGGTTTAAACAAAGTTTATTTACATTCATGAAAATATGGACAATCAAAATCATTGTATGAGCATTAAACAAGCTAGGCTTATAGTAAATTCTCACAAACATAATATACTAATTAATTCATTTTGCAACAACGGGTATGTATGTTTATATTAAACAACATGAAAACAACGACAAAAATCAATCAAAAATCAAGAGAGAGAGAGAGAGAGAGAGAGAGAGAGAGAGAGAGAGAGAGAGAGAGAGAGAGAGAGAGAGAGGGGGAACTGTCTTTGGCACAGTGTGTTGACTGTCAGCAGTTACAACTGTCTTTGGCACAGTGTGGTGACTGGCAGCCGTTACAAGTGTCTGTCTTTGGCATAATGTGGTATTTGTCAGCCGTTACAACTGTCTGTCTTTGACACAGTGTGGTGACTGTCAGCCGTTAAAACAGTCTTTGGCACAGTGTGGTGACTGTCAGCCGTTACAACTGTCTTTGGCACAGTGTGGTGACTGTCAGCAGTTACAACTGTCTTTGGCACAGTGTAGTGACTGTCAGCCGTTACAAATGTCTGTCTTTGGCATAATGTGGTATTTGTCAACCGTTACAAATGTCTGTCTTTGGCATAATGTGGTATTTGTCAGCCGTTACAGCTGTGTGTCTTTGACACAGTGTGGTGACTGTCAGCCGTTAAAACTGTCTTTGGCACAGTGTGATGACTGTCAGCAGTTACAACTGTCTTTGACACAGTGTGGTGAATGTCAGCAGTTACAACTGTCTTTGGCACAGTGTGGTGACTGTCAGCAGTTACAACTGTCTTTGACACAGTGTGGTGAATGTCAGCAGTTACAACTGCCTTTGGCACAGTGTGATGACTGTCAGCAGTTACAACTGTCTTTGGCACAGTGTGGTGACTGTCAGCCGTTACAACTGTCTTTGGCACAGTGTGGTGACTGTCAGCAGTTACAACTGTCTTTGGCACAGTGTAGTGACTGTCAGCCGCTACAAATGTCTGTCTTTGGCATAATGTGGTATTTGTCAGCCGTTACAGCTGTGTGTCTTTGACACAGTGTGGTGACTGTCAGCCGTTAACACAGTCTTTGACACAGTGTGGTGACTGTCAGCAGTTACAACTGTCTTTGGCACAGTGTGGTGACTGTCAGCCGTTACAAATGTCTGTCTTTGGCATAATGTGGTATTTGTCAGCCGTTACAACTGTCTGTCTTTGACACAGTGTGGTGACTGTCAGCCGTTACAACTGTCTTTGGCACAGTGTGGTGACTGTCAGCCGTTAACACAGTCTTTGACACAGTGTGGTGAATGTCAGCCGTTACAACTGTCTTTGGCACAGTGTGGTGACTGTCAGCAGTTACAACTGTCTTTGGCACAGTGTAGTGACTGACAGCCGTTAAAACAGTCTTTGGCACAGTGTGGTGACTGTCAGCCGTTACAACTGTCTTTGGCACAGTGTGGTGACTGTCAGCAGTTACAACTGTCTTTGGCACAGTGTAGTGACTGTCAGCCGTTACAAATGTCTGTCTTTGGCATAATGTGGTATTTGTCAACCGTTACAAATGTCTGTCTTTGGCATAGTGTGGTATTTGTCAGCCGTTACAGCTGTGTGTCTTTGACACAGTGTGGTGACTGTCAGCCGTTAAAACTGTCTTTGGCACAGTGTGATGACTGTCAGCAGTTACAACTGTCTTTGACACAGTGTGGTGAACGTCAGCAGTTACAACTGTCTTTGGCACAGTGTAGTGACTGTCAGCCGCTACAAATGTCTGTCTTTGGCATAATGTGGTATTTGTCAGCCGTTACAACTGTGTGTCTTTGGCATAATGTGGTATTTGTCAGCCGTTACAACTGTCTGTCTTTGACACAGTGTGGTGACTGTCAGCCTTTACAACTGTCTGTCTTTGGCACAGTGTGATGACTGTCAGCAGTTACAACTGTCTTTGGCACTGTGTGGTGACTGACAGCCGTTACAACTGTCTTTGGCACTGTGTGGTGACTGACAACCGTTACAACTGTCTTTGGCACAGTGTGGTGACTGACAGCCTTTACAACTGTCTTTGGCACTGTGTGGTGACTGACAGCCGTTACAACTGTCTTTGGCACTGTGTGGTGACTGACAGCGTTAAAACTGTCTTTGGCACAGTGTGGTGACTGTCAGCCGCTACAACTGTCTTTGGCACAGTGTGGTGACTGTCAGCCGCTACAAATGTCTGTCTTTGGCACAGTGTGGTGACTGTCAGCCGCTACAAATGTCTGTCTTTGGCACAGTGTGGTGACTGTCAGCAGTTACAACTGTCTGTTTTTGGCACAGTCTGGTGATTGTCAGCCAGTAAGAGTTTCTGTCTGCAGACATACTCTAGAGCTGACAGCAACGATGTCCGGGGCGCCATCTGAAACCCTGACGGTGGTCGTCTACATCCAGGATCCCATCGACGTCGTGCAGAGCGACGCCTTGCTGCTGTCACCCACCTCCGTCGCCATTGCCCTGCCCGATGGAACCGTAACCATCACCGCCTCCGTCACCAACTCCAGCTTCGTCGCTGCAGTCCTGTGCCTCTGGGACTTCGGCGTCACCAACGGGACCAGCGACGAGGTGGCGCTGAACCTTCCCGGTGACTTCCCTGTGCAGCGAAGCTTCGCCTATAACGCAACAGGCAAGTACACTGTGGAGCTCCGCTGCCGCAACACGCTGTCCTCCGGCGTTTCCCTGACCTCAACGGTCGAGGTGATCGGCTGGGAGATGGCAGACTTTGAGATGGACCTTCCAGAATACCAGTCCCTGAGCGGTACCGTAACCAGCGACTTCCCCCTGACGCTGAAACTCAACAGCATCCAACTGCCACCGTCGGGGATAACCGCCAGCTTCACGTACGGAGATGGCAGTCCGGACGAGACCTTGGACTTGAAGAGCTTGGTACCCACTCACAGGTACCCCCAGAGGGGGATCTACTCCGGGAGTGTGCATCTGGACCACCCCGCAAAAGGCAACACGACTTTGAACTTCACGGCAAGGGTCGGCATGTTCCAGGTTTCCGTTGACCCGCCAGGGGGGCTCATTGGAACCACATTCGACTTCCGAGTAAAACCTCTACCTAATTCCCAAGCAATGGTGAATATGTATGTTAACGGAACGGTAATTTACCCAATGTCGAGATTTTCATTTCAGAAATATCATTCACTACGTCTTGGCGTTAATGCGGTAGGAATGTTCGCTGTATACTTCGAAGGGGTTTCGCCGCTTAATGGTGGTGGCAATATTCTTTGAGTGGGGAGAAATTGCGGTAGAGGTTGAAGGTGTTGTTGACTCGACTCTGATCCTGACGGTGAATGCGGAGGTTGTTCGGACCCCTCCAGGTGGCGTCACGGCTGACGTGTTGCTCAATAGGGATACGTACGGCATCAATACCTTGACGTGTCAGTTCTTCTTTGATGAGGGCCAAAAACCAGAGCCACTGGAGACACAGCAGCATCTACAGCCAAACGGCAGATTTAGCGTGAACTTCGAGTACATAACGTTAGGTTCCCACGATATCGTCGTGAACTGCTCCAACAAGTACTCCCATATCACTCTCAAAGAATACGTCTTTGCCTACCACCCCTGCTTCTCGGATGACCCGATCTTTGACCGGCAGTACCGCAAGGAAAACCCCATGGTGGTCCTCAACTCCGCGGACCTTCGCCTGGTCACCCGCACCATCATCTACTGCCCCCTGCCCAGCTTCTGGTGGTGGGTGGAGGAGTTCACGCCAGCGGGAATCCGCCAGCACACCGACCTCCAACAGCCCTACGTGGACTTCATAGAGTTTGAGCGCGGGGCACTGGACCCAGGCCTGTACAGAATGAAGGTGAACGTCAGCTTCGGTCCCGAGTCGAACAACACTTGGCTAGTTGCCGGGACCTTCGTCAAGGTGGTTAGAGCTCCGCTGGTGGCGGAAATAGCAGGTGGAAGTGCCAGAATGACAGGTGAGATTGGCTGTTTTATTTCATAATAATTACAATGGGCAGCTCATATACATCGCAAATTTTTTCTCAGATCATTCGCGTCCATTTACAC
>JABMCL010001023.1:155000-165000 GCA_018857735.1 Alviniconcha marisindica
GACTCCAAAGAAATCGCTACGACGAGCCACAGCCTCAGGGGCCGCGCTAACAATGGTGAGGTGTCAGAGCGCCCTTTCTCGGCTGAGCCCTGGGCGCGGGCATTTCATAATCAAGCTGAACCAACCGACATGCAAAACGCACAGTATTAACATACACACATTAGTCTTCAAGTTACCCCCCTCCTCCCCCGCCCCCCCAACCCCCCACCCCCCACACCCCCTTTGCCCCCGTCCGTCAACCCCCACCCCCGTCACACACACACACACACAACACACACACACACACACACACACACACACACACACACACACACACACACACACACAGTCCCTCACTCACACGTATCTCAGGGCACTCGGGGAAGCAGTACTGAAGGAAACCTTTTTTGACCTCCAGTCAGACTGATGGTCATCAGGCATTTTACCGGTCTAAGCGCTACCACGTGTCGGCAAACCGAAGGCTCGTGACGGAAGAGGCGGGGCCCACAGGTAGGCAGTGAGTCTGCTCGAGAGCGGAGAATGGCGCTATATAAAAAAGCGATCAGGAATAATAGGCACGGACCCTCGTAATTAAACCCTTCTGCACCCCGACTGATACTCACTTCTGCACCCCATCTGATAACCCCTTGTGCACCCCGACTGATAATCCCTTGTGCACCCCAACTGATAATCCCTTGTGCACCCCAACTGATAACCCCTTCTGCACTCCTTGCCTTCTGCACCCCAACTGATAACCCCTTCTGCACCCCAACTGATAACCCCTTCTGCACCCCGCTGATAACCCCTTCTGCACCCCAGCTGATAACCCCTTCTGCACCCCAACTGATAACCCCTTCTGCACCCCAGCTGATAACCCCTTCTGCACCCCACTGATAACCCCTTCTGCACCCCAACTGATAACCCCTTCTGCACCCCGACTGATAACCCCTTCTGCACCCCAACTGATAACCCCTTCTGCACCCCACTGATAACCCCTTCTGCACCCCGACTGATAACCCCTTCTGCACCCCGACTGATAACCCCTTCTGCACCCCGACTGATAACCCCTTCTGCACCCCAACTGATACCCCTTCTGCACCCCCCTTCTGCACCCCGACTGATAACCCCTTCTGCACCCCGACTGATAACCCCTTCTGCACCCCAACTGATAACCCCTTCTGCACCCCGACTGATAACCCCTTCTGCACCCCGACTGATAACCCCTTCTGCACCCCGACTGATAACCCCTTCTGCACCCCGACTGATAACCCCTTCTGCACCCCGACTGATAACCCCTTCTGCACCCCGACTGATAACCCCTTCTGCACCCCACTGATAACCCCTTCTGCACCCCGACTGATAACCCCTTCTGCACCCCAACTGATAACCCCTTGTGCACCCCAACTGATAACCCCTTGTGCACCCCTTGCCTTCTGCACCAAAACTAAGGGCCAGCCATTGACGCTGCGTTGTGTGCCGCAGAATTCAGTGGTGCGCCAGGACTGGGACGACCTGTGGTACGACCTCTACCATCCCACGCCCAACCCCACCAAGGAGCAGCTGACGGAGGTAGGTATCTCGGCAAGGCCCAGCCCAACGTCAGTGGGGCTAGGTAGGGGCGGAGTTGGGCGGGGCTAGGTGTGGAGGGGCGGGGCGGATCGAGGCTAGGTGAGCGGCGGGGGCGGGGCGGTGGGGGGGCGGGGCGGGCGGCGGAGTGAGGCTCGGTGGGGTGGGGCTGGGCTAGGTGGGTCTAGGCTGGGCGGCGACAGAAACATGTCTTGGATGTCGGTTCGTGGCTAGGTGGGGCGGGGCGGTGCTAGGTGTGGCGGGCGGGGCTAGGTGTGGCGGGGTGGCGGGCTAGATGTGGCGGGCTGGGCGGGGGCTAGATGTGGCGGGGCGGGGCGGGGCTAGGTGGGGCGAGGCTGGGCGGGGCTAGGTGTGGCGGGGCGGGGCGGGGCTAGGTGTGGCGGGCGGGGCTAGATGTGGCGAAGCGGGGCGGCTACAAAGCGGGTGGGGGGGTGGGGGTGGGTGGGTGGGGCACTGAAATTATCATAATGACTCACTACAGCTGACGGCCATGTTCGCCAGCATGGTGCAGGAATCTGAAACAAGAACGACTGCTAGCGTTCTGAAACAAGATCCAGACACATAAAAGGTTCAAAAGAACGCTATTTATTAGAACAAATCACAACATGCGAATTACCCCGTAAATTCGCAAGTTGTGTTTTGTCCTAATAAATAGCGGTCTTTTGAACCTTTTATGTGTCAGCATGGTGCAGGGTTGGGAGAGGTGGCACTGAGATGATGACGATGACTGATTCCAGCTGAAGGCCGTGTTCGCCAGCATGGTGCAGGGTTGGGAGAGGTGGCACTGAGATGATGACGATGACTGATTCCAGCTGAAGGCCGTGTTCGCCAGCATGGTGCAGGGTTGGGAGAGGTGGCACTGAGATGATGACGATGACTGATTCCAGCTGAAGGCCGTGTTCGCCAGCATGGTGCAGGGTTGGGAGAGGTGGCACTGAGATGATGACGATGACTGATTCCAGCTGAAGGCCGTGTTCGCCAGCATGGTGCAGGGTTGGGAGAGGTGGCACTGAGATGATGACGATGACTGATTCCAGCTGAAGGCCTGTTCGCCAGCATGGTGCTAGGGAGAGACACTGGATGTGCGGCTGTTCCGTGAAGGGCGTGTTCGGCACATGGTGCAGAGGTTGGGAGAGGTGGCACTGAGATGATGACGATGACTGATTCCAGCTGAAGGCCGTGTTCGCCAGCATGGTGCAGGGTTGGGAGAGGTGGCACTGAGATGATGACGATGACTGATTCCAGCTGAAGGCCGTGTTCGCCAGCATGGTGCAGGGTTGGGAGAGGTGGCACTGAGATGATGACGATGACTGATTCCAGCTGAAGGCCGTGTTCGCCAGCATGGTGCAGGGTTGGGAGAGGTGGCACTGAGATGATGACGATGACTGATTCCAGCTGAAGGCCATGTTCGCCAGCATGGTGCTAGGCAGAGACAAGGACTTGTCGCGGCTGTCGGGACAGGGCGTGGCGGCACTGGGAGAGGCTGTGGCAAGTACCCTGGCTAAAGCTGACACCATCGACGATAACACTGTGGTAATCATGCAGCTGTTTGCTTCAAGCAGCACTGGAACAGCTCTGTCTGTCTGTCTGTCTATATCTTTCTGTCTCTCTGTCTCTCTCTGTGTGTGTCTGTCTCTGTCTTTGTCTCTGTCTGTCTGTCTGCCTATCTGCCTGCCTGCCTGCCTGCCTGTCTGTCTGTCTGTCTCTCTTTCTGTCTCTCTGTCTCTGTCTCTCTGTCTCTCTCTGTCTCTCTGTCTCTGTCTGTCTCTGTCTCTGTCTCTGTCTCTGTCTGTCTCTGTCTGTCTGTCTGTCTGTCTGTCTGTCTGTCTGTCTGTCTGTCTCTCTGTCTCTCTCTCTCTGTCTCTGTCTTTGTCTCTGTCTGTCTGTCTGCCTGCCTGCCTGCCTGCCTGCCTGTCTGTCTGTCTCTGTCTCTGTCTGTCTCTGTCTCTCTGGCTCTGTCTCTGTCTGTCTGTCTCTCTCTCTGTCTGTCTGTCTGTCTGTCTGTCTGTCTCTCTCTTTAGTGAGGATGCCTGCAGCAGAATTTCGCTCTGGGTCAGGTTTCAAGAACTCCGTGTCCCTTGTTGGCCAGAAATCTTCAGAAGTTGTCGATCAAATCTGCACTGTTCACCGTTAGAAGGTTTGAGCTCAGCAAGCAGCCCCGAGTC
Source organism: Alviniconcha marisindica (assembly GCA_018857735.1). NCBI lineage: Eukaryota > Metazoa > Mollusca > Gastropoda > Provannidae > Alviniconcha > Alviniconcha marisindica. Next base: position 158,732 of record JABMCL010001023.1, read on the forward strand.
CTTGGCCGCTCACTCTTTCATAGTCTACACTGGACTCGGGAGTGAGAGTTTGTGGGTTCGGACATGTCTTACGTTGGGCAGCTGAAAGTACATTGCAATGTTGTGTCTGACAGCTGACCGGCAATGAGACAGCTGACCAGTAATGAGACAGCTCACCAGTAATGAGACAGTTGACCAGCAGTGACGTTGGGCAGTCGAAGGATTGTTGGATGTTGTGTCTGACAGCTGACCAGCAGTGACGTTGGGCAATGAAAAGAGCTTTGGATGTTGTGTCTGACAGCTGACCAGCAGTGACGTTGCGTTTGGCAATGAAAAGACCGTTGGATGTTGTGTCTGACAGCTGACCAGCAGGTCTGACAGCTGACCAGCAGTGACGTTGGGCAATGAAAGACCGTTGGATGTTGTGTTGACACTGACCAGCAGTGACGTTGGGCAATGAAAGACCGTTGGATGTTGTGTCTGACAGCTGACCAGCAGTGACGTTGGGCAATGAAAAGACCGTTGGATGTTGTGTCTGACAGCTGACCAGCTGTGACTTGGGCATGAAAAGACCGTTGGATGTTGTGTCTGACAGCTGACCAGCAGTGACGTTTGCATAAAAGACCGGGTGTGCACCGACAGCAGTGACGTTTGGCAATGAAAAGACCGTTGGATGTTGTGTCTGACAGCTGACCAGCAGTGACGTTTGGCAATGAAAAGACCGTTGGATGTTGTGTCTGACAGCTGACCAGCAGTGACGTTTGGCAATGAAAAGACCGTTGGATGTTGTGTCTGACAGCTGACCAGCAGGTTCATAAAACAGCTGACCAAGCAGTGACGTTTGGCAATGAAAAGACCGTTGGATGTTGTGTCTGACAGCTGACCAGCAGTGACGTTTGGCAATGAAAAGACCGTTGGATGTTGTGTCTGACAGCTGACCGGCAGTGACGTTAGGCAATGAAAAGATCGTTGGATGTTGTGTCTGACACTGACCAGCAGTGACGTTTGGCAATGAAAAGACCGTTGGATGTTGTGTCTGACAGCTGACCAGCAGTGAGGTTGCTGAGAAAGGAGCCAAGTCACTTCAGAGGCTGTACCAGACAAAGCCGTTCCCGGTTGGTGCCAGACTGGCCGAATCTGTTTTCAGTAAGTCACACAGGCTTGCACCGACAGGAAATATACCGAACGGTGCTTGACTGACGGAGTGACATAATGATCTCATATGATCACGGACGTGGAATTTATAGAGCGCTTTCAGCACCTTAGCGCTCTGTGCAACTGTTACACAAAAGTATTTAACATAGATTTACGCAAAGAGAAAAGTAAATGACTTAATAATACACTAATAAGTATAGCCGTTCATCCAGTCCATAATAAAACACACGCACACACGCACGCACGCACCACACACACACACACACACACACACACACACACACACACACACACACACACACACACACACACACACACACACACACACACACACACACGCTCGCGCATGCACGCACGCACGCACTCACGCACACAAACACACACACACATGCACGCACGCACGCACTCACGCACTCACGCACACAAACACACAATACACACACACACACACACACACACACACACACACACACACACACACACACACACACACACACACACACACACACACACACACACCACTGCAACACATCCACACTCCTCTCGACAATCATGACTCTGTGTGAGCGTCTGTGTGATCCGTCTGTGCAAAAGTGCGTGACGTGCTGTGTACGTGAGATTAAGTGGGTATGTGGTGTGAGTGTGTGTTATTGTTATCTGTCTGTGTTTGACCGTGTGGTTTCGTGTTGTCAATCGTCGTAGATGTCTGGTTGTGATGTGCTTTGTGTGTTCAGTCAAGATACCGCCAGACTTGCCTTCTTCCTCCATCCTCCTCTCATAATCATGACCTGTGTGTGTGTGTGTCTGTATGTTCTGTACCCAAGGCATGACGGGTCTGATCGACAAGATCCTGGCGTCCAGCCTGCCCTCCTACGACCTGTCCATCGGCGTGGGGCTGGTCTTCAACTCCACGGATACCGGACAGGACGAGTCCCTCTTCCTGGTCAGCCGTCTCAAGACTGCCCATTACGTCAGGGACATGCGCAAAATAAAGACGGTAAGATACACAACGTAATCATAACTGATTTTGGCCTGATTTATTTTTTTATTTGACGAGTGACTGGTTTTAGCCTGGTTTGTTTTTACCTGGTGTGAAGCGTTTTTAGCCTGATTTGTTTTCTCTTGACGTGCAACTGTTTTTTTGGTCTGATTTATTTTTTCTTGTGTGAACTCTTTTTTCAGTGAAACGGTGACTATTTTAACTTGTATTCATTTCCTAATGAAGCCTCAAAGAGGCGAAAGTTTGATAAGACAGCTATGCAAGATATAACAGTACTGTGATGTAGCCTGCGGACGCTGAGAATCCAGATCTGACAAATGTTCTCCCTTTAAGGTCTGGAGTCGGTCAGAATATAGCCATGCACGCATGCTTCGCCCACGGCCAGGAATCGATCTTCCAGGTCCATTCACCTTCATTTGTTTCTCCAAATCCTGTCCCGATATTTTAACTGCGTTAGATTGTAGCTAAAGCAGCTTCCCGTGTAAGCCCCGGGAATAAAGTGGGTTACCCAGCTCAGTCACAACAGACAGAACAGAATACAGAATACAGAATCTTTATTGTCTATGAATAACATAGAAATTTGCCTTACGACTGCATAAAAGATACAAGTAAAATAACACATAGTATAATAATACATGAACGTAAGTACACATAAAACACTGAGTACTTTGTCTTTGAGACTAGAGAGCACACGCACTCCGAAACAGTCAACCCTACCAGTTACACGCATCAACACATGCACTCTCAGGTCAAGCATTTTCTAGAAATACGAAAAGTACAACTCATCAAGTTCAGCCAAAACAGACAAAATACCTACACACCAACATCTCTGTTCAGAGAACACTATCACATAAATAGCATAGCAAACCCTCACATTAAAAGACAGCAAACTAAAATCACAGGTATCGTGCAAAACAGGAACCTAACATACTGACAGTGTTAGCACTGAAATAACCCCTGTCTCTCCCTCACCCCTTGCCTCAACCCCCCACCCTCTCCAGACATAATAGCTCTATCACAACAAACACAACATGGATTTCTAACACTACTGATTACATAAAAACACTCAAAAAGTGATCAGTTACAAACCCAGGTATCATGCCACAAGCGAGTTGTGCAGGTTCTCGTGGTGAGTGCCTGCGGAATAAGGTGGGTACCAGCATGTGCGTTATTGTACATCGATAGACAGACAAATGGTCGGTTATTGAAATGTAGCGGTTAATTAGACAAAGTTGTGATTCAGTGGCTTGTTGTTTGAACTGATGTAATCAAACGTTTGGATCAGCCATTCGTACTGAGGTGACCCTGTGCGGTTCACTGGACGCTCAGCTCCTGGAACTAACTGTCCCCCTGGCTGTCCACAGACCCGCACGCTCATGCCCAAACTGACCAAGGCGGTGGACACCATGCTGGACACGCTGATCAGCGGTGTGGTTCTGGGTCAGCCCCCAGTGCGGGTCAGGCGTGACGGCCTGGCCCTGGCCGTCAGCAAGATGACGGGCCGGAGTCTGAGCAACAGCACGGTGTCCGCGGGCACAGTGGATCTGCTGATGGACTCGGTGGACGAGAACGGAACGGAGAGTGACGCTGATCTCACGGTTGAGGTCAAGGTGGGTGATAATCGGGGTGTTGTTGTGTAACAATATCACTCATATCAAGTTTATATATCAATCGTATTCGTGTGTGTGTGTGTGTGTGTGTGTGTGTGTGTGTGTGTGTGTGTGTGTGTGTGTGTGTGTGTGTGTGTGTGTGTGTGTGTACATCTTGCACATAGTTATGTTTGCACCCTTGTCCATGATGTGCTATCAGTTTGTTAATTTGATAACAGTCTATCTCGATGTACATTACGCGTTTTATGTTTGTTCAGCGTTTGTCATAGCGTGTTTTGAATAGCCACCGAAGTAGTGTACTTACAGCGCTGTTTGATTGTTACATGGCTGGTGCCACGTGAACTTGCTGCCGTCTCGGCGGACGTTGTGTGTACACCATACAACCATGCACTTGATTACAGATTTATTCCAAGCCACATAGGCAGGGTGCATGCGTGTTTAGTTTTAACTGCCACCTGCACTTTTGGCAGAATGCCCAGGATATTTTACGCGCTACTGCGGTAACACGGGGTGGAACGGATTAAGGAATAAGAGTCAGCACAGAAAGTTGACCCTGGAGAAGAAAATCTCCCGCCGCTCCTGACGGGACTCGAACCCCTGTCCTTCCGATATCGAGGCCGGCGCTCTACAACTGAGCTATCTCTGTCTAATCAAATAGTGAACCCCTCCTGCTGTGGAATAATATACGCTAACCGTGTGTGTCTTCAGGCTCGTGTGTTCAACAAGAACCCGTACGCTTGGTCCAGAGACGCCTCCTCGTACGAAATCACCTCTCCCGTGGTCACTTTGAACATGACGGACAAGAAGGGGGCCCGGAAACTGCGCAAACTGACCATGCGCCTGAAGAGGGGAGGTAACACCCCGGTGCCGGTCGTAGACACGTATTCTTCCGAGGACACCCGAGCGGGGCCCGACGGCTGGCTCTTTCACCGAATGACGCTAAGATCCGGGTCCTCGGCGGTGGTGACGCGTTTCCAGCTGCCTGGCGACATGAGTCGGGTCGTGGCCTACTTCCGGACGGGGAGACCACCCACCAGCATCAGGTCAGCACTGGGCCTGGGAATTGTATATAATACAAGTATATATAATATGAAACAAAGATGACTGCCAGAGTTCCGAAACAAGATCAAAGTATACAAGATACTAAAAAGAATGCTATTTTAATTGGACAATAGAAGCAATGTGAAAATGTTAAGTGCAAGCACGTTTTTCAAGCTACAGTCAGACAGATAACGCACTAATAAACGAAGATTATGAGTGAACAGCCGAAGTGTGTTGTTGTTGTTGTTGTTGTGTGTGTGTGTGTGTGTGTCTAATGTTCGATAGGCGATAATGGTAATTTAAGCTACAATAATTAAGGTTTTGTTTGCTGAAATGTATGCTAATGTAGTATTTGTTATAAGATGTTTGTACAGCGCAGTGAGTTTAACTCTGGTTAAAGAATAGCGTTTTATAAGAATTATTTTTTATTATTATTGTATTTTAACGTATTGTCAACCGCACAGTCACCGGGGGACGAAAAAAGAAGAAGAATGTCAGCAACGAAACAAAGAACCACGACAGTCACCACTACCATCATCATTATCGTCATCATCATCGCTTTGCTCTGATACAGAGTGTACCATGCTTTGCTCGGATGCTGTGTGTACCAGGCTTTCCTCTGATGTCGTGTGTACCAGCTTTGCTCGGATGCCGTGTGTACCAGGCTTTGCTCGGATGCCGTGTGTACCAGGCTTTCCTCTGATGCTGTGTGTACCAGGCTTTGCTGTGATGTCGTGTGTACCAGCTTTGCTGTGATGTCGTGTGTACCAGCTTTACTGTGGTGTCGTGTGTACCAGCTTTGCTCGGATGCCGTGTGTACCAGCTTTGCTCGGATGCCGTGTGTACCAGGCTTTCCTCTGATGCTGTGTGTACCAGGCTTTCCTCTGATGCTGTGTGTACCAGGCTTTGCTGTGATGTCGTGTGTACCAGCTTTGCTGTGATGTCGTGTGTACCAGCTTTACTGTGGTGTCGTGTGTACCAGCTTTGCTCGGATGCCGTGTGTACCAGCTTTGCTCTGATGTCGTGTGTACCAGCTTTGCTCGGATGCCGTGTGTACCAGGCTTTGCTGTGATGCCGTGTGTACCAGGCTTTGCTCTGATGTCGTGTGTACCAGCTTTGCTGTGATGTCGTGTGTACCAGCTTTGCTGTGATGCCGTGTGTACCAGGCTTTGCTGTGATGCCGTGTGTACCAGGCTTTGCTGTGATGCCGTGTGTACCAGGCTTTGCTGTGATGCCGTGTGTACCAGGCTTTGCTGTGACATCGTGTGTACCAGGCTTTGCTGTGATGTCGTGTGTACCAGGCTTTGCTGTGATGCCGTGTGTACCAGGCTTTGCTGTGATGCCGTGTGTACCAGGCTTTGCTGTGATGCCGTGTGTACCAGGCTTTGCTGTGATGCCGTGTGTACCAGGCTTTGCTGTGATGCCGTGTGTACCAGGCTTTGCTGTGATGCCGTGTGTACCAGGCTTTGCTGTGATGCCGTGTG
>JABMCL010001023.1:170000-197500 GCA_018857735.1 Alviniconcha marisindica
TAGGTGCGGTGGCTGTTCGGGTAGGTGTGGCTGTTCAGGTAGGTGCGGTGGCTGTTCGGTTAGGTGTGGCTGTTCTGGTAGGTGTAGTAGCTGTTCGGGTAGGTGTGGCTGTTCAGATAGGTGTGATGGCTGTTCGGTTAGGTGTGGCTGTTCTGGTAGGTGTAGTGGCTGTTCGGGTAGGTGTGGCTGTTCAGGTAGGTGTGACTGTTCTGGTAGGTGTGGTGGCTGTTGGGGTAGGTGTGGCTGTTCGGGTAGGTGTGGTGGTTGTTCGGGTAGGTGTGGTGGCTGTTCGGGTAGGTGTGGCTGTTCAGGTAGGTGTGGCTGTTCGGGTAGGTGGGGCAGCTGTTCGGGTAGGTGTAGCTGTTCGGGTAGGTGTTGTGGCTGTTCGGGTAGGTGTGGTGGCTGTTCGGATAGGTGTGGCTGTCCGGGTAGGTGTGGTGGCTGTTCGGGTAAGTGTGGCTGTTCGGGTAGGTGCGGTGGCTGTACAGATAGGGCCAGGGGTGTGGTGGCTGTTCAGGTAGATGTGGCTGTTCAGGTAAGTGTGGTGGCTGTTCGGATAGGTGTGGTGGCTGTTCGGGTAGGTGTGATGGCTGTTCGGGTAGGTGTGGTGGCTTTTCGGGTAGTTGTAGCTGTTCGGGTAGGTGAGGTGGCTGTTCGGGTAGGTGAGGCTGTCCGGGTAGGTGAGGCTGTTCAGGTAGATGGGGCTGTTCGGGTAGGTGTGGCTGTTCCGGTAGGTGTGTCTGGTACAACATTGATAAAAAATCTTTTAATGCCAGCTATCTACCAATGCACAATAAAACGTGTTTTGGTACCTGTTAATATTTGATAGGCACTCACCACGGGAGTCTGCTAAAATCGCGTGAGATTATGAGCAGTGGCCCTACAGTAGGGAGGGAAGTTGGACATGGGGTGGTTTGCCATTACACGGGTGGTTTGTGCTTGCCGTGCAGTGGATGGTGGACATGGGGTGGTTTGCCATTACACGGGTGGTTTGTGCTTGCCGTGCAGTGGATGGTGGACATGGGGTGGTTTGCCATTACACGGGTGGTTTGTGCTTGCCGTGCAGTGGATGGTGGGCTACCTGCTGGACAACTACGTTGGGGACGACCGTTTCTACCTGATGACGGTCTACACGGGTCTGCGCAGCGGGGCAGGCACTCAGTCCAACGTCACCTTCATCCTGACCGGCAGCAAGGCCGACACCGGGGTCAGACAGCTGTCCGATGGAGAGAGGGTGAGTGTGGCATTGGTGGGGGTGGCAGCAAGGTCCGATGGAGAGAGTTTGAGTGTGGCATTGGTGGGGGTGGCAGCAAGGTCCGATGGAGAGAGGGTGAGTGTGGCATTGTTGAGAGTGGCAGCAAGGTCCGATGGAGAGAGGGTGAGTGTGGCATTAGTGGGGGTGGCAGCAAGGTCCGATGGAGAGAGGGTGAGTGTGGCATTGGTGGGGGTGGCAGCAAGGTCCGATGGAGAGAGGGTGAGTGTGGCATTGGTGGGGGTGGCAGCAAGGTCCGATGGAGAGAGGGTGAGTGTGGCATTGGGTGGCAGCAAGGTCCGATGGAGAGGGTGAGGTGGCATTGGTGGGGGTGGCAGCGAGGTTGATGGAGAGAGGGTGAGTGTGGCATTGGGTGGCAGCAAGGTCCGATGGAGAGAGGGTGAGTGTGGCATTGGTGGGGGTGGCAGCGAGGTTGATGGAGAGAGGGTGAGTGTGGCATTGGGTGGCAGCAAGGTCCGATGGAGAGAGGGTGAGTGTGGCATTGGTGGGGGTGGCAGCGAAGGTTGATGGAGAGCGGGTGACTGTGGCATTGGGTGGCAGCAAGGTCCGATGGAGAGAGGGTGAGTGTGGCATTGGTGGGGGTGGCAGCGAGGTTGATGGAGAGAGGGTGAGTGTGGCATTGAATGGGGATGACGGCAAGGTCCGATGGAGAGCGGGTGAATGTGACATTGGTGGGGGTGGCAGCAAGATCTGATGGAGAGCGGGTGACTGTGGCATTGGGTGGCAGCAAGGTCCGATGGAGAGAGGGTGAGTGTGGCATTGGTGGGGGTGGCAGCAAGGTCTGATGGAGAGAGGGTGAGTGTGGCATTGATGGAAGTGGCAGCAAGGCCGACACGGGGTCAGACAGCTGTCCGATGGAGAGAGGGTGAGTGTGGCATTGGTGGGGGTGGCAGCAAGATCTGATGGAGAGCGGGTGACTGTGGCATTGGGTGGCAACAAGGTCCGATGGAGAGATGGTGAGTGTGGCATTGGTGGGGGTGGCAGCAAGGTCCGATGGAGAGAGGGTGAGTGTGGCATTGATGGGATTGGCAGCAAGGCCGACACCGGGGTCAGACAGCTGTCCGATGGAGAGAGGGTGAGTGTGGCATTGGTGGGGGTGGCAGCAAGATCTGATGGAGAGAGGGTGAGTGTGGCATTGGTGGGGGTGGCAGCAAGATCTGATGGAGAGAGGGTGAGTGTGGCATTGGGTGGCAGCAATGTCTGATGGAGAGAGAGAGTGAGTGTGGCTTTGGTCTGTATGGCAAAACAGTGATCAGGTAATACTGGTGGGTATGACAAAAGAATGGGTATGTATCTCTGGTTCGAATGAAAAAAGACTGAGTATATGGTACTGGTTCGAATGGCAACAAAGTGTGTATGTGGCACTGGTTCGGATGGCAACATAGTGTGTATGTGGCACTGGTTCGAATGTGTGTTTTTTGTGTGTTTCCTGCCTCTGATCATTCGTATATCATAGTTCTCTGTGTTTTTTCGTGTGCATATCTACATAAGTGTTGACGAGTGTTGTGGTGTGTGTGCTTTCCTCCAGCCGCTGAGCAGGGGCAGCGTGCTGTCCTACATCCTGAGCACCAGCAGTGACCTGGGTCACCTCAAGGTCCTGCGACTGTGGCACGATGACTCGGCGCAAGGGGAAGACGCCTCCTGGTACCTGTCCAGAGTGGAGCTGGAGGACCTACAGACCGGAGATAAGTGAGGCGGGGAGGAGGGGCGGGCGTGGGGTGGGGGTGGGGGGGGGACGATTGGGGTGGGGGGGGATTGGGGGGGGGGGGATTGGGGTGGGGGGGGCGATTGGGGTGGGGGTGGGGATTGGGGTGGGGGGGCGATTGGGGTGGGGGGGGCGATTGGGGTGGGGGGGGGCGATTGGGGGGGGGGGGGCGATTGGGGGGGGGGGGCGATTGCGGGGGGGGGGGCGATTGGGGGGGGGGGATTGGGGGGGGGGGGGATTGGGGTGGGGGGGGGGGATGGGGTGGGGGGTGGGGCGAGTGTGGGGGTGGGGGGGGGGGGGCACTGGGGTGGGGTGGGGCGTGGGTGGGGGGGGGCCGATTGGGATGGGAAGTTGTGTGTCGGCCGGGGATGCGGGGGGGGGGGGCGATTGGGGGGGGGGGGGGGGGGGGCGATTGGGTGGGGGGGGGGCGATTGGGGTGGGGGGGGCGATTGGGGTGGGGGGGGGGCGATTGGGGTGGGGGGGGGGGGTCACCGTGTGTACGTATTACCTATTTGTACTTGTACATTCCACAGCTGAGGCCGAAAAATATAAGTTTTTTCGCCGATCAAAAGGTGGGCTCAAGCTGTCCTCACCGCTTGCAGACTGACCAGTCCATTCTCTTGCCTCGTTGCTACCACCACCACCACCCACCACCCCACCCCACCATACCATCCACTCTGCTCTGGAATTGTCCACGCTTTCCCGCCCTTTTGTCAATCACAAACAAATACCCCCTCCTTCGCAGACCCCCCCCCCCCCTGCCCCCTCCCCCCCCCCCCCCCCCCCCGCCCCCCCGAATTTTATTTTATTTTAAATACCCCCTTCCTTTCTGCAGATACCCCACCCCCACCCTCCTTGCCTGGCCAACCTGCCCCCCCCCCTCCCCCCCACCCAACACCCTACCTGCCTCTCGGTGCCACTGCTGTTTGAAGTTAGTTTATCGTTCATTCTTGTCTTTAAACACCACTTATTTATCACTACTGAGTTCTTACACCGGTCCCTCCCTGTTTCGACCTCCAGGTACAACTTCATCGTTGAGAGATGGTTTGCCCGAGACAAAGAGGACGGGCTGATAGACCGTGTCTGTCCTGCCACCGCCAAGGTCGAGGCCTTGAACTTTGACCAGCTCTTCCAAGAGCGTGCGCGGGTGGAGGTCACGGACTCGCACCTGTGGCTGTCGTGTCTCATGCGACCTGACCGCAGCTCCTTCACTCGCAGACAGCGAGTGTCCTGCTGCTTCGCCCTGCTGCTGCTCACCATGATCACCAGCGCCCTCTTCTATCAGCCCGAGGACAACGAAACAGGGGAGAGCACCAGTGAGTCTTTGAGTTCATGGCTGTACATTTTTCTTTTGAAGAGCTCAACCCTGTCATCTTTTAAAGCCAAACTGAAATACTTCGTCTTCTCACAGTATTTCCTACCCAGCTAATATCAATACCCAGTTTCTGCTACAGTCATTGCGCGCGCGCGTGCGTGCGTGCGTGCGTGCGTGCGTGCGTGCGTTGCGTGCGTGCGTGCGTGCGTGCGTGCGTGCGTGCGTGCGTGCGTGCGTGCGTGCGTGTGTGTGTGTGTTTCCATATAATACCTTATGTAAATTGTTCTGGCAGGTGCGCTACATGTGTATAGAATATTGTATTTAGGTTAATATGTATCATGTGAGCACTCAGGGCGTTGATGAGCGCATAATTAATGTACATCATTATTATTAAGAGTTTACCTTCATTTGTTTTATTGTCTCTTTTCTCTTTGTTTCGGTTGTGGCTTTCCGTGATTGCGTTGCCATTATTTCCCAGACAAACTTGGCATGGAAGTGAGCGTCGGACCGCTGCGTTTCTCCTTGACAACGCTGTGGACGTCCACTGTGTCCATCGTCATCACCACCATCCCTCTCTTCATCTTCGTCATCCTCTTCAGGTCCTACAGACCCATGCCAGGACCCAGGGTCACCGCTCTCAACCAACCCACGACCCAGACCCGGATGGCGAAAATGTGAGAGTTGAATGACTATAGCCGTGGCCTTTCCTTCTGCTAGCGGGGTGCTTATATTTAACTTTGCGTCACGCCTGTTTGCCTTAGCTCTGTTAGAGGGGCGCCCCTTCGATTGAGCCCTTGATGACACATGAAGACGACTAATAAAACTGCGAAATTTGAAACCTGTTTTCTTCCTTTTTCGCACTGGCATGTGAAAGGATTTTCATCAAAACATATAGCATTGAAAGTCGATAGGTTATAGGACCGGAAAATATACTGTTTGAGGAAGCTTTGCATATCTCTGTCAGTTCGTTGCTTGAAAAAGATGATTCTGATGAACATGTGCACATGTTCTGTATTCTTTTTCACATTTTGTGTTTTGATCCGGTTTAAAAACATTACCAGTCAGCTTTTGCTTTTTTTTTTTTGCTTTTTTTTTATTCAGCCTGAAATTCTCCCAAAAGCGCAAGCCGGAGCCAGACGAAGAGAAGGGACTGCCGGGATCTGAAGGTCTGGAGGAAAGAGAAGAAAAGGCCGACAATGGAGAAGAAAAGTCAAAAGACGAAGAAACCCGAGAGGACAGAGACGAGGAGAAACCAACCCACGGGCAAAGAGACGCCGAGGAAGCAAGCCAAGAGAAGAAAGAAAAGGACGAGGAAAAGATGGAGGAGACAGCAAAACACGAAGAGAACGACGAAAAGAACAAAGACGGCGAGCGTGACCCAGAAAACAGCACAGGCCCATGGGGATTTGGCGCTGAGGAGGAGGGTGACCCAGAAAACGTCACGACTAAAGACCGGGTCAGATTAAACCTCTCAGACCTCTTTGACAACGTGCTCCAGCAGAACCCTCTGCCCCACTTCTGTGTGTACGTCACCTGGGTGATGCTGGTGGTCACCATGGCGATCTGCGCCTTCTTCCTCATCCTCTACAGTATGCAGTGGGGGTCCACCACCTCGGAGGAATGGCTGGCGTCCTTCTTCGCCTCCTTTGCGGAGAGTTTCTTCCTGTTTGAGCCGGCGAAGGTGGGTGTGGGTGTTCTTCGCCTCCTTCACGGAGAGTGTCTTCCTGTTTGAGCCGGCGAAGGTGGGTGTGGGTGTTCTTTGCCTCCTCCGTAGAAAGTGTCTTCCTGTTGAGCCACTGAAGGTGGGTGTGGATGTTCTTCGCCTTCTCCGTGGAGAGTCTCCTCCTGTTGAAACCAACAATGGTGGGTGGATAGGAGTTGCATGTGCAAGTGAATACATGGATAAAAATTAAAGGATGAGTAGGTGCGTGGGTTGGATTTGCTGCTGTCGGGAAATGAAGGGTGTGAATGGGTAACAATATGAATGAATATTTGTGGCCCGTGAAATTACGTGAAGATGATGGGCTGAAACCATAGGTTGTGGGTTGGATCACGCGATTGTTGCTATGTGCGAACAGAGGTCTAAGTGAATCGGATTTCCCCGCCGGTAATACCAATGTCAGCCTGTTGATCGAGCGGATCACGACTGTCTGTGTGCAGGTGCTTCTGCTGGCCTATCTGCTGGCCTACTGTGCAGGCAATCCTTTCTCCGTCACTCAGCACCAGTACGTCGACCTCCACCGTGTCCACAGGGAGATGCGGACCTTCGGCAGCCCACATGTAGGTCAGTAGCAGGACAGTCATGACTGCGAGACAGGTATAGCCGACTAGAATACAGGTCTAGCCAGCGAGGACACAGGTCTTTTGTCCCTAATATCTGAGACATCTGAGAACATTTAGCCCCACATCATCATCGACACGGGTTAGTGGAAAGCTAACCATTCAGATCTGGTCAGTGAAAGGTCTAACCAGCGAGGACACAGGTCATTGGCAGAACTAACCAGCCAGAACACAGGTCATTGGCAGAACTAACCAGCCAGAACATAGATCAGTGGTTAGGCTATATAACCAGTCAGAACATGTCTTTTTTCAGACACCAGGGCCCAGCTTGCCAAGAGTAGTATAATTGTGTATGAGGCCTCGATTCTAGTTTTCTACAGTTCTCCCTTTGTTTGTAGTCCATACCATACGTTGAAACCCAAACCTGCGTGCTAACAGAGGATGCTATTAGGAACAGAGGATGTTATTGGCCTCCATGCAACCCTTCGTAAAATCTGTCAACTTGACCGGTAAGCCAAGCTGCCCAAAATCCGGTGGGCGATCAGAGCAGTGTTCATGTAGAACCACATGCGAGCGCAGTGAGTCTGCTCAAGAGAGCGGAGAATAGCGCTATATAAGCGATCATCAATCAATCAATCATACGACCATGCAAACCTTTAGACGAGATCCAAACACATAAAAGGTTCAAAAGAACGCTATTCATTAAAACCTTCAGACGTTTAGGCGTTCCTCCACACCAGAAAACAAGCTGCATAAACCGGCAGGCGACCAGAAGTCTTTCTGGATGACTGTGTTCCCTTTTGACAGAATTCATTTTTTTTTCCAGACCACGAAATCAAACCGCCCAAGCCGGTGTCTAAACGTGTCCTGAAAAAAGCGATGAAGCTCCGCCAACAGGAACAGCTAGCTCAGAGCGTTTTCTTCGAGCTGATCATCTACACCATCTTCGTCTTCTGCATCTTTTCTCTCTCCTATAGCAACCGAGATCAGAGGGCGTATCGGACCAACCAGCACCTGGACAACCTGCTCTATTCTGCCAGCGGTCACGCCCCATTTCCCTTTGAGTCCGTGAGTTGGTGAACTGGTTTGTACTTGGTACTTTACGATCTTGATGGAACAACGAAAATTACTCCTATGGATTTTGCATTCTGTCTTGTGATAAAGATGATCTGTTTTAACTCTGTAATAACACGCTGTTGTTATATGTAGATTGTCAGATCCTCAGCTTAATATAATTATTTGTGTATGTCAATAAATACATTCTTCGCGAAAACTGAACAAAGCAGAACATACTATTTTATCAAACGTCAGTGGCATCAGGGATGAATTTGAAATCCGGTAAATCAACAAGACTGTTCAGCCGGTTTATCAAGAGATTACTCCTGTCACTTTATTAGATGAATGTTGGGTGAACTGTTTGCGTATGATGAGATCAGTTTGATATATTTTGTACGTTTCTTCTTTTTCTTGGTCTCCTTGTGCTTCCCACTACACTGCGTCTTGTCGTTGTCGTCGTTGTGTTGTTGCTGTTTTTGTAGTTGTTGTAGTTGTTGTTGTTGCTGTTGTTGCTGCTGTTGTTGTTGTTGTTGTTGTCGTTGTCGTCGTTGTTGTTGTTGCTGTTGTTGTAGTTGTTGTTGTTGTTGTTGCTGCTGCTGCTGCTATTGTTGCTGTTGTTGTGGCTGCTGTTGCTGCTGCTGTTGTTGTTGTTGTTGTTGTTGTTGTGCCTGCTGCTGCTGCTGCTGCTATTGCAGACTGAGCTGCTAGTTATCCCAAAGGAATCGAAAAGGCAGACGATTTACATTTTCTTTCAACGTTTTTTTCCATCGTGCATGTTTCTGTTTGTTTCTGGCCACAGATCTCATCTAGGGAGGACGTAATGCTTTACATGAACCAGACCTTGCTGACCTCCGCCTTCCCCTGGATCGACATGGTGGGCAACGAGTTGCCATGGCAACAACGACTCTACACTTCCGATGGCGTCAGCTTCCGGGTGGGGCCTGTGCGCGTGCGTCAAGTCAGAATGCCGCACCGTGAGTCCAGGTTTTTATTTCGTGTCAGTGTTAGTGACGTGTGCGTCAGGTCAGAATTAACGCATCCCCCTAAGTCCAGGTTTATATTTATATCAGTGTTAGTGACGTGCGCGTCAGGTCAGAATGCCGCGTCGTAAGTCCAGGTTTTTGTTTTATGCCGGTGTTAGGGACGTGTGCGTCAGGTCAGAATGCCGCGTCGTAAGTCCAGGTTTTTGTTTTATGCCGGTGTTAGGGACGTGTGCGTCAGTTGAGAATACCGCGCGCTGAGTCCAGGTTTCCGCTTTGAACATAGCTGTTGCTGTGACGCTTGCACCGGCTGTTCTGTAAATGGTCTTTCACTGCTGAGGTTGTTTTTGTGAAGCGTCAGGAGCTGTGTGAGAGTCGAGGTGGCCGTCCTGGGCTGTCCGTCCTAACGAGCCTTTTGGTTTCCGTGGACGTAAAGCTATATTGAACCATGCTTCGGCATTGGTCTCAGCTTGTCCCTAATATGTCAACTGACATCTGAGGACATTAAGCAACATAGTTCAGGAGCTGTGTGAGAGTCGAGGTGGCCGTCCTGGGCTGTCCGTCCTAACGAGCCTTCTGGTTTCCGTGGACGTAAAGTTATATTGAACCATGCTTCGGCATTGGTCTCAGCTTGTCCCTAATATGTCAACTGACATCTGAGGACATTAAGCAACACTACCTACCTACCTACCCTTGTGAAGCGTGATTACGACAATGAGCGAGGACATTTAGCGTAAACCCCTGGCCTCGCTTTCTGGCACAAACCCTTGCTGGGAGTCTGCGTTTGCCGTAGTCGTTTAAGGCATTTGGCTGGTAAGCAGACGGACCGAAGTTCGAATCCTCTTCGGCTCACAATAATTTTTCTTCGCAGGTTCTGGTTCATACATAATGTCAAGTGGCTTTGCACTCCCACAGCTTGATTTTTTTATTGGAAGAAAATAGGCTGCCGTAGTAGTCGTACGTGTTTCTGTACGTGTTTCTGACGGTTAGTCCTGATCGGACATGTAGGCATGCTGTTTAAAATATTTTGAGGTTATTAATTTTTATTTAAAAAAAAAAAAAGTTCCTGTGATTATCTGTTCAGTTATTTTTTTACTCCAGCAAAGCATCTTGCCTTCTACAATATTAGTCCTTGCTGGACGTGAAGGCGTGGTGTTAAAAATATTCCAAGGTTGTTTTCTGGTTATCAAACAATGGTATCTACACACTTATTGACACTTTTCAATGCAGTAGAACATCCCAAAGTCCTACGCTGGTACCCACGCCTTGACGGCAGTCAGTCACCAGTGTACCCATTCACTGTGTTGTAGAGAGGACCCTGAAGGTCCTACGCTGGTTCCCACGCCTTGACGACAGTCAGTCACTAGTGTTCCCATTCACTGTGTTGTAGAAAGGACCCTGAAAGTCCTACGCTGGTACCCACGCCTTGACAGCAGTCAGTCACCAGTGTTCCCATTCACTGTGTTGTAGAAAGGACACTGAAAGTCCTACGCTGGTTCCCACGCCTTGACGGCAGTCAGTCACCAGTGTTCCCATTCACTGTGTTGTAGAAAGGACCGTGAAAGTCCTACGCTGGTACCCACGCCTTGAGGGCAGCAGCGGGGAAGTGTACCCATTCACTGTGTTGTAGAAAGGACCCTGAAAGTCCTACGCTGGTACCCAGGCCTTGAGGGCAGCAGCGGGGAAGTGTACCCGCCCTACTGCAGCCAGCAGGAAGAGAGGGGCAGTTACTGCTTGGGCTGGAAGCCCACCCCTTGCTCAGACGAGGAGCTGACCAACAAACTGAGCGTGGCCTCCTGGAGTTACCAGGCCGACGTCTTGCCCGTCTCCATCTGGGGAACCCACGCCTACTACTCCAGTGGTGGCTACATTGCCGATTTCACCGTCAACAGGTAGGCTGTGGATTCGTGCGGGTGTCTACTGTTGTAAATGAAACGGACCCTGTTGCAGCATTGCCTTTTCTGATTTTCTGGGGACCCGAGGCGAAAATTCGTCTGTTAGGAACGCTGCAGAGCGAGAATTCTTTTTTTTTCTTTTTTTATCCCGTTGTTTAAGATCCTGAATAATCCTCTCGTTCTTTATGACTAGCCTACCGGACAGCGAGTAAAAGTTGTGTGTGACTCGTTGCAAGGAAAGCTATGAATGCTGCAGTAGAAGTTGTGTGTGACTCGTTGCAAGGAAAGCTATGAATGCTGCAGTAGAAGAATTCGTTCTCAGGCTTCGCGAAACCAAAGGCTTGTATTGCCGTGATGGAGTGGAGGTGTAGTTAGTCCATGGCGCTTTGTCCACATTGATTAGTTCTTCTCCGTCATCATCATCATCATCATCATCATCATCATCGTCATCGTCATCATTCTCCTCATCGTCCGCATAAACACGTTGTCGGCCTGAGCCGAGGTGTACAGGACTCCATCAGTGAGGTGAGTAAACTGTTCCCGATTCCCGCTGATAGTGTATTCGTATCGGTCTACACAGAGATGTCGTGCTGAAGACGATGAGAGAGTTGAACGAGGAGCGTTGGCTGGACCTGCAGACGAGAGCGGTGTTCGTGGAGCTGTGTCTCTACAACCCCAACACCAACCTCTTCACCTTCCTCCGCATGGGGGCCGAGTTCCCGGAGACAGGCGGCAACAACGTGTGGCGGGACCTGAACACCCTGCGCCTCTACCAGCATCTGGGCGCGCTGGGCGCCTTCGTCTTCGTGTGCGAGCTGCTGGCCATGCTCTTCCTGCTCGTCCTCACCGTCAAGGCCATGCTGAAGGTCAAGGCCCAGAAATGTGCCTACTTCACAGACTTCTGGCAGGTGAGAGAACAGTTTCATATATACGGTGATCTATCTCGTTGTTACTGTCTCCGTCTGTAGTCCTGTGCCTATTTCACTGTCACTGTCTCGGTCATGTTGAAGATCAAGGCCAAGAAATGAGCCTACGTCACAGACTCCACTGGCAGGTGAGAGAACCTTTCGATATAATTATACGGTGATCCTTCTCGTTGTCACTGTCTCCGTCTGTAGTCCTGTGCCTATTTCACTGTCACTGGCACGGCCATGCTGAAGGTCAAGGCCAAGAAATGTGCCTACGTCACAGACTTCTGGCAGGCGAGTGAGCCTGGGAACTCAAGAGCGGATGTCGATTTTTTAAAACATGTGTTTATAAATCAACACACGAGGGAACTAATTAACGCTCGAAATACATAACACAAGTACCACAACAAAGACCTGAGTCGCCTACGGTAACTCTCACCTGGCAGGCGTGTAAATACAAGGTACATAAACTCCACCTGAGGTACATGTTTCAGATTTGTTACTTGTATTGATAGTTTTATTATGTGTCTTGCCGTTCCGCTTCATGAGCTAACGATAGGTAATAGAGGTGTGTGTTTTTACACCCAAGCAACCATGACGGTTATATCAGGTGAATGAGCTATGTTTTGTTTTGTCTTTCTGCCTTTGCTTCGGTTTTACCTGCGTGGTGCCGACAATGAGGCTGTATATAATTCTTATGATAAAGATGCTAAGTATCTGTAGCTTTTAGCTTCAGTGTCGTGTGTGTGTGTGTGTGTGTGTGTGTGTGTGTGTGTGTGTGTGTGTGTGTGTGTGTGTGTGTGTGTGTGTGTGTGTGTGTGTGTGTGTGTGGTGTGTGTGTGTGTGTGTGCGTGCGTGCGTGCGTGCGTGCGTGCAGTGCGTGCGTGCGTGCGAGTGTGTGTATGTGTGTGTGTGTGTGTGTGTGTGTGTGTGTGTGTGTGTGTGTGTGTGTGTGATGCGGTGTGTGTGTCTTCGTGCGTGCGTGTGTGTGTGCAGGTGCTGGATCTGATGACGCTGGTTGTGTCTTACGTGGCCGTAGCGTTCTACGTCACCAGGATACTGAGTATCAATGAGGTCATGGCCCGCTGGCGTCACGATCCCAAAGTAGGTCAAGCACCGCCAGATTATGCTGTCTGCTGCTCCATCTATCTTCTTGTCTTTCTCCACGGGGAGGAGGAGGGGGCTGGGAAGGAAGGGGGGTGATTCTGGTGCAATGCTCTTTCAGTGTCGCCTCCATCATCGTTTCGTGCTTTATTTGATATCATATTCACAATTGTATCATTGGCGGGAGCTGGCACAAGTGTAATTTTTTGTGTGGAAACAAACATAATTTTGTCGTAACAAAATTATGTTTGTCGCGACAAATTCGCGTCAAGCATACTTTTATCGCCACCAAAGACGTGTTTTGTCGCGACAAAACATTTATCGCGACAAAAATTATACTTGTGGCAGCTCCCGCCAATGATGCAGTTGTCCCAATTAGCCATTGCATTGAATAAAGATAAAGAATTGCCTTTGAATGATGGTGTGGGAAAGCTGTATAGTGTTTTTGTTTGTTTTGTTTTTAAATGAATAATAGTTCCATGAAAGTAGTCGAACGAGAAAGCGTGAAACGACTCAGTACACCACCGGTGACCAAAACCAAACATGGCAGCATCATTAGATAGCGCGTGCTATGGCACGTGACAAAGGCTTGAACCCATGTCCCCAGAGCTGGTGGGGGGGTGGGGGGGGTCCTTTTGATTAATTGATTTTGATTGATGATCGCTTATATAGCGCCATTCTCCGCTCTCTTGAGCAGGCTCACTGCGCTCGCATGTGGTTCTACATGAGAGACTAGCTTTTTATAGCGCGTTTTTTGAATATCCACCGAAGTGGTGTACTTAAGCACTGGCATGGCTGGTGCCACATGAAACACGGCGCAACTCGGCGCGTGTTCTGTGTACGCCATACAACCGTGCACCACGTCACTTCATGCAAAACCACATACGTGAGGTGTATGCGTGTTTAGCTGTAACCTGCCACCTGCACTTTTGGCAGAATGACCGGGATCTTTTACGTACTACTGCGGTAACACGGGGGTGGAACGGATACCGAAATAAGAGTCAGCACAGAAAGTCCACCCTGGAGAAGAAAATTCTCCCGCCGCTCCAGCAGGGATTCGAACCCGCGACCTTTCAGTCACGAGTCCGGCGCTCTAACCACTGAGCTATCCCCGCCCCCTGATTGAGTGATCGTTTTTACATGGCGCTGTTCTCTGTTTCCAACGGATTCACTGCGCTGTGGTTGCAAGTGGCCATGTGACTAGTTTAACATTGCACTTTTAAGCTTGGAGCGTGAGGGGGGGGGAGGGGACGGGGGGGAATTGCCGCACGATGTGTCTGTCTGTGACATTCCGTTATAATGTTCCACGTTTTTGCAAGACGGTTAGTGTAGCTTGGAACTGGCTTTGCAGGTTTACGTGGACTTCTACCTGCCCGTGCTGTGGGACGCCATCTACGGCTACATCCTGGCCGGCCTGGTGTTCGTCCTCTCCATCCGCCTGCTGCGAGTGCTGGGCTACAACCAGCGGATCGCCATGCTGGCCACCGTCCTCTCTCGCTCCGGACCCGCGCTCGTCGGCTACTCCCTCGTCTTCTTCATCATCCTCTCCGCCTACGTGTCTGCTGGCCACGTCCTGTTCGTGACGAGCATGGAGCAGTTCCGGTCCCTGCTGAGCACCTACTCCACGCTCTACATCGTGCTGCTGGGCACCAACCGGATCGGCAAGTGGATCAGGACGTCCCCGCTGTGGGCCCAGGCCTACTACATCTCCTTCACCTTCCTCGTCCTCTTCGTCCTCTACTCCATGTTCCAGGTGAGGTTAGGAGGGCTTGGATCAGGCTGGGATGGGGTGGAGGGGTTATTGGATCAGGCTGGGATGGGGTGGAGTGGTTATTGAGAGGGTGCATGTTTACTGGTTGCCGCATCTTTCGCCTCGGAGACACCGAAACGCACACACGCGTACTCGTACGTGTATACATGGAATCACACGCACAAGCACACTCTCTGTTTGTGCCTCCATCTCTCTTTGTCTTCTGTCACTTTCTCAGCGTGTTCTCTCTCTCTCTGTGTCTCTGTCTCCTCTCTCTGTTTGTCTTTGTCTCTTTCTCTGTCTCTCTCTGTCTATCTGTCTCTCTCTGTCTCTCTCTCTTACACACACACACACACACACACACACACACACACACACACACACACACACACACACACACACACACACACACACACACACACACACACACACACACACACACACACACACACTCTCTTTCTCTCTCTCTTTACTTCTCTCTTCATCCCTCTCCCCCACTCCCTCCCTCCCTCCTTCTCTCTCCCTCTCTCAGTAGCCTTTGTTCCTGCCCCGCCAGGCTATCCTGTGCGACATGACGGTGTTGGTGAAACGTGACGTGCGCAACCTGCCGTCCCCTTACGGCGTCACCGACGTCATCAGCAAGTTGTACAGAGACTTCGCCGCCCATTTCCTCCGCTGGCCCCTTGTCCGCAGCAACGTCACCGGTGCGTAACCACGATGTTGTCCGACACAGCAACGTCACCGGTGCGTAACTGTACTGTTGTCCGACACAGCAACGTCATCGGTGCGTAACTGTACTGTTGTCCGACACAGCAACGTCACCGGTGCGTAACTGTACTGTTGTCCGACACAGCAACGTCACCGGTGCGTAACTATACTGTTGTCCGACACAGCAACGTCACCGGTGCGTAACTGTACTGTTGTTCGAGACAGCAACGTCACCGGTGCGTAACTATACTGTTGTCCGACACAGCAACGTCACCGGTGCGTAACTGTACTGTTGTTCGAGACAGCAACGTCACCGGTGCGTAACTGTACTGTTGTTCGAGACAGCAACGTCACCGGTGCGTAACTATACTGTTGTCCGACACAGCAATGTCACCGGTGCGTAACTGTACTGTTGTTCGAGACAGTAACGTCACCGGTGCGTAACTATAGTGTTGTCCGACACAGCAACGTCACCGGTGCGTAACCACGATGTTGTCCGACACAGCAACGTCACCGGTGCGTAACTGTACTGTTGTTCGAGACAGCAACGTCACCGGTGCGTAACTGTACTTTTGGGTCCGAGACAGCAACGTCACCGGTGCGTAACTGTACTGTTGTTCGAGACAGCAACGTCACCGGTGCGTAACTATACTGTTGTCCGACACAGCAACGTCACCGGTGCGTAACTGTACTGTTGTTCGAGACAGAACGTCACCGGTGCGTAACTATAGTGTTGTCCGACACAGCAACGTCACCGGTGCGTAACTGTACTGTTGTTCGAGACAGCAACGTCACCGGTACGTAACTGTACTGTTGGCCGAGACAGCAACGTCACCGGTGCGTAGCTATACTGTTGTCCGACACGGCAACGTTACCGGTGCGTAACTGTACTGTTGTTCGAGACAGCAACGTCACCGGTGGGTAACTGTACGGTTGTCCGACACAGCAATGTCACCGGTGCGTAACTGTACTGTTGCTGGATCATCTGCGGACAGTGCCACAAAATGCGTGCGCGCTGTGTGTGTGTTTGTGTGTGTGTACGTGTGCGTGCGCGTGTTTGCGTTCGTGTGTGTGTGTGTGTGTGTGTGTGTGTGTGTGTGTGTGTGTGTGTGTGTGTGTGTGTGTGTGTGAACACAGAGTAAATTTCAAGTGTGATCTCACATTTTTATATAACCCATTTCATGTACTCGTTAATTCATTCCGTGCATACACGTTGGAGAACATGGACGTACGTGAAGTGGGTAGACAGGGACCTTGCCGAGTAGATGACATGACCTGCTCATCGTATGGTCTTCGTACTCACGCACCTCTCACCAAAACATCCTTTTTTATGTAAGTTCGAGTTCAGTGTTGCTTAACGTCCACAGAGACCGTACAGACTGTTACGGATTAGGAGCCCTGGACGGCCACCTTAACTTTCACACAGCTTCTTCTTCTTTCGTGGTGCTTTACGTCATCAGAAACGATAAGGCTTATTAGGGACGGGCGATGGTGGGGGAAGAGGGGTATCATATACCTATCGCTGCACTATCACCACCAGAATGACTCCTGCATTAAAATGGGCAGCGGTGAGAGACATTTAATGTTTCATTAATTGTGAGGACAAAGTCACAAGACAGTGTCCACAAACCACAACCTTTTTCAAGAGAAAGGAGAGACGAAGCGGAATCGAGCCGAGGCCCTTCTGCTTACCAGTCTAACGCCTTACCGCTGGGCCAAACGGCTCACATTTTCACGCAGCTCCTCAGCTCTGATTTTTCTGCGCTTCAGGTGGCGACCCCCTGTCGGTGACCCTGGTCGCCAGGCAGATCCCACCAGCGGCCACCGAGCTGCCCCAGCGTTCACAGCCCCAACGCCCACAGCGCCAGGAGTCAGAAGCAGCGAAGGAGCAGAAGGACAAGGCCAGGAAACCATTGTCCTCCCATTGCCCCGATGACGTGGATCCCGCCGTTCGGCTTGTCGTTGAAAACGTGAAGGTGAGGACTGCAAGCGGATCGGATTGGTAGACAGGTGATTGGCTGATTAAGTGGTTGACTGGTTAAGTGGTTGATTAAGTGGTTGATTGGTTGGCTGGATGACTGATTTATTAATCACAAATCTGAAATGAGAGTGACTGCTAGCGTTCTAATTTGGATCTGACTTATTGATCGATCGATTGATTGATCGGTCTATTGATTGATTGATTGATTGATTGACTATATCGAAGCGTTGCCGAGAACAGCCTGTACACAGCTGTTTTGCTTTCAGGAGGCGGTGGAGCAACTGAAGCAAGAGATGAAAGAGATACTGATGCAGGATCGAGAGAACAGGCAGCAGCGCAGAGAGAAAATTGCAAGGAGCAGGGCGGAGAGAGCTTGCCGGAAAATAAATGAGGAAACGAAAACGGAAAGGGCTTGCCGGAAAGAGAATGAGGAAAGGAGGGAAGAGGAAAGAGCTTGCCGGAAAGAGAATGAGGAAAAGAGGGAAGAGGAAATGGCTTGCCGGAAAGAGAATGAGGAAAGGAGGGAAGAGGAAAGAGCTTGCCGGAAAGAGAATGAGGAAAAGAGGGAAGAGGAAATGGCTTGCCGGAAAGAGAATGAGGAAAAGAGGGAAGAGGAAATGGCTTGCCGGAAAGAGAATGAGGAAAAGAGAGAAGAGGAAAGAGCTTGCCGGAAAGAGAACGAGGAAAGAGCTTGTAGAGAAGAGAATGAAGAAAGAAGGAGCTTATAGAGAAGAGAATGAAGAAAGAGGAAGGAGCTTGTAGGGAAGAGAAAGAGGAAAGGAGGGAAGAGGAAAGAGCTTGTAGGGAAGAGGAAGCCAAGGGGGAAAAGACTGGGGAGATGACCCCGAAACAGAGCGAGTCTCTATGCCAACTGACAACAGAGAAGCAGCAATAGAAGCTGACAGCAGATCGAGGAGTGGCAATGTGAAGTGGCAACAGAGCGAGTAGTAATAGTAACTGGCAACAGAGGAGCAGTATCATTGGCGTCAGCTGTCACAAGTATAATATCTGTCGCGACAAACACGTGTTTGCCGCGACAAACTTTTGTGTCGCGACAAAAATGATACTTGTGGCAGCTCCCTCCAATGATAGAGCAGAAGAGTAGGAACTGGCAACAGAGTGAGCAGCAGTAGGAACTGGCAACAGAGTAAGCAGCAGTAGGAACCGGCAACAGAGTGAGCAGCAGTAGGAACTGGCAACAGAGTAAGCAGCAGTAGGAAACCCTGGCAACAGAGTGAGAAAGCAGTAGGAACTGGCAACAGAGTGAGCAGCAGTAGGAACTGGCAACAGAGTGAGCAGCAGTAGGAACTGGCAACAGAGTGAGCAGCAATAGGAACTGGCAACAGAGTGAGCAGCAGTAGGAACCGGCAACTGCTGTGCCTTACCCGGGCAATGCAGAACATGGCAGCAGAGCTTCACGATTCAAAGAGGAACTCGAGTCTGACCGTATTCTTCACACGCACCCCTGCTTTGATAACGACGGAATTACACAGACACGTTACAGTATTGTTGCTTGGACACGTAAAACAACAGCAACAACAACAACAACAACAAAACACGCACACACACACACACAAAACGAATTAAAACAACAACACACACACACACACACACCATCACATCTTCATTTTTTGACACACCCAGTCGCTACCTTAAAACAACAACAACAGTCACTCGTTCTGTTGTTTGACACACCCAGTCGCTGACTTTACCTAACTATTGATGTATAGTTTGATACACCCAGTCGCTGACTTTACCTAACTATTGATGTATAGTTTGATACACCCAGTCGCTGACCTTACCTAACTATTGATGTATAGTTTGATACACCCAGTCGCTGACCTTACCTAGCTATTGATGTATAGTTTGATACACCCAGTCGCTGACCTTACCTAGCTGTTGATGTATATTTTTATGCACCCATTCGCTGACCTTACCTAACTATTGATGTGTAGTTTGATACACCCATTCGCAGACCTTACCTATCTATTGATGTATATTTTTATGCACCCAGTCGTTGACCTTACACAGCTGTTGATGTATAGTTTGATACACCCAATCGCCGACCTTAACTAGCTATTGATGTATAGTCTGATACACCCATTCGCTGACCTTACCAAGCTGTTGATGTATATTTTTATGCACCCATTTGCTGACCTTACCTAACTATTGATGTATAGTTTGATACACCCATTCACTGACCTTACATAGCTATTGATGTATAATTGTATGCACTCAGTCGTTGACCTTACACAGCTGTTGATGTATAGCTTGATACACCCAATCGCTGACCTTACCTACCTATTGATGTATATTTTAATGCACTCAGTCGTTGACCTTACA
Source organism: Alviniconcha marisindica (assembly GCA_018857735.1). Lineage (NCBI taxonomy): Eukaryota > Metazoa > Mollusca > Gastropoda > Provannidae > Alviniconcha > Alviniconcha marisindica. Next base: position 189,299 of record JABMCL010001023.1, read on the forward strand.
CAGCTGTTGATGTATAGTTTGATGCACGCTGGTGCTGAGATTGTCTTGCTGTTGGTGGATAGTGTAATGTAGTTTGATGCACGCAGGTGCCGAGACTATCCTGCTGTTGGTGGATAGTGTAATGTAGTTTGATGCACGCAGGTGTTGAGACTGTCTTGCTGTTGGTGGATAGTGTAATGTAGTTTGATGCACGCAGGTGTTGAGACTGTCTTGCTGTTGGTGGATAGTGTAATGTAGTTTGATGCACGCAGGTGTTGAGACTGTCTTGCTGTTGGTGGATAGTGTAATGTAGTTTGATGCACGCAGGTGTTGAGACTGTCTTGCTGTTGGTGGATAGTGTAATGTAGTTTGATGCACGCAGGTGTTGAGACTGTCTTGCTGTTGGTGGATAGTGTAATGTAGTTTGATGCACGCAGGTGTTGAGACTGTCTTGCTGTTGGTGGATAGTGTAATGTAGTTTGATGCACGCAGGTGTTGAGACTGTCTTGCTGTTGGTGGATAGTGTAATGTAGTTTGATGCACGCAGGTGATGAGATTATCTTGCTGAGATTGGTGACGCAGACTGAAGCAGCTATAGTCACGGTTCTTACTTTATTGCTGATGTTTGCCAGCACATATCTGACCTTACCGTTGGTGCAGTTTGACGCGACTGATCTGACTTTACAGTTTAAAGAACGCAAGAACGCACGCATGCACGCACGCAACACACACACACACACACACACACACACACACACACACACACACACACACACACACACACACACACACCACACACACGCACATACAGACACGCATGCACACACACACACACACACACACACACACACACACACACGCATGAAGCCTAAGCACTGTCCTGTCCGGCCAGCACTTGCACAAATCATACAACTTTACTGTCTGTCTCTGTGTAGAGAAATGTGCCTTCTGGTTCGTCATTTACATAAAATATTCAATACATTTTACAATAAAAATCAACAATTCAATAAAACACGTAGCTTAATTATTATTTTTTTAAAGTCCAACACTGGCACGGACATCGGCCATGAAACAACAAGTGGACCAAAACACAAGAAACCAGGTCGGCATGGACACATCAAGCTAGGTTTCAAGCAAACCAACATCGTACAAACACGCCGAATGAAGTTTAAAAAGTGATGAAAACACAACAAGCAAGGCTTAAAAAAATGACAAAGACACACAAATACAGTTGCAAACAAAGATGACAAAAACACACCTAACAAGGTTTCAAATAATCATTCATGACAAAAACACAACAAGGCTTCAAACTGTCGAACAAACCTAACAACACACCAAGCAAACTTCCAAACAAACAAACCTGTCAAAACCACATCAAACGAAACGTTAAACATACAAGCCTGACATAGACACATCGAGCAACGTTTTAAATAAACAAACCTGACAAAAACGAGGTTTCAAAAACACAATCCGTGCATTAGCATCAATGCTGCAAAGACTTTGGACAAAGGTGAGCTTTCTCCATTATTCACCACCCCAAGTAACTTTCTGATCGGCGAATGAGAGAGCTATACATATATAATGAGGGAGAAACCAGATAGGATAAAAACACCAACACCGTGATTCAGATGAACAATAGCAGTATTCCTTTACAGAAAAGGCCGTCAGGCACAGGTGATCAAGTGCCCGTAGGCTTAAATAATGCACACACAAAAGACGCACAGCCAAGCAACGGTATTGCCGATGCGCGCGGCAGTGCAACACCTTTCAACTTCAACTTCCATTTCTGACGTCTGACACCAAACGCCTGCAATGACGTAACTATGTTCCGTTACGCACACCTTTATGACCGGGAGTAGTTTCTTTGGATACAGTAAACAATCAAAATCAAACAACACGTAACAGATCAATAATTTGACGACCTATACGTGTAAACGTTCAATTTTGAATAAGCGTGCTTTTTTTGTGTCTATATGGGGTCTGTTGTTGTTTTTGCTCTAACATTTTTGTTTGCTTGCAAAATCAACACACAAAGAGGTAATTAGAGCTCTGGGCCTCGTTCTGTTTCAGATTTGTTTGTTTGTGTATTTTGCTGTAGCAGTTTTGTTTTTTGTGGGTTATCGTTATTATGCTCGTGAGGTTATCGTCCAGTATAGTATAAAACTTTAATGATGCTTTAACTGAAAAAAAGCATTATTTATGCATATGTTAAAAATAAATTTATTCATTCAAAATACAAATAGCAACATAATTTAAAATCCTTCTGAAAAATAAACATAATGTGCATCTGTATCTATTTTAGCAATTTGTTAAGCATACAATACCTTTGACACAAACTTCGAATAACTTCTTACGATAAGAAATGATTAAAAGTGTCTTCAGCGTTTAAAAAAAGGCATAATTATATATTCATGTGAATCTCTGGGTACCTATCGACTTCATTAGACTTCAGAAGTGACCCTAAAGCGCGGAAAAGTTGGGAGTGTGTGTGGTTTTGGTATATCCGCTGTTGTTCTGTTGTTGGATTATATGTATATAAAATCCAAATTGAGTTTTGTAGGAATCAGTCAAGCCGACCCAGCAGGCCTTCAAAAGCCGCAAGATGGGCGAAAATGTGGAGTAAACGTTTCCAAACCAAGACATGCTTGGACTTTGTTATACTCTCTCTCTCTCTCTCTCTCTCTCTCTCTCTCTCTCTCTCTCTCGACCTATGCAGTCATATTTTCTGTTCTTATTATTTGTATGTGCGCTATGGTTATTATAAAGGCTCGATTTTCGGTTTTTCAAACGGAAACTGCGCACGTCTTCCTGTTACTGGCAGAAAACAAAAAACAAAACAAAAAGCTATGACAGTTGTGACGAGGTCCCATGCTGATATGCCCTTGCTGACAGAAACACGGGACTGCGTTCCGCTTGGTTTCCATGCAGAAAACTCATTCTTTATTGAAGCGGGCGAAAGAGGCTGAAAGTTGAAGTTTTGTCCCTTTGGTCCGCGCCGCCGCCTTTACCTGTGGCTGCTGAAATGCGTAATTATTATGGCTAGTCCTCATTCACCATTGAGTATTTGGAGGTCTGAAAACTGGTCTATTGCTGCTAATAGCTGAGCTTTCCCCCCCCCCCCGTAAGTGTCGGCGAATAGAGTAAACCAGCAAGAAGACCGGATTTGCTTGTTTGTCAAACACAAAACGTTACTGCGTGCACGCTGTTGGTGTTATCTTTTGCAGATCACACAATGACTCACTCACCCCCCCCCTCCCCCCCCCACCACCAACACGGTCCGTTGAAGCACTGCACTGGGATGCCTTTAAAAAATCATTATTTTAGAGTCGCACTGACATTTTTTGCAGCCACACAGAACATGCGCTGCATGCATGTTCACAGCGCCAGATTACAGCTAGTGCGTGCATCACTCAGTTATACATGTATTTATAAGCATAAGCTTACAACCAGCAGACAAGGCAGTGAACAAGCTGACAGATTCATATAAGCCGCTATTACTAATAGCAAGATTAAACACACACACACACACACACACACGCACGCAGACACGCTCATAGACGCACACACACACATAACACACACACACACACACACACACACACACACACACACACACACACACACACACACGCTCATAACACACACACACACACACACACACACACACACACACACACACACACACACACACACACACACACACACACACACACACACGCACACACACACACACACACACACACACACACACACCCTCCTGTTCACATACATTATTTAGTCTAAATTGAAAATCATCTGTTGACGCGTGGAAAGATTGTCATCGGTTTCTTTTACGGGACAAACTTGTCTGTGGCGGAACAAAGCCATTTGGAGACACCCGACTGGCCGTAGAGTTCTGTGTGTAAGACAAAAGGTTCCGTTTTGCTAGCAGTGTTTGCATTATTGCTGTCGCATGTTTCTGTTTGATCACGAGAGAGAGAGAGAGAGAGAGAGAGAGAGAGAGAGAGAGAGAGAGAGAGAGAGAGAGAGAGAGAGAGACACACACACACACACACACACACACACACACACACACACACAGAGATTTTATTGATATAAGGCCATAGCCCTTTTCAATGGGGGAGGTCCGTTTTCAAGGCATCCATATCGAATATTTCAAAAACCCGTACTCTCTCTCTCTTTCGCTCTCTCTCTCTCTCTCTCACACACACACACGCGCGCGCTCGCTCGCACACGAGCGCGCAGAACTCGCTGACACGAGCGCATATATGCACACTGACAAAAACAAAACAAAAAAAGACCCCAAAAAAGATTCCAATGGGCACGCGTACTCACAGTCATGCACATAACAAATTTACTATAAAAAAAATAATCATACACATACCAATATCAAGGAAACTATCCAATCAATCTTTGACGTAGCAGAAGTCATCAGGAATTATCGTTCATCTTTTTTAACTTAACTGCAATGCAAAGAACAGAAACTTTGCCATGCCAAGTACTGATTCTTGTATTTTGCCATTCATGTTGCTAGCAAATCATTTTCTTGATCAGATATGTTCCTGTTGTAATTTACCCAATATCTTGTTCTAAGGTTTCTATAGACTGGACAATGCAAAAGGAAATGGATTTCACTCTTGGGGTGTATTTTCACAAAAATGACAATTTACCTCTTCTGGCAATTTTGAATACCGATATTTATGTGTGTTTATCTGGGAAACACCCATTCTAAATTGTGAAGTGCATTACGGTAAATATTTATCCAGATCACATCTACATAGTATTCTCGTTCAAAACAGTGCTTAAACTGTCTATAAATAGAAAACCGTGTGCTAGACTCCATATGGTTTACCCACCCATGACAAAAGGAACTGTAGAGTCTTTCCCTGAGCTCCTTAAAGAAAGGACCTTCTTGTCCACAGCCAAACAACCACACCTGTTCAAAACCATTATTACATAAGACTGCCATGATTCGAGTTACCCAAGTTACATATCCCTTTTCATGTAGGACCAGTGACATATTGTATGCCTTTTTTGACCAAAAGTTCTCTGGCTGTTTAAGCAAGCGAAAACCAATATTTTATGCTTTTCGACATGCTTGTGATCCATAAGGGATATTTGCCAAGTTCTCTATAAACGATGTCATTCGATGTTTTATTGAGCAAATGCAAAAAACGTTTACAGGCATACAAATGGACCCTTTCAATTTGGTCAAACTTATCCATCCCCCATAACTCCGCTCCATACAATAAAGTGGGGACAACCTGTGCATCAAAAAGTTTGAAGAATATTTCAGCGGAGTTACAGTCAATTCTGTTTAACGTAGCAAGAATTTCTATAGTACTTTTTTGTTGTTGCTCTAACAGCCATATCTTCCACTGCAGCAGAAAAGCTAAGTCTTGTAGAAAAGGTCAGCCCTAAATACTTTTAAGAGTTTACTACCTCTAGTTTATTTCCATTAAAAATCCATTTCTCTCTTGCACCCAAGAAGCCCCCTTTTCGGAAAACTACTGCCTTAGAATTGTCTAAGTTGACTGTTAATCCTAACCTTTGGGTTGCCTCTTGCAGCACATTCAGCTGGTTTTGTAGCCCAATTACAGTCGATGAAAGTAAAGTAAGGTCGTCCGCAAACAGAAGTAGAAACAGTTCTATCTCTGCTGGACCTAGAGAGACTCCATGTTTACCCTTTTCTAAGATTTCATTTGCGAGTTCATTTATTAGCATGGAAAACAATATTGGGCTCAAAATACACCCTTGTTTCAGGCCTTGAAAACATTCAAAGAAGTCACTTAAACCTGATTTACTCATTACACAAGCTTGCACTGTGGCGTAAATGCCCCTAATCATCCTAAGCATTTTACCCCTGACTCCAGATCTATATAGGACCATCCATAGAATATCGCGGTTTATAGTGTCATATGCCTTTTTGAAATCTATAAATGCCACATACAGTTTAGTGTTTTTCAATAGGTGTTTTTCAATGGTTGCATACAAGGTAAACATGTGATCAATGGTTGAACGGCCTTTCCGGAAGCCTGCCTGGGCGTCATTTAAAACCGAATTACTCTCAGTCCAACGCGTCAGTCTACTGTTGATGACATGGGTAAAAACTTTACTCAAAATATTTAGCAACGAAATACCTCTATAATTATCCGGGTTATTCTTATCTCCTTTTTTATGCAATGGAATAATTATTGCTTTGGACCATTCCTCCAGGAACATACCCTTATCGAATAGTACATTAAAGATATTCTTCAAATAAGGAATGATCATTGGTTCCGCCACTTTGAGCATTTCTGCTAGAATACAGTCTGGTCCCGCTGACTTACCAGCTTTTAAATGTCTGATTGCATTCCTTACTTCTTACTCACTTATCTCACAATCTAGTATGTCATCAAAAGTCTCTTCTTCCTGAATGCCATCATTGCTTTCCACGTTACTATCATTAAATGAGTTTTTGATACTTTCGTTAAAAACTCGGTCAGAGTGGTCTAACCATTCTTTTTTCTGAATATTATTGACTAAAGTTCTCTGCTTTCTATGTTTTCTTCCTTCCTTCCAAAAATTTGAGAGAGAGAGAGAGAGAGAGAGAGAGAGAGAGAGAGAGAGAGAGAGAGAGAGAGAGAGAGAGAGATTGCTAGTGAGAGGAGAGAGAGAGAGAGAGTGAGAGAGAGCCTTGGTCGTTTTCATTGCTATTGTTGGTCTCTTGAGGTGTCTCAACGTGTATGTTAGTTAATATTTGAATTTTCTACAGCGCACCGAGCTCTTTTTCTATGTTACACGTTCCTGCTTTATAAATATTTGTTGATGAGTACTACTACTACTACTACTACTACTACTACTACTACTACTACTACTACTACTACTACTGCACTACTCCAAGACTCTCTAGCTCCTCTCTCTCTCTCTCTCACTCTCTCTCTCTCTCAAGAGATCAAGTTAGCCAAAGTCGTTTATATCGTTAGGACTTGCGTTTTGCTGCAGTAATGCAATAATGACGTTACAACTAAAATGCATGCATGTAGAAATCATGTTTGAGATTAATTCACAGGTTTAAAAAAAAAGTGTGTGTGTGTGTGTGTGTGTGTGTGTGTGTGTGTGTGTGTGTGTGTGTGTGTGTGTGTGTGTGTGTGTGTGTTAAGAATGAAGAGAATACGAATACGAACAGAAACAGACTCGCATTTGCTTGTCATGTCAACACAGTCACTGACATCCTCTTTGCACGTGCTTGTCTGTCTTCCAACAGGCCGTGTTGTGAACTCTCTGTGTTCTTGCTTTGTTGACTCTCTTTGTCAGCAGCAGGCAAAAATTCAATATAATTTTCTCGAAATTCACTTGCCTGTTAGTCTGTTGTGACCATTATTCATTTGGGGTTATTAGTGCTTCATTGCTGCTATCCTCTCTTCTGCTCTCCTCTTGTCTCGCAACACTTGACTCGGGGGCTTCTTTCTGTAGTGGACGGTACATAGGCTTAATGGCGGACTGTTAATGTCGGAGCTCTGGGCTGTCAAGAACCGAAGAATGAACACGGTGCTGTTGTTGCGGTCTCCGGTGATTTTCCACGAAGACACGACTTTTTTCTGCAGCAGGGCATCAAGAGTGATTTCTGCTGCAACTGGTAGTCCACTTACAGGCATGGTTGTTGGAATTAGCGCAGTTTAAAAAAAAAAAATCTGCAGCAGCTCTGAAATGTGCGTCCTGCTCGGCCACGGCAGATCACGTGACCTCAAGAAATGAAGAGAGAGAGAGAGAGAGAGAAGAGAGAGAGAGAGAGAGAGAGAGAGAGAGAGAGAGAGAGAGAGAGAACAGTAGTTAGGGCGCTTAAATATTTCTATGATTATGATTAATATGCCTCCCTAGTTTGCGTAAAAAAATTAACAACAACAAAACTGCAGCTACTTACGTTTAGGCGTTGTGTCAGTCTTGGGAAGAAATCTGCAGGAATGTGAGCAGAAGACGTCTGTACCAATGTCAGCAGAAGACTTTTGTAGGAATGTGAGCAGAAAACATCTGCAGGAATGTGAGCAGAAGACGTCTGTAGGAATGTGAGCAGAAGACGTCTGTACCAATGTGCAGCAGAAGACATCTGCAGGAATGTGAGCAGAAGACATTATCTACAGGAATGTGAGCAGAAGGCATCTGCACGAATGTGAGCAGAAACATGATACGAGACATCGTAACCACTTTCATAAGACTGGAGCAACCCCTAAAAATAAATCGCGT
>JABMCL010001023.1:207500-217500 GCA_018857735.1 Alviniconcha marisindica
CTCCACAATAATTCACAGAATAAACCTTTACTATCGGACACTTCCCTTAAGCTCTCCATAAATAATTCACAGAATAAACCTTTACCATCGGACACTTCCCTTAAGCTCTCCACAATAATTCACAGAATAAACCTTTACTGTCGGACACTTCCCTTAAGCTCTCCACAATAATTCACAAATTAAATCTTTACCATCGGACACTTCCATTAAGCTCTCCACAATAATTTACAGAATAAACCTTTACCATCGGACACTTCCCTTACGCTCTCCACAATAGTTCACAAATTAAACCTCTACCATCGGACACTTCCCTTAAGCTCTCCACGGTAATTCACAGATTAAACCGTTACCATCGGACACTTCCATTAAGGTCTCCACGATAACTTACATTCCCTCATTTTCAGTCGTTCTGAAATCACAATGATAATTAATTTTAATTTTTGTCACTATCATTTTTACTCGTTCAGTCGACACATTTGTCACTCTGTCATTTTTAGTCAGTCAAAATACCCAATAAAAAACGATGGTACGAATGAAATTCAGACGGAATACACTATAAAGAACGGTGATAGGAATCAAATTCAGAGAATACACTATAAAGAACGGTGGTAGGAATCAAATTCAGACAACGCACTATAAAGAACTGTGGTAGGAATCAAATTCAGACAATACACTATAAAGAACGGTGGTAGGAATCAAATTCAGACAATACACTATAAAGAACGGTGGTAGGAATCAAATTCAGACAATACACTATAAAGAACGGTGGTAGGAATCAAATTCAGACAATACACTATAAAGAACGGTGGTAGGAATCAAATTCAGACAATACACTATAAAGAACGGTGGTAGGAATCAAATTCAGACAATGGACTATAAAGAACTGTGGTAGGAATCAAATTCAGACAATACACTATAAAGAACGGTGGTAGTAATCAAATTCAGACAATACACTATAACAAACGAACGGGGGAAACATTCAGTCAGTCAGTCGTCACTTTTGTTATTGTGTCATTTTTAGTCATTCGATTCTCACTGTTAATTTCAGTCATTCAGTCGTCTCTGTTAATTTCAGTCATCACTGTGTCACTTTCAGTTACTCAGTCGTTTTCAGTCACTTGGTCGTCACTGTGTCACTTTCAGTCACTCGGTCGTCATTTTTTTCAGTCATTTAGTCGTCACTGTGTCACTTTCAGTCATCCGTCACTGTGTCACTTTCAGTCACTCAGTCGTCACTGTGTCACTTTCAGTCACTCAGTCGTCACTGTGTCACTTTCAGTCACTCAGTCGCCACTGTGTCACTTTCAGTCACTCAGTCACATGTGTCACTTTCAGTCACTCAGTCGTCACTGTGTCACTTTCAGTCACTCAGTCACTGTGTCACTTTCAGTCACTCAGTCGTCACTGTGTCACTTTTCAGTCACTCAGTCGCCACTGTGTCACTTTCAGTCACTCAGTCGTCACTGTGTCACTTTCAGTCACTCAGTCGTCACTGTGTCACTTTCACATCAGTTCACTGTGTCACTTCAGTCACTCAGTCTCACTGTGTCACTTTCAGTCACTCAGTCGTCACTGTGTCACTTTCAGTCACTCAGTCATCACTGTGTCACTTTCAGTCACTCAGTCGTCACTGTGTCACTTTCAGTCACTCAGTCATCACTGTGTCACTTTCAGTCACTCAGTCATCACTGTGTCACTTTCAGTCACTCAGTCATCACTGTGTCACTTTCAGTCACTCAGTCGTCACCGGGTCACTTTCAGTCACTCAGTCATCACTGTGGCACTTTCAGTCATCACTGTGCCACTTTCAGTCACTCGGTCACTGTGTCACTTTCAGTCACTCAATCGTCACTGTGTCACTTTCAGACACTCGGTCACTGTGTCACTTTCAGTCACTAAGCCGTCACCGTGTCACTTTCATTCACTCAGTCATCGTGTCACTTTCAGCGTTCCGCTGGCTGCTGCCGCTGCTGACCGTGCTGACCGTGCTGACGGTGCGGGAAGCGTGCGGCCAGAACGTCTACAACTTCAGCCTGGCGGACGGACAAAGCGGGACTCTGCTGGCAGCTCCGGGCGACGCCACGCAGCTGCCTGTGCACGTGGTGTGGGACGAAGTGAGCGTGGATAACCTAGTCGGGCTTGCTGGACGGGACCCAGACCTACAACGCCGACAGCTTCACGCCGGCAACAGCCTCCAATGAAGGCGCTGCCAGTTTTACTGTCTTCACGTCCGGGATGACCGAAGGGAGGTGAGGCTAGCTAAGTGGAATGAGTATAGTTTATTACCGACGACAGCATTGCTGGTTTAAAGACTCGCCGACGACAAAATGGCTGGTTTGAAAGCTCGTTGAAAGCATCGTGGCTGGTTTATAACTCTCTCTCTCTCTCTCAAACACACACACACTTACACTCACTCACACACACACACACACACACACACACACACACACACACACACACACACACACACACACACACACACACACACACACACACACACACACACAGACACACACACACACACACCACACACACGCACGCACGCACGCCCGCACACACACGCACACACACACACACACACACACACACACACACACACACACACACACACACACACACACACACACACACACACACCAGCCATTCATCCTTTACAAACAGCATTTTGGAATGAACTGCGCAAATACTTTTTGTCATCAACTGTTATAATGTCAATAAACAGCACCGAAAACATTTCGTCCTGTCTGCAGACATACTTTAGAGCTGACAGCTACGGTGTCCGGGGCGTCACCTGAAACCCTGACGGTGGTCGTCTACATCCAGGATCCCATCGACGTCGTGCAGAGCGACGCCTTGCTGCTGTCACCCACCTCCGTCGCCATTGCCCTGCCCGATGGAACCGTAACCATCACCGCCTCCGTCACCAACTCCAGCTTCGTCGCTGCAGTCCTGTGCCTCTGGGACTTCGGCGTCACCAACGGGATCAGCGACGAGGTGGCGCTGAACCTTCCCGGTGACTTCCCTGTGCAGCGAAGCTTCGCCTATGACGCCACAGGCAAGTACACTGTGGAGCTCCGCTGCCGCAACACGTTGTCCTCCGGCGTTTCCCTGACCTCAACAGTCGAGGTGTTCGGCTGGGAGATGGCAGACTTTGAGATGGATCTTCCAAAGTTCCAGCTCATGAACGGTATCATTCCTACAGAGGATTTCCCGCTGAAGCTGAAACTCGGCAGAATCCAGCTGCCGCCGTCAAAGGTAACAGCCAGCTTCACGTACGGAGACGGAAGCCCGGTGGACACGTTCCCCTTGACAACGCTGGCAGTGTCCCACCGGTTTCCCCGGAGAGGGGTCTACAAGGGCAGCGTGTATCTGCTTCACTCCGACAAAGGCAACACCACTCTTGCCTTCACAGCTAGGGTGGGCGCTTTTCAATTGCACGTAGATAGTTTAACCGGGAGAGTTGCAGTCAAGCAGTTCAATTTCAGGGTGGAATTCCTGGGGCCTTTCAAAGGTTATGCACGGCTTGATTTTCGTGACGGCTCAAACCCTTTATCACCACTTATGCAAGTGGCTCGCAATTACAGGTTTCTTTTCCTCCACCTTTTTCAAAACATCGGTTTTTATACAGTGAAATTCTATGCCGAGCAACTGGAGCCCGGATGGCAAAAATACAACGAGTCGGGGGATTTCCCGGATCCCATTGAAGTGGACGGGCTTGTTGACCACACTCTGGTCCTGACGGTGAGTCCAGACACGGTACTGACACCTTCGGGAGAAGTCACGGCCACTGTCAAACTCACCAGACCCGTTTACGGGATCCTTTCACTAAACTGCGTCTTCTTCTTCGACGACGAGCAAGACCCCGATCCCCGCTTCTGGAATGGTACTTTACGGGTAGGACAGTCTTTTGACATCCCCTTTCAGTACATAACCCTGGGTTCGCACGACATCGTCGGCAACTGCTCCAACTCTCTCTCCGAGTACACCCTCACTTTCTTCGTCTTTGCCTACCACCCCTGCTTCTCGGATGACCCGATCTTTGACCGGCAGTACCGCAAGGACAACCCCATGGTGGTCCTCAACTCCGCGGACCTTCGCCTGGTCACCCGCACCATCATCTACTGCCCCCTGCCCGGCTTCTGGTGGTGGGTGGAGGAGTTCACGCCAGCGGGAATCCGCCAGCACACCGACCTCCAACAGCCCTACGTGGACTTCATAGAGTTTGAGCGCGGGGCACTGGACCCAGGCCTGTACAGAATGAAGGTGAACATCAGCTTCGGTCCCGAGTCGAACAACACGTGGCTCGCAGGGGGGACCTACGTCAGAATCCTGCAAACTCCGCTGATTGCAGAAATTGCGGGTGGGAGCATCAGGGTAACAGGTAAGATGGTCGTTTTGTCTTCGTTTGAAAAAAGCACTCATGAAAACTGACGAACGTAAAGAGTTGTCAGGTGGGATCCTATAGCAACTTTAGGTACTAGAAGAGTCCACAAAAGGTACCGAAATGGATGCTGTTTGTTTGTTTGTTAGTTTTTGATGTTTTGTTCTCGGTCCCTTTGCCTTCTGTCTGAAGTGGTTGGACTGCATCTTCTGTCATTTTACGTGGCAGAATTTCCCGTCAATTCATTGGAGTTTTCAACTGAGTTCTACAACGTGTCTCGGATAAGGGTAATTCTGTTGAGGTTTTAAATGAAAGGGGTTATCAGTCACAAAATGTTCATCAGTTGGCAAGAAGTTTTAAAGCATATGCACCAGCCAACGTGTACATTAATTCTACATTGTTCTAACCTGTACTCAACAAACTGTCAGCTGTCTTACCTGGAGATAGGCGGATCAGTTCGCTGTCTTACCTGGAGATAGGCGGATCAGTTCGCTGTCTTACCTGGAGATAGGTAACACAGTTCGCTGTCTTACTTGGAGATAGGTGGATCAGGGTTCAGATCTCCAGCAGGCTGTAAGGATTAGGGTTCAGTTCTCCAGCAGGCTCCAAGGATTAGGGTTCAGTTCTCCAGCAGGCTGCAAGGACTAGGGTTCAGTTCTCCAGCAGGCTCCAAGGATTAGGGTTCAGTTCTCCAGCAGGCTGCAAGGACTAGGGGTCAATTCTCCAGCAGGCTGCAATGACTAGGGTTCAGTTTAATCAGAATCGCGGCCCACCGACGTTTGGGTCCGTTGACTTATTTAAATTATTGATATGCATGCTAAAGTCTGAGTAATGTTTTCTTTCTGCTGCTGCTATCAATGCATTGGTGAGTTATCATTGATAAAATGACGTTACTGACGGCACTGCTTTCATTCAGGGGACCCTGGCGCAGTGATAGACGGCTACAGCCTGTCCTACGATCCAGTCTACGGCATCGACAACAAAACCGGCCTCCAGTTTGTCTGGCAGTGCCAGACGTTTTCCACGACTGACATTGACGAGCTGGTCGCCATCTCGTCTCAGCCACTTCCGGCAAAACTTAGCTCAAACTGTGACGACATATCGACGGAAGTACTTCCGGGTCAGCGTCATCTCCGTGTTGATGGCGGAGCCAAGGCAGCAGGCTATCTGTTCAAGGTTAGAAAGTTTCCGTGCACTGTAAAACTCCCATCAAAACAAAAAGAAAGAGTCCACGAAATTTGATCTTATATAATGTCATTTTTAAACGAGCAAAGAAAAATTCTGAAAATGGCGGCAGAAGAAATACCGACTTTGTAGTGCAATAGTTTTGTACGGAATTATGTACGTTTAACTATTTGTATAACTAAACTCAGATCACCTTTACCCGTGGAAAGTGCCCAGCTTCAGGAAAAAGCACATGATAGAATTGAGGTGGTGGGGATGGCTTCCCGTCATCGGGTTCGAACCCGAAACCCTATGATACAGAGCAGCGAAACATCTGTATACATGCATGTGTTTCAGTGTTATGAGTGCATATCACCAGTAGCAAATATTAGTACATGTATATGAATTGTTTCCATAGTCACGCCATATTCCTGTGTTCATTGATCACGACGCAACGTGTATTTATAGTCACGAGAAACGTGGTTTATATTGGTTATGTATTAGATTCGCTGTCCTTACGATCAGCCTGTCTGAAAGTGGGGTTTGTCTTTTATGATTTGTTTCCAAACAAAGGAGTTCATTCCGCTCGAAAGACGTCACACATATACAGCAAGAAAGACTGTAAACTGGTGCATGGTTGTAAAACGAACGTGCGCCGAGACGGCAGCAGTTTGACGTGGCACCAGCCATGTAACAACAAAATAGCGCTCTAAGTACACCACGGCGGTGGAATTTCAAAAACGAACTATAAAAAGCTACAGTCACTCATTCAGAGTTGGTGAACCGGTTTGGCCTAGCGGTAAGGCGTTAGGCTGGTAAGCAGAGGGACCTCGGTTCGAATCCGCTTCGGCTCTCCTTTCTCTTCAAAAGTTGTGGTCTGTGGACACTGTCTTGGGACTTTGTCCCTTACAATCAATGAAACATTAAAATGGCTCTCATCGCTGCCCATCTTAATGCAGGAGTCATTCTGGTGGTGAGAGTGTAGCGATAGGTATATAATCTCCCTCCCCCCCCCCCCACCTCCATACCCCCTTCCCCCCTTCTCCCCGTCCCTAGTAAGCCTTATGGTTTCTGTGGACGTTAAGCACCATGTTTACTTTTACTTTATTCAGAATGGCATACGGCAAGAGCGTAGTGAGCCTACTCGAAAGCGGAGATTATCGTTTAACATCAGCAACAAAGACCCGAGGTACCTACGGTAACTCTCACCTGGCATGCCGGTAAATGCAAGGCATATAAAATCACCAGAGAGATATTCCTCATCTACTGTGCGAGTAAATACAAACTACATAAACTCCAATTATAATAATAATGAATAGCTTTTATAGAGCGAAAATGTTTTTGTAAAACAAAAACTCAAAGCGCTAGCACACACCATTCACACACATCTATACACGTTGACATACACATAATCTGTTGCCACAGGAATGGTCTGCCTAGCTTTGTGAAAAGGCCGGTCGGAAGAGGAAATTCGTCAGCTGGGTTTCATTTTCAATTCAAAATTTCAATTAAAAAAACAAACTTTAATTATCCCACAAGGGGCAATTTTGTTGTGGTCATTGCGGGCTCGTAAAATAATGAATACATAAAGTTAAAAAAAATATATACAACAACAAACACAACACCACCAACAAAAAGGTTTTGAACCCAGAAAGAGTGGCGGATGTTTCGCAGACTGGCAGGCAGAGAATTCCAGACAGATGGAGCGATCAGACCGAACGAACGCTCACCAAAACATTTCAAATTACGTTTCGGAATTTTCAGAAGCTTCTCGCTTGAGGATTGGAGGGTGAGTGATGTTGACATGTGTAGAGCGAAGCTGGAAGGCAAAAGGGTAGTGTACTGTCGAAGTGACGGTATGCAAAAGTTGCTGCCTTGTACTCAATGTGTGAGTTTTTGCTGCTTAACGTCCACGGAGGCGAGAAGGCCTATTAGGGACGGGGACGAGTGGGAAAAAGGGGGACAGAAGAGTGAAACCTCGAAACAGGCGCTAACCCGGAAGACCAAGGCTGCCGTGGACCGCCGCCAGAACAACGGGATGCGCAATACGTAATGTGAATACGTCCGGCATTGCGCAGCGACCACCGTACCACGCAATTGCTGTCCCAACTGCTATGTAGAACAGAGTCACAGAGACAATGTCCATAGCTCCGCCGTTGGGAAACAACTGAAACAAAAGAAGTCCAACTCTCTCTCTAGCCTAGCACCACCTCCCTGCTCTTGATCTGCCTCCTCTTGATCTCGTCTGGACTCTGTACTCAGTGTGTACTTCTGACGTAGTTTATGTATCTTGTATTCACTCCCATGCCAGGTGAGAGTTACGGTAGGTGACACAGGTCTGTGTTGCTGTGTTTGTGTGACGTCTTTCGAGCGCTAATGAACTCCCTTGTTTGCTGGTTCTGCACAGGCACTCTGGGCCTCGTCCTGTTTCAGATAATGTTTTGTTTGCTTTGAACAAATGGACGGGCTGACTGGACAATTAGCCTACAGCTGTGTGTTTGTGTGTCGCAGCTGTCCGTAAAGAGGGGGAACTACGTGTCGAGACCAGACATCTTGTTTCTGCAGTACAACCAGGCCGCGTTCACCATTGAACTGAAGTGAGTGCACGCCTCCTCCCATCAAGGCTTTGGAGTTCAGTCATATATGTATGTGTGTGTGTGTGTGTGTGGTGGGGGTTGTGATGTGTGTGTGTGTGGTGTGTGGTCGTGTGTGATGTGTGTGTGTATGTGTGTGGGGTGGGGGGGTGTGGGTGGGGTAGGGGGGTATATGTATACGTACGTGTTTGTGTCTTGGGGGTGGAGGGGTGACGTTGGCGCGTGCGCTTGAGTGTGTGTGTGTGTATTTGTGTGTGTGTGTGTGTGTGTGTGTGTGTGTGTGTGTGTGTGTGTGTGTGAGAGAGAGAGAGAGAGAGAGAGAGAGAGAGAGAGAGAGAGAGAAGAGAGAGAGAGAGAGAACTCAACTCGAACTCGAAAACTTTAATACTCAAGGATAGTAGCGTTAGGTCCATTTAGACCTATCTAACAGCCAGTCCTTGCTATACTACAAACACAAATAAACACGACAATACCACGAGAGAGAGAGAGAGAGAGAGAGAGAGAGAGAGAGAGAGAGAGAGAGAGAGAGAGAGAGAGAGAGAGAATTCGAACTCGAAAACTTTATTTTACAAGGACTGTAGATTACGTTTAGTATAAAAATTAAAAATTAAAACCTGTCTAACAACTAGTCTTTCCTACGCTACTGATGAGCAAAAATAAAATAACCCAGCATCATTTATCTTTTAAAACATTATATACATATAAGCGTGAATGAGTAAGTGAACGCTTATACTTGAAAATTTAGAGAGGGATAGACACTGAGGTGAACAAAAAAGTTTAGAGACAATTATTGTACAGGTGAGTTTTGAAGGCAGCTTTGAAAGAGGAAGAAGAATCTGTTTGGTGGAATGTTTGAGGAGAACCTTTCCGATCATAAGAAAACGATCTTTCGCCAAATGTTTTTGTGTTCACTCGAGGAGTGACAAAGGTACAGGTGTCGGATACGGATCGTAAATGTCTTTTAGATTGTAGCATTGAAGAAGATCCGACATATACTGAGGGGATGTGCCAGAGATGGAAATGGCAATTCAGATTTTGTATAGAATGCGATGTATTGCTGGTGGCCTTCGTATAGATTGACACGGGGCATAGTATGGATGAGGTCAGGTTTCGTAGCTTTACACAAAATATAGACTGACATGAGGAACAGCATGAATGTGATCAGACTTCGTAGCTTTACACACAATATAGACTGACATAAGGAACAGCATGAATGTGATCAGACTTCGTAGCTTTACACACAATATAGACTGACATGAGGAACAGCATGAATGTGATCAGATTTCGTAGCTTTACACACAGTATAGACTGACATAAGGAACAGCATGAATGTGATCAGATTTCGTAGCTTTACACACAAGCCTTGCTGCTGCGTTCTGACTATACTGCTTTTGTCCAGGTGCGTGGTGAACTGTAAAAAGAAAACAGCTGTGACGTCACCTCTGACGTTTTCCGTGACGTGCTCAACGTGCAGTGACGCAGACATGCTGGATGCCGACTACATCTGGTCCCTCGCCCTGTACACCAACGTCACTGGACAATATGACGTCTTGCCGGACTCCGCCTCTTACTTCTTACAGTCCGGTCAGTCAGAATTCTGAATGGGGAGTGACTCCTTTAGCATTTCTCACAGTGTCTCTGGTAAGTCAGAATTCTGAATGAGGAGTCACTCCTTTAGCATTTCTCACAGTGTCTCTGGTAAGTCAGAATTCTGAATGGGGAGTGACTCATTTAGCATTTCTCACAGTGTCTCTGGTAAGTCAGAATTCTGAATGGGGAGTCACTCCTTTAGCATTTCACACAGTGTCTCTGGTAAGTCAGAATTCTGAATGGGGAGTCATTCCTTTAGCATTTCACACAG
>JABMCL010001023.1:225000-227500 GCA_018857735.1 Alviniconcha marisindica
GTGCCTCTATGCGATATCGTCATTTGAATACTTCGTTGTTCATCGTGTATCTGAACCATATTTCTCATCATCATCATCATCATTTTTTTCCTTCTGTTGTCGGGTTTTGACTCATTATCATCTTTTTCATCATTACTGCGGTAGTGAATGTTGTTACTATTGTTTTATGTGTAGCCTATTGACATGTAGATTAGCAGGGACAGATTGTAAGAATCGGAAACTGCCTAAAATCTTAATCCTTGTGTAATAAAGTTCTGAGTTCTCTCTCTCTCTCTCTCTCTCTCTCTCTCTCTCTCTCTCTCTCTCTCTCTCTCTCTCTCTCTCTCTCTCTCTCTCTCTCCCGACCTATGCAGTCATCTTTTCGGTTCTTATTATCGGTACGTGCGCTATGGTTATTATAATGGCTTGAATTTTTCTCTCTTCTCGTCATTGTGTGTCTCATTTAGGCCTGCTCCCATTAC
Source organism: Alviniconcha marisindica (assembly GCA_018857735.1). Taxonomy (NCBI): domain Eukaryota; kingdom Metazoa; phylum Mollusca; class Gastropoda; family Provannidae; genus Alviniconcha; species Alviniconcha marisindica. Next base: position 225,462 of record JABMCL010001023.1, read on the forward strand.
AGGTAATTCTGTTTTTGTTCGCAACAGTTTTTGTGTATGTTTGTCTTTTGATTGTTTGTTGTTGTTTTTCCTTGATTTTCTCCTTGTTTGTTTGTTTTGCTTTCTTGTTTTGCGTCAGGACGTTTGAACAGAGCGACACCAGTCCTGTCATTGCAAACATCGTCCCTGTACAGTCATTATCGTGATCGTAACTGACAGTGCGTGACGTGTTTTGCAGCCAGCCGTGGTGAAACAGGACTGGCAGGACCTGTGGAATGACCTCAACAATCCAATTCCCAACCCTATGAAAGATGAACTAACTGGGGTAAATGCATTCGGAGCTCTTTTGCCTTGTCTCTCTGTCTTTGTTTCCACGAAGTTTATCTTTGATATTATTAGCACCCACTGATCGTTCACTTTCTCCCTCCATGGCCGCCATCTCCTCCTCTTCCTCCTCGTCCTGTCGCCCTGAGGTGACCGTTTACGGTTCACTGGACGTTAACAGCCAGTTATTAATGACTACTTCATTAATGTTGTTTACCCTTGGGCGCTTGTTTGGGGTCTAGACGTTTCCTGTTTCAAACCCTAGAGTGACACCCCAGCGGTGACCGCCGGCCTGCCGCTCTGGCCCGACATCTCTGCCACAGTCATAGCTCTTTCTCCCTTTGTGCACCACGCAGATAGCGCTTTTATCGGTCACTTTCTCATGCTCTTGCGTAAGTAACTGCGGCAGAGACCTGAGGGGGTAGACTACTGGGGTAGTCTATGCTTGGGGTGTTTCCGGCCCCAAACAGAAAGGAGAAGTCTTTGTAAGACTTTTGTCAGATGCCCACGTGCAGGCTCCATCAGGTTTCCTGTCCTAGAAACAAATGAACGAAGACCACAAACAGACCATTTGGCTTCGGGAAGGTGAGGTTACTGGGGAGTTGGTGTTTCAAAGGCAACGTTAGGGAAACCTCCGAGAGAGGGGTGGAGCGAATATGGGCTTTTCCGAGCGCCTAGATACCATCTTGAACTGAAGTGTGTGTGTGTGTGTGTGTGTGTGTGTGTGTTGTGTGTGTGTGTGTGTGTTGTGTTGTGTTGTGTGTGTGTGTGTGTGGTGTGTGTGTGTGTGTGTGTGTGTGTGTGTGTGTGTGTGTGTGTGTGTGTGTGTGTGTGTGTGTGTGTGTGTGTGTGTGTGTGTGTGTGTGTGTGTGTGTGTGTGTGTGTGTGTGTGTGTGTGTGTGTGTGTTTGCTGCATGTTCGTTGAACTTGTCTACATTATGTGTTAGTTTTTCTTTTTCTTTATACTTTTTATTGCTGATAACATTTCCATCTCGATGTGTGTACATTATGTGTGTTATACTATGCTTGTTCAGCGCTTTGAGCCGCAGGGTAGGCGCTTTACAAATGTCCATTATTATTATTATTATTATTATTATTATTATTATTAAGTGAAGGGGTGTTGCAGCTGACGCAGACGTTCACGAGCATGGTGAAGGACCGAGGCAACGAGTCGGCCCGACTGACGGCACAGGGCGTTGCTGCGCTGGGTGAGGGCATGGCAGCTGTCATCTTCAACGCCCAAACCACCGACGACGACTCTGTGGTAAAATGACGTCACGTCCGTTGTCGTCTCGCTTTCCTTCGCGTGCATTTCCTGCATTTGATGTTTTCTTCTCTTGCATTTCTTCTTCTCGTTTTGGTGTTTGTTGGTGAGGGTGACTACTTGTTGCAGTCATATATACACATTATATATATATGGTTTTGTAGGAATCAGTCAGGCCGACCGAGCAGGCGTTGACAAAGCCCTCAAGGGTGAACATTTGGAGTAAAAGGTTTCAAATAAAAAACGTGCTTAGACTTTGTTATAGTCTCTCTCTCTGTGTTGGTGTGACTACTTCTTGTAGTCATATGTGTGTGTGTGTGTGAGTGTGTGTGTGTGCGTGCGTGCGTGCGTGCGTGCGTGTCGTTTGTCTGCTCCTGTGTTGGTGTGTTTTGTGTGTGTGTGTGTGTGTGATGTGTGTGTGTGTGTGTGTGTGGTGTGTGGTGTGTGTGTGTGTGTGTGTGTGTGTGTGCTG
>JABMCL010001023.1:232500-240000 GCA_018857735.1 Alviniconcha marisindica
GTGACGCGTTTCCAGCTGCCTGACGATATGAGTCGGGTCATGGCCTACTTCCGGACGGGGAGACCACCCACCAGCATCAGGTAGGCTGGGTTTGGATGTATTGTTATTGTGCTAACTGTTTGGGGTTATATATTTTACCGGATTAAAGTACGTGAACGTCAAAGTGGGACGGTAAAGAACATTTGCCGTTTATTGTTTGTTATCTGCTTCATTTTCTTTGAGAAGGGAACTGATAAAGCCTTGTGTAGGCTGTGTAGTAAAGCGAACCGTAAGCCGTTAGACCACACGTAACCGTTTGTCTCGCTGAGCATGACACAGGCAGCTTCATAAGGGAAAGGAATCTGGGGGAAGGAAGTTGACTAAACCAACAAACCAAAATATTACCATACCAAGGAAGAATTCCTGGCAGTAGGCGAAGCATGCAAGGCTATGTTAATCCTCCTGCTCCAGGCTTATAGACGAAGATCCTTTAATACAGCTCTGGCTTCTCTGCAGAGGGGACTATTGTTTCTGCATCCACGGCACCCCACGTAGAATAAAGAAGTTCACTCTTTGTATGGACGGTAGATGTTACTGAGATCAGCTTTAATCAGTTTTCCTCATATCTTGTTTGTCCTACGGACAGTTTTCCCCCAATAAATAGACATATTTTAGACATATTTCGTTCGATTTGGACTCTGGATATGAGGCTGAAATCCCTGGTGCTGCAAAGGCGATGGGTATGATGTTGAAATCTCTGGTGCCGCAAAGGCACTTTTTTCTCTCTCTCTGATGTAGAAATCTCTGCATTGGAGCTGCAAAAGCGATGGGTATGATGTTGAAATCCCTGGTGCTGCAAAGGCGATGGGTATGATGTTGAAATCCCTGGTGCTTCAAAGGCGATGTGTATAATGTTGAAATCTCTGGTGCTGCAAAGGCGATGTGTATGATGTTGAAATGTCTGGTGCCGCAAAGGCGATGGATATGATGTTGAAGTCCCTGGTGCTGCAAAGGTGATGGATATGATGTTGAAGTCCCTGGTGCTGCAAAGGCGATGGATATGATGCTGAAGTCCCTGGTGCTGCAAAGGCGATGAAACCAGGTGCAGTGATGTTTGTGTGAGCATGCAGGCAGTGAGTGTTGTTGTCTGCCGGCAGGTATGATGTTCGCACGGCTGGACAGCTGGTGGAGAGTCGACAACGCCGTGCAGCGAAAGGTATGCGTTCAGTCTTAACTGCACCGTTGTGTTTTACCTTGTTGGCCAGTTTCAGAGCGTTGCACGACTGCTCTCTGCCTCTGTCTCTGTCTGTCTGTCTGTCTGTCTCTCTCTCTCTGTCTCTTTCTTTGTCTCTGTCACTCTCTGTCTCTCTGTGTCTGTCTGTCTGTCTCTGTCTCTCTCGTCTCTGTCTCTCTGTCTCTCTCTGTCTGTCTGTCTGTCTGTCTGTCTGTCTGTCTGTCTGTCTGTCTGTCTCTGTCTGTCTGTCTGTCTGTCTGTCTGTCTGTCTCCCCCCTCTCTGTCTGTCTGTCTGTCTGTCTGTCTGTCTGTCTGTCTGTCTGTCTGTCTGTCTGTCTGTCTCTCTCTCTCTCTCTCTCTCTCTCTCTCTCTCTCTCTCTCTCTCTCTCTCATCGCCCTGATATAACCGCATTGGTTGACTAGGCGTAAAACACAAGTTACTTACTTATTTACTCTCTCTCATCGTCTCTCACTCTTTATCCATCTCTGTCTCTGTCTCTTTGTCCATCTCTGTCTGTCTCTCTGTCTCTGTCTGTCCCTCTGTCTCTCCCCCCCTCTCTCTCTCTCTCTCACACACACACACACACACACACACACACACACACACACACACACACACACACACACACACACACACACACACACACTCACTCACTCACACACTACACACTCACACACTTACACACACACACACACACACACACACACACACACACACACACACACACACACACCACACACTACACACACACACACACACACACACACACACACACACACACACACACACACACACACACACACACACACACACACACACACACGGAGTATCTCTCGCTCTCTCGCTCCTATTTGCTTTGGGGTTAGGTGAAGAAGGGATGGAAGTGTTTTTTCTTCACTTGCATCCTAAGTAAGATCATTCAAACGTGCAATCGCTTGGCCATGTATAGGTCCAGTGCTCACTATTGTCGTTTCAGCATTAAGTCCTTCCAAACACAAGGGGGTGGATATTACAGTGACGATTACAGCAACGTAGAAATAGAACCCCATGAACATCTGTCGTGGCAGTTATAAGCAGAGTTAAGGACATGCCTCTCCTTTATCCTCGTCTGTTTCCCGTCCCTCATGCTACCTCCGTCAGCTCTTTGAAATCTTCCGTGAAAATAGTGTTCAAAACCCTTTTCCTCAGTCCCATTGTCGGGGGGGGGGGGAGATATATATATATATATATATATATATAAAGAGAGAGAGAGAGAGAGAGAGAGAGAGAGAGAGAGAAGAGAGAGAGAGAGAGAGAGAGAGAGAGAGAGAGAGAGAGAGAGAGAGAGAGAGAGAGAGAGAGAGAGAGAGTGTGTGCGTGTGTGTGTGCACTGAATCTTTGTTGTCAGTGCTTGTACGTTTAAAGACTGTGTAAGCACATAGGGCCAGTGCAAGATGGGCGGTCTATGTGCTTTAGGGCCAGTGCAAGTTGGGCGGTCTATGCACTTTAGGGCCGGTGCAGGTTGGGCGGTCTATGCGCTTTAGGGCCAGTGCAAGTTGGGTGGTTTATGTGTTTTAGGGCCAGTGCAAGTGGGCGGTTTATGTGTTTTAGGGCCAGTGCAAGTGGGCGGTCTCTGTGCTTTAGGGCCAGTGCAAGATGGGCGGTCTCTGTGCTTTAGGGCCAGTGCAAGTGGGCGGCCTCTGTGCTTTAGGGCCAGTGCAAGTTGGGCGGTCTATGTGCTTCAAGGCCGGTGCAAGTTGGGCGGTCTCTGTGCTTTAGGGCCAGTGCAAGTGGGCGGTCTCTGTGCTTTAGGGCCAGTGCAAGTGGGCGGTCTCTGTGCTTTAGGGCCAGTGCAAGTTGGGCGGTCTAGGCGTTTACACGTGCTTTAAATACAGATGTTGTTATCACCTTTATCCAGCACCAGCCAAAGGCAGCAGCCCGCTGGGCGATGTGTACCAGTTCTTCGTTCCCCCGGGATCGCTCTCTCCCGGCATCGTCTTCGCTGGCTTTTACCTGCCAGGTGGGTACAACCCGCTCGGGGCGCTCTTTATTGTTTCTGGGTTTGGCTTAATTAGCATCATGTTGACAGATCCTGTGACAATGTCATCGTCGTCTTCACCGGACATCGTTGACTTAATATCGTAACACACAAAGGTAGGGGGAGAAATCACTTTTAGCAGACAAATAATACACAAACAAGTGATAAAGGGAATGGAATTGCATCAACGTATCTTTCAGTTTGTGAAGCAGTTCTCTGTCTCTGTCTCTCTGTGTGTCTCCCTGTCTCTTTCTCTTCTCTCTGTCTCTGTCTCTCTGTCTCTGTCTCTCTGTCTCTGTCTCCCTCTATCTTTCTGTCTCTCTGCGTCTCTGTCTGTCTGTCTGCCTGTCTCTGTCTGTCTCTGTCTCTGTCTGTCTGTTTCTGTCGTGGGTTTGTTTGAGTTTTTTTACCTTTTGTTAAGCAAGAGCACTGTGTGGCTTTTTCCTTTCAGAGCTGGGCAGCAACGCCACAGTGCTGTATATGTCAAGGTGAGGAGGGTGGTGATTAAACAGGAACACTGTATGGTTTTTCCTTGCAGAGCTGGGCACAGTGATGTACATGTCAAGGTGAGGAGGGTGGTGATTAAACAGGAACACTGTATGGTTTTTCCTTGCAGAGCTGGGCACAGTGATGTACATGTCAAGGTGAGGAGGGTGGTGATTAAACAGGAACACTGTGTGGTTTTTCCTTGCAGAGCTGGCCACAGTGATGTACATGTCAAGGTGAGGAGGGTGGTGATTAAACAGGAACACTGTGTGGTTTTTCCTTGCAGAGCTGGGCACAGTGATGTACATGTCAAGGTGAGGAGGGTGGTGATTAAACAGGAACACTGTATGGTTTTTCCTTGCAGAGCTGGGCACAGTGATGTACATGTCAAGGTGAGGAGGGTGGTGATTAAACAGGAACACTGTGTAGTTTTTCCTTGCAGAGCTGGGCACAGTGATGTACATGTCAAGGTGAGGAGGGTGGTGATTAAACAGGAACACTGTGTGGTTTTTCCTTGCAGAGCTGGGCACAGTGATGTACATGTCAAGGTGAGGAGGGTGGTGATTAAACAGGAACACCGGTTTTTCCTTGCAGAGCTGGGCAGCAACGCCACAGTGCTGTACGTGTAAAGGTGAGGAGGGTGGTGATTAAACAGGAACACTGGTTTTTCCTTGCAGAGCTGGGCAGCAACGCCACAGTGCTGTACGTGTAAAGGTGAGGAGGGTGGTGATTAAACAGGAACACTGTGGTTTTTCCTTGCAGAGCTGGGCACAGTGATGTACATGTCAAGGTGAGGAGGGTGGTGATTAAACAGGAACACCGGTTTTTCCTTGCAGAGCTGGGCAGCAACGCCACACGGCTGTACGGGTTTTCCTCCTTCAGTGACATGTGTCGCGTGTGGAATGAAGACACCGAGACCTGGGACCCCACTGCCTGCACAGTACGCTGCTCAGCCCACTCGCTGGCCTCATCAGTCCTCGCCTCATCACTGGCCCACCTCATCACTTGCTCTCCTCATCACTGGCTCACCTCATCACTCGCTCGCCTCATCACTGGCTCTTTTCATCACTGGCTCACTTCATCACTGGCTCACCTCATCACTCGCTCTCTTCATCACTGGCTCACCTCGTCACTCGCTCACCTCATCACTGGCTCACCTCACTATTCACTCGCCTCATCACTGGCTCACCTCATCACTCGCTCACCTCACCACTCGCTCGCCTCATCAATGGCTCACCTTATCACTTGCGATCTTCATCACTGGCTCACCTCATCACTCGCTATCTTCATCAATGGCTCACTTCATCACAGGCTCACCTCATCACTGGCTCACATCATCACTTGTTCGACTCATCACTGGCTCACCTCATCACTCGCTTCTTCTTCACCGGGCTCACCTCATCGCTGGCTCACCTCATCACTGGCTCACCTCATCACTGGCTCACCTTATCACTCGCTCATCCACGTCCTCTCACTTCCACCTTCCACACAACACAGCTCAGAGCTGGGCCCCATTGCCTGCAGTGCATGCTGCTCAACTCACTCGCTCACCTCACCACTCACTCGTCCATTTACTCACTCACTCATTCACTCACTCGCCCACTCACTCACCTCACCACTCACTCGTCCATTCACTCACTCACTCATTCACTCACTCGCCCACTCACTCACCTCACCACTCACTCGTCCATTCACTCACTCACTCATTCACTCACTCGCCCACTCACTCACCTCACCACTCACTCGCCCATCACTCACTCCGTTCACTCACTCACTCACTCACCTCACCACTCACTCGTCCATTCATCACTCATTCATTCACTCACTCGCCCACTCACTCACCTCACCACTCACTCGTCCACTCACTCACTCACTCATTCACTCACTCGCCCACTCACTCACCTCACACTCACTCTCTCACCCGCTCGCTGAAGAATTCACCTCTTACACCTTTCACACTGGACCCTGCGCATAGGCGGTAAACTCCCACCCTCTCCCACCCTCTCCCTCACTCACCAGCACTCACTTCTCAACAGCTGCACTCATTCATACAAACGTAGGACTCCGGTGAATAGTTGGTAAAGTTACTCATTCCCCTACTCACTCACTCACTCACTCACTCAAACACAAGAATGATGTGTGTAAACTTCGTTTCGGTTGTTCAGAAGACCGTACTGAAACCTCACAAGAAAGTTGGCACAGTGGCAGTAATACGTATATTTACATGAATCGTTCTTTAATCAAATATGACTTGTTGTGCTATAATTCATTTTACCTCTAAATCTTACCTTGTTGTATATTTATTTATTTAAGAAAAAGAGACGAAATTTCCGTTTACAGAAAAATAAAGCTGTTCCTAATCTTATCAGAATGCGATCGAACTGTCAAAGAGACAAATGATCGAACTATCAAAAAGACAAATGATCGAACTATCAAAAAGACAAATGATCGAACTTTTAAAAACACAGATGATCGAACTGTCAAAGAGACAAACGATCGAACTATCAAAGAGACAAATGATCGAACTGTCAAAGACACAGATGATCGAACTGTTAAAGACACAGATGATCAGAACTATCAAAGAGACAAATGATCGAACTGTCAAAGAGACAAATGATCGAACTATCAAAGAGACAAATGATCCAACTATCAAAGAGACAAATGATCGAAATGTCAAAGAGACAAATGATCGAACTATCAAAGAGACGAATGATCCAACTATCAGGGAGACAAATGATCCAACTATCAAAGAGACAAACTATCAAAGAGATAAATGATCGAACTATAAAAGAGATAAATGATCCAACTATCAAAGAAACAAATGATGGAACTATCAAAGAGACAAACTATCAAAGAGACATGATCGCACTAACAAAGAGACAAACCATCAAAGAGACAAATGATCGAACTATCAAAGACAGAAATTGCTGGGATTCCCAGTGCGTTCAGATGAACCCGAAGACATTACCGTCTCCCACACCTTCCACATCTGTGCCTGACGTCTTCCAGGTGTCGGCGTTCACCAGCCCGGAAGAGACGGTGTGCATCTGTAACAACCCCCCCGGCACCTCCTTCGCCAGCTCCTTCTTCGTCGCCCCCTCCCAGGTCGACTTCAGCCACCGTGTTGCTCCAAGTTCGACATCGACCAACGCCTCTGTCTACGGCACGCTCCATCGGCCTCCTCCTCCTCTGGGTCCTCGCCCTCCTCTGGGCACCGGTTCGCAAAGACCACCAGGACAAGCTGCCGGAGTCTCGGCCTCCTTCGGCTCAGGTGTGGTGGCCTGTTCGGGTAGTGAAGCTTCGGCAAGTGGGCGTCAGGTAGGTGGCTGTTCGGGTAGGTGTGGTGGCTGTTCGGGTAGGTGTGGCTGTTGTCCTAGGTGCATGCCAAGACCTAAGGACAAGCTGCGGGTAGGTGTGGCTGTTCGGGTAGGTGAGGTGGCTGTTCGGGTAGGTGTGGCTGTTCGGGTAGGTGTGGTGGCTGTTCGGGTAGGTGTGGTGGCTGTTCGGGTAGGTGTGGTGGCTGTTCGGGTAGGTGTGGTGGCTGTTCGGGTAGGTGTGGTGGCTGTTCGGGTAGGTGTGGTGGCTGTTCGGGTAGGTGTGGCTGTTCGGGTAGGTGTGGCTGTCTTGTCCTGTGCAAGCTGCAAAGACCACCAAGATAAGCTGCGGGTAGGTGTGGCTTGCTGTCCTGGGCACGCCGCAAAGACCACCAGGACAAGCTTCGGGTAGGTGTAGCTGTTCGGGTGTGGCTGAACAAACTGCGGGTAGGTGTGGCTGTTTTGTCCT
>JABMCL010001023.1:245000-247500 GCA_018857735.1 Alviniconcha marisindica
TACGGGGAAAGGCTCCAGTAGAGAAGACGTAGGACAACTGAAGGACCGCAGCAAGGAAGACGTCAAAGACATGACGGAAAACGACCGCAGCAAGGAAGACGTTAAAGACATGACGGAAAACAGACCGCAGCAAGGAAGACGTCAAAGACATGACGGAAAACGACCGCAGCAAGGAAGACGTCAAAGACATGACGGAAAACGACCGCAGCAAGGAAGACGTCAAAGACATGACGGAAAACGACCACAGCAAGGAAGACGTCAAAGACATGACGGAAAACTACTACAGCAAGGAAGACGTCAAACGTTTGACGGAAAAAAACGACCACAGCAAGGAAGACGTAGAACATCCGGCCAAAGAGGGCCACTCCAAGGAAGACGTAGAGCCTCAGACGGGAAAGGACCACCAGGAGGAAGGCGCAGTGAAAGACGACCACAGCGAGGAGGATGCAGAGCAGCTGGCAGAGAAGCGTCGGGAGGAAGAGAACGCAGCACGGGAGGCGTTCCGAAAGCAGATGGCCCAACACCTCTCCGACCTGTTGGACAACGTGCTCCAGCAGAACCCTCTGCCGCACTTCTGTGTGTACGTCACCTGGGTGGTGCTGGTGGTCACCATGGTGATCTGCGTCTTCTTCCTCATCCTCTAAGCTGCAGTGGTCCACCACCTCGGAGGAATGGCTGGCGTCCTTCTTCCTCATCCTTAAGCTTCTTCCACCACCTCGGAGGAATGTTGTGGCGTCCTTCTGGATCCCTCATCAGGTGGTGTTTGGGTTTTGTCTTCTGAACCCCCTATCAAGGTGGGTGTCGTTGTTGTGTGCTTCTGAACCACCCTATCAAGGTGGGTGTCGTTGTTGTGTGCTTCTGAACCCCCTATCAAGGTGGGTGTCGTTGTTGTGTGCTTCTGAACCACCCTATCAAGGTGGGTGTCGTTGTTGTGTGCTTCTGAACCACCCTATCAAGGTGGGTGTCGTCGTTGTGTGCTTCTGAACCACCCTATCAAGGTGGGTGTCGTTGTTGTGTGCTTCTGAACCACCCTATCAAGGTGGGTGTCGTTGTTGTGTGCTTCTGAACCGCCCTATCAAGGTGGGTGCGTCGTTGTGTGCTTCTGAACCCCTATCAAGGTGGGTGTCGTTGTTGTGTGCTTCTGAACCACCCTGTCAAGGTGGGTGTCGTTGTTGTGTGCTTCTGAACCACCCTAGTCAAGGTGGGTGTCGTCGTTGTGTGCTTCTGAACCACCCTATCAAGGTGGGTGTCGTCGTTGTGTACTTCCTTTCCTTTCCTTTCGTCAACTTTGTCCCCAGCGGATTAATCCGTTTTGTATTCCTGTAATCGACAAGCATTTGCGTTTAAACCCTTCACTGCCACAACCAATAAATGTCCCGGGCTGAATAGTGCACACAATCGCCTTCAGACCGAAATATTCCCGGGCCTGTAAGAATTAAAAGCCTACTTTCAACAGTGTGTATTTTGACTCAGGTCCTTCCTCTTGCTACAGGTGAGAGAGAAAAAGGCCACAGGATTCCAGGTTTCACAAGTCATTGCTCGGCATTTTGATTTCATGCGTACACGGCAGTGAAGGGATTAGTTACACCGTATGAGGACATTAACACACACACACACACACACACACACACACACACACACACACACACACACACACACACACATGGTATGAACCATTTGATGCATTACATATATAGTACTTTATTGTCCTGGCTGCAGGCCTATTGTATGGTGTTTCTATTGCGGTATAACTATTAGAAACCATTTAAAAAAGAATTATGAGTCGATATAGTAAATTTTACTATATCGACTATAAAATTTACTATAGTCGATTTACTATATCGACTCATACTTCTTTTTTAAATGGTTTCTAATAGTTATACCGCAATAGAAACACCATACAATAGGCCTGCAGCCAGGACAATAAAGTACTATATATGTAATGCATCAAATGGTTCATACCATGTGTGTGTGTGTGTGTGTGTGTGTGTGTGTGTGTGTGTGTGTGGTGTGTGTGTGTGCACCTTTTACATAGTTACGCTTGAACCCTTGTCTACATTATGTGTTAGCTTTTTCTTTTTTCTTATATACATTTTTATTGCTGATAACATTTCCATCTCGATGTACATTGTGTGTGTTATACTATGCTTGTTCAGCGCTTTGAGCCGTAGAGTAGGCGCTTTACAAATTTCCATTATCATCATTATTTAAACATGTACAATTCAGTATTAAAGTTTCTCGCACGGTGCGAAAATAAACATCAGCTGTTTTATTGCATTTCGTTTTTTAGTTGCAATTTAGATTGAAAGGAACGCATGCCCAAAATGAACCCTTGAACTTTCCAGTAGACAATGTGTTACCGGAAAGGATGACGTGGGTACCATTGCTCACCTCGGTGTGCCGGCCTGCTGTCTGTGTGCAGGTGCTTCTTCTGGCCTGTCTGCTGGCCTACTGTGCAGGCAATCCTTTCTCCGTCACTCAGCATCAGTACGTCGACCTC
>JABMCL010001023.1:257500-262500 GCA_018857735.1 Alviniconcha marisindica
ATCTCCAAAGTAAAATAAAAACAGCATTGTATTCCTCGGACACACACACACACACACGCACGCACGCACGCACGCACGCACGCACGCACGCACGCACGCACGCACACACACGTTACGCACACACAGGCTGGTAGGTAACTTTGTGTTTTACGCCCATTCAACCATTACGGTTATATCAGGGCGATCACACACGACTGTTGTGGTCTGTGGACACTGTCTTGTGACTTTGTCCCTCACAATCAATGAAACATTAAAATGGCTCTCACCGCTGCCCATCTTAATGCAGGAGTCATTCTGGTGGTGACAGTGTAGCGATAGGTATATAATCTCCCTCTTCCCCCACCTCCATACTCCCTTCCCCCCCTTTCTCCCCGTCCCTAATAAGCCTTGTGGTTTCTGTGGGCGTTAAGCACCATGTTTACCGACTGGCGTACAGAAGGAATGTATCGGAGATGAGAGAAAGGCAGAGGGGGGCGAAAGAAAAAAACGCAGAATTTGAAATGGGTTGTTGTGCTGTAGTGTGTAGAAATGAACTTGAGGTAAATGACAAACTAACGTTGTACTTCGCTGCCTTACTGTCATTCATGACTCGCTTTCTTCCCAAACCCCGCAAGCTCGCTGAACACAGCTAGTCGATGAGCACAAACCTCGCGTGTCACTGAAATGCTGCCCGTGCCATCGCAAGCATTAACCAGCGTTCTTTTAGTCCCTTTTGACGCCACGTTCTTCTGTTTTCAGGCGGAAGTGGAGAAACTGAACAAAGAGCTCCATGAATTACTCCGCAGGCGGAATGAGGAGAGAAGACGCAGGAGAGAGAGGAGGAGGAGGAAGAAAGAAAAGGCAGCAGCCGCTGAGCAGTACCGACGGCAAGCGGAAGCGCGGGGGGCTGCGGACGAAGCAGGCATCACCACGCACAGCCTCGGGCTGGAGGAGGAGAATGGCGACACAGCCGCCACACGGGGCAATGGCCGCGACACGAGCACAGTGAGAAACAGACAAAGGAACAAGAAGAGCAACACACTCCACACGCAGAAAAAGCTGCAGGAGTTTATGCGCAAGAGTCCGTATGCATATCCGCCGCTTGGGAAACCCCCGGTGTAAACGCGCGCACACACACACACACACACACACACACACACACACACACACACACACACACACACACACGCACACACCCTAACCATGTGACTATGCATGAAGTGACACTGTAAACTGTGCGCGGTTGTATGGTGTACGCAGAGCTAGCGGCGAGACGGCAGCAGTTTCACGTGGCACCAGCCAAGCAACAACCAAACGACGCCGCCATTTTGTTGGATATTCAAAAGCGCGCTACAAAAAAAAAAAGAAAAAAAAAGAAAAGAGGATAGTCACTCATCCATAATCACATACGACATGAGCGCCGTGAGTCTGCTCAAGAGCAGAGAATAGCGCGATATAAAAGCGATCGATAATGATAATAATAACAAACGCCACTGCCAGAGTAGTTGGGGCCGGGGTTAGCACGTTCAGCAGTTACCAAGCATCTGGACGCACTGTTCTTATGGGACGGAGTCCTTCGAGAGTAAACGCATCATATTCCTGTCCAGGTCTTTTGCGCATGCGCATTCTGGTTTCCGCCTAGGCAACGTGACTGTCGCGTGGCGGGTTTGAAAGTGCGCTGACAGATATCACTTTCGACTCTCCGAAATCTTCCCCACCCCCAGCCCACCCCAACTCCGCCTTTTTTTTCTTCTCTGTCTCTCTTCTTTTTATTTCAGTGGTCTTTTGGAATTAGGTGGGTAACGCCGTGTTCGTGAATCTACGTGAATGAACGCAGTGATCTGACAGGCTTTCAAATCATCATCAATTCGAGATTTACAATGTTTATTTCGGTGGGGCTGTGATTCACTGTGCATGCTTCGTGTTCCGCTATGCTTTGTATGAATAAGTATCTTAGCTAATATATTTTGTGCCATTGATTTTGTTGTTGCTGCTGCTGATGTTGCTGTTTTTGTCGCTGTTTTGTATGAAACGTGTCAAAATTGTCAGCGTTGCATGTTTTTCTACAGTTAAGTTTAAAAGCGCTTTGAGTCTCTGAAAGCGCTCTATGAATTCCCAATACATTCCACCCATCCCAACACACTCCATCCATCCCATCCATCCCAACACATCCATCCCAATACACTCCACCCATCCCAACACACTCCATCCATCCCATCCATCCCAACACATCCATCCCAATACACTCCACCCATCCCAACACACTCCATCCATCCCATCCATCCCAACACATCCATCCCAATACACTCCATCCATCCCAACACACCATCCCAACACACTCCATCCATCCCATCCATCCCAATACATCCATCCCAATACACTCCACCCATCCCAACACACTCCATCCATCCCATCCATCCCAACACATCCATCCCAATACACTCCACCCATCCCAACACACTCCATCCATCCCATCCATCCCAACACACTCCATCCATCCCATCCATCCCAACACATCCATCCCAACACACTCCATCCATCCCATCCATCCCAACACATCCATCCCAATACACTCCACCCATCCCAACACACTCCATCCATCCCACCCATCCCAACACACTCCACCCATCCCATCCATCCCAACACACTCCATCCATCCCATCCACCCCGACACGCTCCATCCATCCCAACACTCTCCATCTATTCCAAATGAGCCAGGTAAAGCAATGGTCCAGATTGCCTGAAAGGGAAATGTTAACCAGGTAAAGCAATGGTCCAGATTGCCCGAAAGGGAAATGAACCAGGTAAAGCAATGGTCCAGATTGCCCGAAAGGGAAATGAACCAGGTAAAGCAATGGTCCAGATTGCCCGAAAGGGAAATGTTAACCAAAAAGGGCCGAACCTGACGAAAAGACAACAGAAAGACGGCTTAAGGCTCGTCTCTGTCGAACTACGTGTGTCAGTGAGGTCAACCAGGACGGTTGTGTCGGGGCGAACTTCAGATCAGAAGAGAAGTTGTGATGACGTAGCGTACTTTAGAAGCTGCAGATGTCAATACAAATTCTCCAAAGCACCTATCCCGCCTAATGTTGGCGTTGATTTGATTGAACAGCATCAACTGAAAATCTACTTATCTGCTTGATGCTTTGTCTTCATCTGGTTGCTTGTAGGTTTGTTGGTGCTTTTGTTTCCGTCGCGTCAGTACATGTTTAGAGCGTCACTGAAATTGCAGGCTACACAACGAGATAACCGGTCTTCAAACAGACCAGATCTGTACGCAGGCTGCTTGTGAAGATGCACCGACCTGTAAAACCTCTTCAAGTTTCACTGTCTCGTTTTCGTGTTTGGTATCTGTTGATTTAATTGTCTCTTTGCTTTGACCTGTTTACTGAACATAGGCGACGTAAGGGAACTCTCTGAGAGACGGGGTGGAGCGCATAAATATACGCTTTTCCGAGAGCTTAGATACCACCTTGAACTGACCTGAACTAAACTGCTGATCATGTTTGTCTCTTGACCGGTTGTTGTTGTTGTTGTTGTCTCTTTATTTTGACTGTTTGCCGATCGTATACAGACTGTTGGCTGTTTGCTTGTTTCCTCACTCGCTGTTGTTGTTTATTGCTGTTATTCCTCACCTTGTTATCCAAATCAGTTACATACAATGAGACTGCTGTCCTTCGAACAGAACAAATGTGTAGGCTACTTGTGAAATTGTATCAGTCCGTGAAACTGTGGTTATATTGTATGATCCTTTTTTTTTTAGGTCTTTCGTTGTGGGCCACAAATGATCTTCCTGTCAGTTTTTCGCGTGCACCATACCAAGTTAGAATCAGTTACACATAATCTATGCATGATGTTTCTCCTCTCTCTCTCTCTCTCTCTCTCTCTCTCTCTCTCTCTCTCTCTCTCTCTCTCTCTCTCTCTCTCTCTCTCTCTCTCTGTGAACACGCTATGTTTGTGTGGAAATTTTCATGTATAACGTTTCACTCACTCAGTCATACCTATATGTATATAAATAATGCCTGTAATTTGGTATCTACTCATCAGTAGCTTAGCAAGGACTAGTTGTTAGGCAGGTTTTTGACTGAACCTAAACTACAATCCTTTTAAAATAAAGTTTTCGATTCGAGATCTCTCTCTCTCTCTCTCTCTCTCTCTCTCTCTCTCTCTCTCTCTCTCTCTCTCTCTCTCTCTCTCTCTCTCTCTCTCTCTCTCTTCGTTCTGATCACTTCGTGCAGAATGTTCTTTCTGTCATTCACTATGATTATCATCACTGACTGCAACTGACACGATTTTTGTCCATTGTGGTGTTTTGTTCTTTGTGAGAGTCTTCGAACAACAAGAAACAACATACGTTTCTTTTGTAATAATTTGTTGCCATAACTGCCATCCAGAACAATGCCAGGAACAGTTTCCTAATCCACAATATTTTCGAGCTATGTTTCGAATTCAGTACGTGTTTGATACTGAGCGCTGTTTGATTGATTATGTATAAGCGTTCCCCCAACGAATGGGTGTTGTTGGTGCAGCAGTCCGAAACGAGTCCTGCAGAGAGGCTAAGCCGACCAGAAACGTTCACTTTCCAGAACTCTGCCTCTTCTGAACATGCATGGACAGTCTAAATTGAGAGTAGAACGTCCTGTGACGTCTTTGCAGCAGATCGGAAACCATTGCCCTGGACGTCGGATGACGTCTTTGTGGCAGATCGGAAACCATTGCCGCTGGACGTCCGTGATGACGTATTTGTGGCAGATCGGAAACCGTTGCCGTGTACGTCCTGTGACGTATTTGTGGCAGATCGGAAACCGTTGCCGTGTACGTCCTGTGACGTATTTGTGGCAGGTCGGAAACCGTGGCCGTGTACGTCCTGTGACGTCTTTGTGGAAGGCGGGAAACCGTTGCCGTGGACGTCCTGTGACGTCTTTGTGGAAACCGGGGAACCGTTGCCGTCGACGTCCTATGAAGTCACAAGGGCAGTGAAAGGGTTAACCGGGAACCTTTACATATTATGTATAAGTTTT
>JABMCL010001023.1:267500-280000 GCA_018857735.1 Alviniconcha marisindica
CTCTGATCGTGACCTAGCGCGCGCAATAAGCAATCCTGCAAGTATCCAGAAAGCAAGATATTCATGTTCAGTATTCTACTGGGTGAAAAGAGGCCGAAAGTATTTGGGGAGGGGGGGGCGGGCAGGGGATGTGGGGGAGGGGGGGGAGGGGGGGTGCGGGAGGGAAATTGTGTCGTTTTGTGTAAGTAAATGAGGCAAAAATAGAACTATCTTATTGCTGCCAAATGAACATTTTCCACGGGGACAGTAAAGCTGTACTGCATGGTGCTGTATTTAACTCACAGTACGAACCTTCTTGCCCAGTAATAAATACACTTGCAAGAAGAATTAGGAACGGCGCTTAGTCCTAGTTTGTGACACTCGCATTGACACTGATATGGAGGTAACACTGGCATTGACACTGATCTGGAGGAGACACTCGCGTTGACACTGATCTGGAGGCGACATTCGCATTGACACTGATCTTGAGGCAACACTCGCATTGACACTGATCTTGAGGCAACACTCGCATTGACACTGATCTGGAGGCGACACTCGCATTGACACTGATCTTGAGGCAACACTCGCATTGACACTGATCTTGAGGCAACACTCGCATTGACACTGATCTGGAGGTTCAAGATTCAAGAGTACCTTATTATCTCGTCAGAGAAATTAAATAAATGTAAAATGTAAAATAGATGTTTATCTGGCATGATATCCCAAATACCGTCATATGTCACACTCTGACACAACGGACATATTCCTACAACTTCTTTTACCATCGCCCTGATATAACCGTAATGGTTGACTGGGCGTAAAACATCAAGATACCTACTTATTTACTTCTTTTACCGAAAGGGATGAGGATGGAGCGGTGGAGAGGGTGAGGGCGGGCTGGGGTGGGGGGTGGGGGGGGGGGGGGGGAAACCAGCGCACTAAACAATGGTCAGATCGTGATAGTTAACGCTAACTTCCCACACCCCCCCCCACACACACACACACACACACACACACCCTCCCCACCCCTCACCAAAGAAAAAAGAGGGTGGAGGGAGGGAAGGGGGCGGTTCCACACGACCATGACCCGGTAGGTAGGTAGTGTTGCTTAATGTCCTCAGATGCCAGTGGACATGTTAGGGACAAGCTGAGACCAATGCCGAAGCACGGTTCAATATAGCTTTACGTCCACGGAAACCAGAAGGCTCGTTAGGACGGACAGCCCAGGACGGCCACCTCGACTCTCACACAGCTCCTGAACTATGACCATGACCCGGTCTCTCATTCGGCACTTATCTTCGTGCACTTTGTGTATACGTAACGCCGCTCTCTCATTGGCCACCTCTGTTCCCGCAATGTGTGTGTGTGTGTATATAACGGGTGGCGGGCAGCGTGGGCAGAACAGCCAGAGGACACGTTGGGCGCGGACCAGGCTCAATGCCAGGAGGGATACCAGAGACAAAGAGCTGAAACCACACGCGTGAGACAAGAGACAAGAGACCACAGGCGTGAGACAAGTGACCATACGCGTGAGACAAGAGACAAGAGACCACACGCGTGAGACAAGAGACAAGAGACCACACGCGTGAGACAAGAGACCATACGCGTGAGACAAGAGACAAGAGAACACACGCGTGAGACAAGAGACAAGAGAACACACGCGTCAGACAAGAGACAAGAGACCACACGCGTGAGACAAGAGACCATACGCGTGAGACAAGAGACAAGAGACCACACGCGTGAGACAAGAGACAAGAGAACACACGCGTGAGACAAGAGACAAGAGAACACACGCGTGAGACAAGAGACAAGAGACCACACGCGTCAGACAAGAGACAAGAGACCAGTGAACAACACACACCATGGACATCGCGCAGCGAGTGACATTGGCAGTGCTGGCCTTCGCTGCAGCAGCGATGGCGGAGGTCTCGTTTTCAGTAAAAGACTGTGGTAATTATACCCTTATTTTGCCCTTGGAATAAAGCTTACAAAAACACGTTTTATGTGTATTTTCACTAGAGAACAAATGTTACGTAAGTGGTGTCAGCGACAGCTAATGCTACTGGTGCTTAATGCGAGGTAATGTCTAAAGTTTCGTAAAGCGCAATAAAGAATAATTAAATTTGCACATGCAAAACAGAATAGAAAAAAAACTAATGCTTATAAAATAGCTGATGGTAATAATAAAAAGCTAATGCAAATAATAATAAATAATGAACACCACACTGACTCTGCTATCAAAAAAATAGAACACAGTTTCAGTGACAGCACAGCAGTAAGTAAACTTGCCTGGTCCCCACCCCCACCCCCCACTCCACACACACACACATACCAGTAACACCGAGATTTGAGTGACAGATTAGCGATTAGCCAATCAGAACGCTCAGACGAAAGACGCCATTCTTTCGACAGACAGTTCAGAATCACTTCATTTCTATTCGGTAAAACCTTCGCACCCCCTCACCCCGCACCCCACCACACACACATACACATACCAGTAACACCGAGATTTGAGTGACAGATTAGCGATTAGCCAATCAGAACGTTCAGACGAAAGACGCCATTCTTTCGACAGACAGTTCAGAATCACTTCATTTCTATTCGGTAAAACCTTCGCACCCCCCCCCCTCACCCCGCACCCCCACACACACACATACACATACCAGTAACACCGAGATTTGAGTGACAGATTAGCGATTAGCCAATCAGAACGCTCAGACGAAAGACGCCATTCTTTCGACAGACAGTTCAGAATCACTTCATTTCTATTCGGAAACCCCCCCCCCCCCCCCCCCCCCCCACACACACACACATACACATACCAGTAACACCGAGATTTGAGTGACAGATTAGCGATTAGCCAATCAGAACGCTCAGACGAAAGACGCCATTCTTTCGACAGACAGTTCAGAATCACTTCAGTTTCTATTCGGTAAACCTTCGCACCGCACCCCCCCCACACACACACACACACACATATACACATACCAGTAACACCGAGATTTGAGTGACAGATTAGCGATTAGCCAATCAGAACGTTCAGACGAAAGACGCCATTCTTTCGACAGAGAGTTCAGAATCACTTCATTTCTATTCGGTAAACCTTCGCACACCGAATCTCTGACTGCAGATGACCGGGAGAGAAAAATTATCCAGTTACTTTTTTAAATACGTGGGCCATGTCAGATCTTTGTCGGAGCTTGCGTCAGTAGGCGGAGCATGCATTTTTTGTTTCCCGGCGACACGCTAGATGGGCAACAGAATAATACTGGCGGTCATTTCTATAGCACCGTATCTCACAGACAAGGGTGAGCACACCGCGGTTTACAAGATCGACAATAATGTATATAATTAAAACCTCAAAAATAATAAACTATATAGTCATAATATTGTGTTGCACACACACACACACACACACACACACACACACACACACACACACACACACACACACACACACACACACACACACACACACACACACACACACACACACACACACACACACACACACACACACACACACACACACACACATTGACTAGCGCACAGAAAGAATGGAACAATGGGTGAGGGAGGGCAAAGAGGGGAGGCAAGTAAGAAGACACTTAAAATCACCTGTGGTACTGTTTTTGTGTATATGGCTGTTGAAAAGGGCTGCGTTTACACATCTACAGCTGCAGTGTTTGCAAAGGGGCAAAATAAGTGCAGTTTCTTCTATGTACCTGGGGAAGTAGTCGTTGGTCAACCTAAAAATTGCCGTGGCAGTTCTTTTTACCTTCATCACAAAGATGGTATGGGGCTTCATGTCCTCGGATGTCGGGTTGAAGAATGGTATATGACCTTAAAACTAAATTAAACAACCAATGGCAGCACAAACCAAACCTGAAAGTGCGGTAACGTAGCCGTTATCTATAGCGATCTTTTCTTCCAATTGTTTGTTGTTTTTGTTTTTGTTTTCGTTGCTTTTGCAGAGCCGGCGCCTGACAAAGGGTGAAGGGAGGAAAGATTTCTTTTGACTTGTGTTTCGATGTTGTCCGCAGCGCACCACAAAAACACAGAGCTGCTGACCGTACCCGAAGCGCACGTGTCGCCTGACCCTGTCGGCATTCCCGGTGATATCGCCGTCACAGGCATTGTCCAGATCAACCGTGAAGCCGCTGGTGACGTGTCCCTGGAAGTCACTATTGAACGCTACGTCGGATTCTTCTGGTTGACAATCCCTTGCGTCAGCGGTGTCGGCAGCTGGTACGTGTGTCTTCCGTCTTGGTTACTGCAGTGGGGTTTCCGCCGGAAAGTAACGACTGACAGCTTGTCGCAAAGCCCATGCATGGCCGATTCCATGTCAGACACTGCAAATAGAATGGAACCCCTCTGTTTAAAAGCACACCTTAAAAATAAAAAATAAACCTTTTTGTCCCAATCCAAAAACAAATAAGTGGCTTAGCTGTTCATCTCATTTTTTCATCGTTTTTCACCATTTAATTGTTGTTTAAGTGTTGTTTTGTAGCTCGATAAAGGGGATTGCCACGTAAATTCGCTTGTTGTGTTTTGTCCTAATAAATAGCGTTCTTTTGAACGTTTTATGTGTCTGGATCTTCTTCTTTTTTTAAAGAAGTGTGTTTTCTTGTTGTTGCTGTTGCTGATTTTTAAGAGGAGTGTTCTTTAGTAACCGTGAGTTTAACTCGATTTAGAGAACAGCGATTTATTATTACTATTATTATTGTTATTATTATCATAATGAACATCATCATCATCACCATCATCATCATTTATTCAGAAATAAAAGGAAGTGAGATTTACCGACCGGACAAGTTTCATTTTCGAGTTCTCGTTACCTTTGCACAGTAGTGCCTATCACCAGTATTGTTTATTATCTTATACTGACTAGAGAAAAGAAAAAGCCTTGTCTATCTGTGATAATCCATTCGATTCACAGAGTATTTAGATACCTGCAGACAATGCTTTGCCTGTCTTCCAGGTCATGCTTCAGTGTGCATCAGTTCTTCTTTTCTACTACATTAGTACTGGAATGTTCTTTAGTCTTGCTTTTCACCCCCACATTTGGAATTCACTCCCACAAGACCTTAGACACTGCTCAACCCTGTCATCTTTTAAAGCCAAACTAAAAACCTTCCTCTTCTCACAGTATTTCCATCCTAACTAATATTAGTACCCAGTTTCTGCTACAGTCAATGTGTGTGTGTGTGTGTGTGTGTGTTGTGTGTGTGTGTGTGTGTGTTGTGTGTGTGTGTGTGTGTGTGTGTGTGTGTGTGTGTGTGTGTGTGTGTGTGTGTGTGTGTGTGTGTGTGTGTGTGTGTGTGTGTGGTGTGTGTGTGTGTGTTGTGTGTGTGTGTGTTGTGTGTTGATGTGTGTGTGTGGTCTGTGTGTTGTGTGTGTGTGTGTGTGTGTGTGTGTTGTTAGTGCTTTCTTCTTTCTTTTCTTTTTTGTATAATACTTTACGTAAATTGTTTTGGTAGGACTATGCTCTACATGAGTGTAGAATATCATATTTAGGTTAATATGTATCATTTGAGCGCTCAGGGCGTTGTTGAGCGCATGATAAATGTACATCATTATTATTATTAATGGCGGGAATCTAGAGGTCCTTCTTTATGGTTCGACCTTTCCTTTCCTTTTTTTCTCTCCCCTTTCTACGAAAAGCATTATTTGCATTGCAGCACATACAAGGATACCTGCCAACTGCTGAACAATTATTTTGGAAATGGAACATACGGATGCCCGCAACAGTTAATAGATAACAACGCGCCCTGTTTGTGCCCAATCCCCGAGGGCACCTACAACATAGACAGCGCAGTTTTCACCATTCCGGAGCTTGGCGGACTGTGGTCCTTTTTGGCCGTGGTAAGTCTTGCACGTTTTGGTTGGCCGAAGTAGGTCTTGGTTGGCCGAAGTAGGTCTTGGCTGGCCGAAGTAGGTCTTGGGTGGAAGAGGTTTATCTCGGCTGGCCGAGGTAGGTCTTGGTTGGCAGAGGTGGGTCTTGGTTGGCTGAGGTAGGTCTTAGTTGGCTGAGGTAGATCTTGGCTGGCCGAAGTGGGTCTTGGCTGGCCGAAGTAGGTCTTGGTTGGCCGAGGGGGGTCTTGGTGGGACGAGATAGGTCTTGGCTGGCCGAGGGGGGTCTTGGTGGGACGAAATAGGTCTTGGTTGGCCATGGGGGGTCTTGGTTGGCTGAGGTAGATCTTGGTTGGCCGAGGGGGGTCTTGGTGGGCCGAGATAGGTCTTGGTTGGCTGAGTATGTTTTGGTTGGCTGAGATGGATCTTGGCTGGCGGAGGTAGGTCTTGGTTGGCCGAGCTCGATAGGTCTTGGTTGGCCGAGTTAGGTCTTGGATGGCCGAGGTAGGTCTTGGTGGGCCGAGATAGGTCTTGGTTGGCTGAGGTATGTTTTTATTGGCTGAGATGGCTCTTGGCTGGCGGAGTTAGGCCTTGGTAGGCCGAGGTAGGCCTTGGCTGGCTCCATGAAATTATTTAGATCAACATCGAGACGGTAATTCGCTGTTGTGCTTTTGTTCAAGGGAGACTACCGGGTGACGGGCAAGCTGGTCGACAATCCAACAGGGGAGGAAATCGCGTGTCAACAAGTGAAGTTCACCATCGTTGACGGACACGCCGCCTGTGACGGTTTGTTCTGCGACCTCATCGGATGAGACATTCCTCTTTTAGTGTCTTCCTCTGCAGCCTCATCGGATGAGACATTCCTCTTCTAGTGTCTTCCTCTGCAGCCTCATCGGATGAGACATTCCTCTTCTAGTGTCTTCCTCTGCAGCCTCATCGGATGAGACATTCCTCTTTTTGTGTCTTCCTCTGCAGCCTCATCGGATGAGACATTCCTCTTTTTGTGTCTTCCTCTGCAGCCTCATCCGATGAGACACTCTTCTTTTGTGATTTAAAATGGATGTCGTGACCAAACAGTACAATATTTTCATTAAGTGTGGCTGATATTGCATTTGAGCATACAGCATTAACTGCAATCTGGAATTATTCCCAGAATGACGTCACGTGTGTACATGACCAAAATATATGGTTAATAGAATCTCGTTCTTTTCGACAAAAAGAGCAAGTAATGTCATTTTCAATTCCCATTTGTATTAGAACAACATTAGTAGCAATTATTCTATGTCCTAGTTTTATCTGAAACCGTTTCAGTTTTATTTCTTGGATTTGTTGCATTTTCTTAAAGGTGATACACCAGTCAATATCTTTATTGACTTTTATCACAACAGCGTTAACGGATGAGGCACTCCTATTTTGTCTTCTGTAGCGTCATCTGATGAGGCACTCCTCTTGTACATCTTGTGTGTGTGTGTGTGTGTGTGTGTGTGTGTGTGTGTGTGTGTGTGTGTGTGTGTGTGTGTGTGTGTGTGTGTGTGTGTGTGTGTGTGTGTGTGTGTGTGTGTGTGTGTGTGTGTGTGTGTGTGTGTGTGTGTGTGTGTGTGTGTGTGTGTGTGTGTGTGTGTGTGTGTGTGTGTGTGACTGAGTGTATTTTAAATAGCATTATGTCTCTGGGTATATGCGCTACCTTCCCAAATCATCTTCTGGGCGCACACTCTCAGTGAATATCTTGTTTTCTTCATTTCGCAATCAGAGACACCTTGACATTGACATCGACACTGGTTTCATTTAAATATAATTAATAATTTTACTTAGGCATTAATACAAATAACGCGAGCTTTTATGGGGGTATAGGGGTAGTGATGGTGGAAAACGAATACAATGATTTTACTGCTGTATTGTCTGCTGGCCTATTAATTTTGTGGATGAATGAATGATACTAGTTACTCACTTCTTGTTTCCATCTTCGATTTTCCTTTATGGTTAGCTGGTGTTACGCCTGTGTGCTGGAACTGAGAGGTGGGCTGGTTGTACGCTAGATGGCTGGTTGGCTGGTTGGCTGGTTGCTACGCTATCTCGGCTGTACGGAGTGCTGCTTGGGCGGTCAGTGGAGTTGACAGTGGTGAAGGATTTAGGATGCAATTGCTGTCTGCTACAACACACACACACACACACACACACACACACACACACACACACACACACACACACACACACACACACACACACACACACACACACACACACCACACACACACACACACACACACACACACACAACACACACACACACAGACAAAAGAGGAGGAGGGAGGGAGGGAGGGAGGGAGGGAGGGAGGGAGGGAGGGAGGAGAGAGAGAGAGAGAGAGAGAGAGAGGCCCCCCAAAAAAAAAAACAAACACAACACACAGCAAAGCACACACACCCACAACGCAACCCGAGAGAAACGCAGCAGACACCACCAACACCACACACCACACACCACACACACGAACACACACACACACACCACACACACCACACCAACACCACACAACCACCACAAAAAAAAAACACGAAACACACACACACAGACAGCGTACGCACAAGACACGCACCCGCACCACACGCACCACACACACACTTTACACCGCCGTGCTAGCGACAAGACTAGCAGAGACAGCTTTGTCTACCGGGTAGATAAGTACGATGACAGCGTTATGTCACCTAGCGTCATACGGATGATAGTACAACTGATAAGATCACACGACATGATAGCTCAGAACTAGTCCAGAACTGTGTATGATAGCCTACAGAACTGATAAATCACACACATGATAGCCTACAGAACTGATAGATCACAGCCCATGATAGCCTACAGAACTGATAGACCACAGCCCATGATAGCCTACAGAACTGATAGATCACAGCCCGTGATAGCCTACAGAACTGATAGATGACAGGCCGTGCTAGCCTACAGAACTGATAGATGACAGGCCGTGCTAGCCTACAGAACTGATAGATGACAGGCCGTGCTAGCCTACAGAACTGATAGATGACAGGCCGTGCTAGCCTACAGAACTGATAGATGACAGGCCGTGCTAGCCTACAGAACTGATAGATGACAGGCCGTGCTAGCCTACAGAACTAATACTTTACATGCGTGCATATGTACCTCTCGTGATCTCGGTCCCCGGCATTACGTTTCGGGAGACAACTCGCTAAACGAGTCCAGCGAACAGACAGCCACAGCCAGGGAAGGTAAGACCATCATCAAGGACAACTCGCTAAATAAGTCCAGCGAACAGACAGCCACAGCCAGGGAAGGTAAGACCATCATCAAGGACAACTCGCTAAACAAGTCCAGCGAACAGACAGCCACAGCCAGGGAACGGTAACTAGGCCATCATCAAGGACAACTCGCTAAACAAGTCCAGCGAACAGACAGCCACAGCCAGGGAAGGTAAGACCATCATCAAGGACAACTCGCTAAACAAGTCCAGCGAACAGACAGCCACAGCCAGGGAAGGTAAGACCATCATCAAGGACAACTCGCTAAACAAGTCCAGCGAACAGACAGCCACAGCCAGGGAAGGTAAGACCATCATCAAGGACAACTCGCTAAACAAGTCCAGCGAACAGACAGCCACAGCCAGGGACGGTAAGACCATCATCAAGGACAACTCGCTAAACAAGTCCAGCGAACAGACAGCCACAGCCAGGGAAGGTAAGACCATCATCAAGGACAACTCGCTAAACAAGTCCAGCGAACAGACAGCCACAGCCAGGGAAGGTAAGACCATCATCAAGGACAACTCGCTAAACAAGTCCAGCGAACAGACAGCCACAGCCAGGGAAGGTAAGACCATCATCAAGGACAACTCGCTAAACAAGTCCAGCGAACAGACAGCCACAGCCAGGGAAGGTAAGACCATCATCAAGGACAACTCGCTAAACAAGTCCAGCGAACAGACAGCCACAGCCAGGGAAGGTAACAGGCCATCATCAAGGACAACTCGCTAAACAAGTCCAGCGAACAGACAGCCACAGCCAGGGAAGGTAAAGACCATCATCAAGGACAACTCGCTAAACAAGTCCAGCGAACAGACAGCCACAGCCAGGGAAGGTAAGACCATCATCAAGGACAACTCGCTAAACAAGTCCAGCGAACAGACAGCCACAGCCAGGGAAGGTAAGACCATCATCAAGGACAACTCGCTAAACAAGTCCAGCGAACAGACAGCCACAGCCAGGGAAGGTAAGACCATCATCAAGGACAACTCGCTAAACAAGTCCAGCGAACAGACAGCCACAGCCAGGGAAGGTAAGACCATCATCAAGGACAACTCGCTAAACAAGTCCAGCGAACAGACAGCCACAGCCAGGGAAGGTAAGACCATCATCAAGGACAACTCGCTAAACAAGTCCAGCGAACAGACAGCCACAGCCAGGGACGGTAACTAGGCCATCATCAAGGACAACTCGCTAAACAAGTCCAGCGAACAGACAGCCACAGCCAGGGAAGGTAAGACCATCATCAAGGACAACTCGCTAAACAAGTCCAGCGAACAGACAGCCACAGCCAGGGAAGGTAAGACCATCATCAAGGACAACTCGCTAAACAAGTCCAGCGAACAGACAGCCACAGCCAGGGAAGGTAAGACCATCATCAAGGACAACTCGCTAAACAAGTCCAGCGAACAGACAGCCACAGCCAGGGAAGGCAAGACCATCATCAAGGACAACTTCGCTAAACAAGTCCAGAGAACAGACAGCCACAGCCAGGGACGGTAACTAGGCCATCATCAAGGACAACTCGCTAAACAAGTCCAGCGAACAGACAGCCACAGCCAGGGACGGTAACTAGGCCATCATCAAGGACAACTCGCTAAACAAGTCCAGAGAACGACAGCCACAGCCAGGGAAAGGTAACTAGGCCATCATCAAGGACAACTCGCTAAACAAGTCCAGCGAACAGACAGCCACAGCCAGGGAAGGTAAGACCATCATCAAGGACAACTCGCTAAACAAGTCCAGAGAACAGACAGCCACAGCCAGGGACGGTAACTAGGCCATCATCAAGGACAACTCGCTAAACAAGTCCAGCGAACAGACAGCCACAGCCAGGGAAGGTAAGACCATCATCAAGGACAACTCGCTAAACAAGTCCAGGAACAGACAGCCACAGCCAGGGACGGTAACTAGGCCATCATCAAGGACAACTCGCTAAACAAGTCCAGCGAACAGACAGCCACAGCCAGGGACGGTAACTAGGCCATCATCAAGGACAACTCGCTAAACAAGTCCAGAGAACAGACAGCCACAGCCAGGGACGGTAACTAGGCCATCATCAAGGACAATCGCTAAACAAGTCCAGAGAACAGACAGCCACAGCCAGGGACGGTAACTAGGCCATCATCAAGGACAACTCGCTAAACAAGTCCAGCGAACAGACAGCCACAGCCAGGGAAGGTAACAGCCATCATCAAGGACAACTCGCTAAACAAGTCCAGAGAACAGACAGCCACAGCCAGGGACGGTAACTAGGCCATCATCAAGGACAACTCGCTAAACAAGTCCAGAGAACGACAGCCACAGCCAGGGAAGGTAACTAGGCCATCATCAAGGACAACTCGCTAAACAAGTCCAGAGAACAGACAGCCACAGCCAGGGAGGAACTAGGCCATCATCAAGGACAACTCGCTAAACAAGTCCAGGAACAGACAGCCACAGCCAGGGACGGTAAAGGCCATCATCAAGGACAACTCGCTAAACAAGTCCAGAGAACAGACAGCCACAGCCAGGGACGGTAACTAGGCCATCATCAAGGACAACTCGCTAAACAAGTCCAGCGAACGGACAGCCACAGCCAGGGAAGGTAACTAGGCCATCATCAAGGACAACTCGTAAACAAGTCCAGCGAACAGACAGCCACAGCAGGCAAGTAAACGGCCTACTCAGACCAGGACAACTCGTCAAGTCAAAACAATGGCCTCTGCAAGAAACGACAGACAGCCACAGCCAGGGAAACTAACGCCAGTCGATCAAGGACAATCTTAAACATGCTCTCAGACGAAAGCGCCACACCAGGGATAACTGGCCATCTCGGCAACCAGTTAAACGGTCAATCAAAACGGCCCGCAACCCGCTACATCGGATCAATCAAAGCTGTGCCTCTGTCAGACCAGGTGAAGGTCAATCAAAACTGTGCCTCTGTCAGACCGAACTGGTCAATCAAAACTGTGCCTCTGTCAGACCAGTAATGGTCAATCAAAACTGTGCCTCTGTCAGACAGGTAAATGGTCAATCAAAACTGTGCCCTGTCAGACCAGTAAATGGTCAATCAAAACTGTGCCTCTGTCAGACCAGTAAATGGTCAATCAAAACTGTGCCTCTGTCAGACCAGTAAATGGTCAATCAAAGCTGTGCCTCTGTCAGACCGGTAAATGGTCAATAAAACTGTGCCTCTGTCAGACCCGTAAATGGTCAATCAAAACTGTCCTCTGTCAGACGGTAAATGGTCAATCAAAACTGTGCCTCTGTCAGACCAGTAAATGGTCAATCAAAACTGTGCCTCTGTCAGACCAGTAAATGGTCAATCAAAACTGTGCCTCTGTCAGACCAGTAAATGGTCAATCAAAACTGTGCCTCTGTCAGACCAGTAAATGGTCAATCAAAACTGTGCCTCTGTC
>JABMCL010001023.1:285000-312500 GCA_018857735.1 Alviniconcha marisindica
CACACACACACACACACACACACCATTCACACTGTTTCATTTTCTTCAAATCTTCTTCAGTAAAGTTGCATTAAATGGATGTAACTCGTCACATAATTATAGGTCTAATACCCAATAATTCTGTCTGCAATAATTCTCACGCAGAAATGTCTTTGCAAATATCTTTGATTTAACCTGTGGTGAGGTTTACGACAATGACGTTGACCTACTACATAATCTCTATTTTTGGTATCAGTATAGGCCCTGACCCCCCCCCCCCCCCCAAGCTTATCTCTAACAACCTGGCAGCTTGCTTTGTGTTCCAAAGAAGTCAGTTCAGAATTTAACCATCAGTTTGTCATCAGACATAAGCCTTGTTGTTGGAATTTCTAGATATTTTTGCCAGAAGACGAAATTGAAATAAAAACTTGTTTTTGTTTAGCATTCTCCAGCTGAACAGCGGGGGGGGGAGGAAGGGAGGGGGGAGGGGGGGGGGGGGGAGGGGGAGGGGGGAGGGGGGGGGCTTTGCAATTATACATGGACATAATACATTCCATAGGGTGGAAAGACATGGACAAATACATTCCATAAGGTCGGAAGACATGGACAAATACATTCCATAGAGCTGGAAGAGTGTGTGTGTGATCGCTTTGTATTACCACCCGGTATATGTAATTATACATGGATAAATACACTCCATAGGGTGGGAAGATTGTGTGTGTGTGTGTGTGTGTGTGTGTGTGTGTGTGTGTGTGTGTGTGTGTGTGTGTGTGTGTGTGTGTGTGTGTGTGTGTGTGTGTGTGTGTGTGTGTGTGTGGTGTGTGCGTGTGTGTGTGTGTGTGTGTGTGTGTGTGTGTGTGTGTGTGTGTGTGTGTGTGTGTGTGTGTGTGTGATCGCTTTGTATTACCACCTGCTATATGCAATTATACATGACATTTACATTCCATAGGGTGGGAAGACGTGGACAAATACATTCCACAGAGCTGGAAGATTGTGTGTCATCGCTTTGTATTACCACCCGGTATATGCAATTATACATGAACAAATAAATTCCATAGGGTGGGAAGACGTGGACAAACTCATTCCTTAGGGTGGGAAGACATGGACAAATACATTCTGCAGGGTGGGAAGACATGAACAACTATGTTCCACAGGGTGGGAAGACATGGACAAATACATTCTGCAGGGTGGGAAGACATGAACAATTATGTTCCACAGGGTGGGAAGACATGGACAAATACATTCTGCAGGGTGGGAAGACATGGACAACTATATTCCACAGGGTAGGAAGACATGGACAAACACATTCCTTAGGGTGGGAAGACATGGACAAATACATTCTGCAGGGTTGGAAGACATGGACAACTATATTCCACAGGGTGGGAAGACATGGACAAATACATTCAGCAGGGTGTGAAGACATGGACAAATACATTTCACAGGATGGGAAGACATGGACAAATACATTCTGCAGCGTGTGAAGACATGGACAAATACATTCCACAGGGTGGGAAGACATGGACAAATACATTCTGCAGGGTGGGAAGACATGGACAACTACAGGTTGTCTTGTGACGTTACTGATACAGCCATGTTGGTTCTGTCATTACCAGTTAAGAACAGAAAAGGTTGACTTGTGACGTTACTGATACAGCCATGTTGGTTCTGTCATTACCAATGAAGAACAGA
Source organism: Alviniconcha marisindica (assembly GCA_018857735.1). NCBI lineage: Eukaryota > Metazoa > Mollusca > Gastropoda > Provannidae > Alviniconcha > Alviniconcha marisindica. The sequence continues at coordinate 286,669 of JABMCL010001023.1, forward strand.
AAAGGTTGACTTGTGACGTTACTCATACAGCCATGTTGGTTCTGTCATAACCAGTGAAGAACAGAAAAGGTTGTCTTGTGACGTTACTCATACCGCCATGTTGGTTCTGTCATTACCAGTTAAGAACAGAAAAGGTTGACTTGTGACGTTACTCATACAGCCATGTTGGTTCTGACATTACCAGTTAAGAACAGAAAAGGTTGACTTGTGACGTTACTCATACAGCCATGTTGGTTCTGTCATTACCAGTGAAGAACAGAAAAGGTTGACTTGTGACGTTACTCATACAGCCATGTTGGTTCTGTCATTACCAGTGAAGAACAGAAAAGGTTGACTTGTGACGTTACTGATACAGCCATGTTGGTTCTGTCATTACCAGTTAAGAACAGAAAAGGTTGACTTGTGACGTTACTGATACAGCCATGTTGGTTCTGTCATTACCAGTGAAGAACAGAAAAGGTTGACTTGTGACGTTACTCATACAGCCATGTTGGTTCTGTCATTACCAGTCAAGAGCAGAAAAGGTTGACTTGTGACGTTACTCATACAGCCATGTTGGTTCTCTCATTACCAGTTAAGAACAGAAAAGGTTGTCTTGTGGCGTACGTGTTTGTTACTTTTGCCATACATTCCGGCCTTCTTCGTGACGTCACTGATACAGACAGGTGGGCCAGTGACTATACTCCGGGTGGGGTTTTCGAGACTTTCAAACCTCAATTTCGAACAAGACGAGATTTTGAGCAAAAAACTGCTGTGTGTCTGTCTTCTTCTTCTTCTTCTTCTTCTTCTTCTTCTTATTATTATTATTATTATTAGCTTATTTTCCATTGCTATCGATAGGTCCCGTGCTACATCTTCACTACTCTTGAGTATAAAGAGACAAAGAGATGTGTGTGTGTGTGTGTGTGTGTGTGTGTGTGTGTGTGTGTGTGTGTGTGTGTGTGTGTGTGTGTGTGTGTGTGTGTGTGTGTGTGTGTGTGTGTGTGTGTGTGTGTGTGTGTGTGTGTGTGTTTGAGTATAAGGAGACAAAAAGCTGTGTGTGTTTGAGTATAAAGAGACAAAGAGCTGTGCGTGTTTGAGTAAAAAGAGAGAAACAGTTGTATATGTATGAGTATAAGGAGACAAAGAGCTGTGTGTGTCTGAGTATAAGGAGACCAAGAGTTGTATGTGTTTGAGTATAAGGAGAGAAAGAGTTGTATGTGTTTGAGTATAAGGAGAGAAAGAGTTGTGTTTGTTTGAGTATAAGGAGACAAAGAGCTGTGTGTGTTTGAGTATAAGGCGACAAAGAGCTGTGTGTGTTTGAGTATAAAGAGACAAAGAGTTGTGTGTGTTTGTTTTAGACGCGATAGCTAGATGAGTGTGTGTTTTTGTTTTTGTTGTTTTGTTGTTTTTTGTTTTTTATATGCAATCCCGCGTAGATTGCGTCAGGGACCAACACAATACAAGAACATCAACTGTGAGATAAGAATGCCCCAGGTCTGTGGTAAAGAACCCACTCCTACCCACATACATTCAAAGCCCCCACCCCCCCCTCCCCCCACCCCCCATCCGCCCCCCCCCCCCCCCCCTCCCCAGACGATCGCCAGACGATCATATTACTTGGCACATTGTTTAAAGGGTCATTCACTTTTGACACAGTTCCAGCCAAATGGGTGCTTGCTCGTGTTGCACGGTGTTCCTGCGACAGCTGAGTTGGCCGACACAGCTCTGGTCCACAGCCAGGACACAGCAGAAGACGTGCGTCAGCGAAATTTCCTTATCAGTCGCCACACGCAGAAACTCGGCCAGTGCCCGTCTGACGCCATAGGTACCCTGGAATCAAACTGACGCGTGTGTAGTGTGTACTAAAAATGAACCTGCTTATTCCCGGTTTCAGACTTGACACTCAGATGTCCAGATACAAAACGCCTGCCAGTTCTTGCTTAATGGCAGCTTCCTAGTAAACATGGTGCTTAACGTCCACAGAAACCATGAGGCTTATTAGGGATGGGGAGAAGGGGGAAGGTGGTATGGAGGTGGGGGAAGAGGGAGATTATATACCTATCGCTACACTGTCACCACCAGAATGACTCCTGCATTAAGATGGCAGCGATGAGAGCCATTTTAATGTTTCAGTAGGAAGTGATGGACAAAGTCACCAGACAGTGTCCACAAACCACAACCTTTTTGAAGAGAAAGGCGAGCCGAAGCGGTATCGAACCGAGGTCCTTCCGCTTACCAGCCTAACGCCTTACCGCTAGGCCAAACCGGTTCACTCAGCTTCCTCCAAATGTTCAGCGCTAAATAGTTTAGCTAAAGCCCGTTCTTAACTGGGCGAATGTTTGTTCGCCGAACATACTTCGGACAGTTCGACGAACTATGATTCGTTTCTTAATTGAACTTTTAGTTCGCCGAACATGGTTCGGACAGTCCAAACTTTACTTCGTTCTCAACTGGCTTGTAATGAAACTTCGGCCCGAACTTGCGGCAGACGCGCAGCAGACAGCATGATCGAAAATGTAGGCTAAAGTCAAGTCAGGTCAAATCAATATACTTTCATCACCCTCACAGGGTAATTCAACTAACTACTATCTCATTCTGGGTCTCCGAGACGAGGCTGCGCCTCCCACAAGTCAACAAATAAACAAATTCCCTCCGAAGCGAGTGAAGAACCTAGCAACACCGTCATCCATTTTATTTTTATTTTTCTTCATCCACAGGAGAGCTCTGCTCTCAGCCAATCAGAGGCAATGTTCGTCGAATAGGGTGAATGTTCCCAGAACATGTTGAGCGAAGCTTTTTGGACCCGAATATAACTTTCGACTAATACTTCCAACTAGGTTCGCGAAAAAAGTTCGCCCAATTAAGAACCAACTAGGTTCGCCGAATACTTCCAACTAGGTTCGCGAACAAACATTCGCCCAATTAAGAACCAACTAGGTTCGCCGAATACTTCCAACTAGGTTCGCGAACAAACATTCGCCCAATTAACCCTTTCACTGCCAAGGACGTTTTCCTGCCGGGGAAGCATTCTGTCACGAGCAGCGCCAGAGGTATGATATTAAACTAACCAAAAATGCGCCTTTTGGGAACTGTATTCCAGTTGGAATTCAAGCAGGAGGACATGACGAGGCAGGCAAATGGGAAGCGATTTGCTGTGCACATCGTGTGATGCCCTGATGGCAGGGAATGGGTTAAGAACGGGCTGAAGTGTGGCGACAGTAGATGGGAGAGGGGTGTTGGAAGAAGAGGGAGATGGCCGACACGCTGCGCGTCGGAGAAGGGTGTAGGGGTATGGAGGGGGATTGGAGGGGATCATCGATCGATTGAGTGCTTGGTGGGCCTGTGTGTCTATTACAATCTCGATCGCCAGAGCCGCTACCACTAACAGATGCCCCTGTATAGCTGTATACGGGTGTAACCATACAGGTTGTCTGTGTCAGTGACTACACATGTCACGTTGTCTGTATCAATCAGTAACTGCACATGTCAAGTAGTGTCAGTGTGTACTCATGTCCCGTTGTCTGTATCAGCAATTACACATGTCACGTCGTCTGTGTCAGTATGTACTCATGTCACGTTGTCTGTATCAGCAATTACACATGTCACGTTGTCTGTGTCAGTATGTACTCATGTCACGTTGTCTGTATCAGCAACTATACATGTCACGTTGTCTGTATCAGCAACTGTACATGTCACGTTGTCTGTACCAGCAACTATACACGTCACGTTGTCTGTATCAGCAACTACACACGTCACGTTGTCTGTGTCAGTATGTACTCATGTCGCGTTGTCTCTATCAGCAACTATACATGCCACGTTGTCTGTGTTAGCAACTACACACGTCACGGTGTCTATGTCAGCAACTACACATGTCGCGTTGTCTGTGTCAGTAACTACACGGACGTGTGTGCCATGATCCGCGGAGACAAGACCACCACAGCCGCTACAAACAACCCCATATCCCTCACCGACCGTCCTGGCTCCACCACGGACAAGCCTGCGGCCACTGAGCCACTCACCAGCGCCAGCACGCACTTCTCCAGCGACACGCCGGTGCACACAGTGACTGACCACATCACCAGTTTTGCCCCCACCCGGCCCTCCGCAGTCACCTGGGATGACCACGTCAGCAGGGTCCCAGACGGCCACGGGGTCGTAGTGGGGCGGGGCGTGGCGGCGGCCAACGAAGATCAACCGCCGCCGACGACTGCGACTGCCGAGGCCGTCACAGACACTGACGTCAGCAGCGAACCAGCGACGACGTCATTTGTCCAGGCGGTTTTCGGAGTGACGGATGGGGACGCGTGCCCGGATCTGCTGGCCAAGAATAACCTCCCCTGCCGTTGTCCGTTCAGTGCCGGTGTCTACGAGTTGCCGCCAACCACCTTTGTCCTCCCCGACCTGGGCACCCTCTCTGCGCTGGCCAAGGTAAAGAGTTCCCGCGTCCTGGGACGATATCATGCGTGTAGACTGGCCTGTGTACAATTCTTGTATCCCAGCTTTGCGTATAATTATGTGACATTCGCTGGTTGGCTGACTGGCTGCTTACTATTGACTGTATTTTAGGTAGCTATAGTCAAGCTGACTGGTTTGGCCTCGGCCTCTGTCTCTGCCTGCCTGTCTGCCTGTTTGGTGTCTGTCTGTCTGCCTGTCTGTCTCTCCTCTCTTTCTGTCTCTCTTTGTCTCTGTCTCTGTGTCTCTGTCTGTCTGTCTGTCTGTCCGTCCGTCTGCCTGCCTTCCAGAATGTCTCTGTCTGTCTGTCTGTCTGTCTGTCTGTCTGTCTGTCTGTCTGTCTGTCTCTTCTCTCTCTCTCTCTCTCTCTCTCTCTCTCTCTCTCTCTCTCTCTCTCTCTCTCTCTCTCTCTCTCTCTCTCTCTCTCCGACTGATCGGCAGTGTAACTCTCTGACTCTCTCGTCGTGTTTCAGGTGACTGATAAGGTGACTGACTGCCTGACTAGCGTATTTGTAGTCGCGTTTTAAGTGATTGACAAAAAATACTTAAGGACTTGTCAACGTATTTGCGGTCGTGTTTCAAGTGATTGACCAAAATGACAGACGGACTGATCAGTGTATTTCTAGTCTTGTTTTGAATGACTTGTTTAGCGTTTCAAGTGACGTTTCCAGCTTGTTCACTGAATGACTGATCGACTAACCAGCTTGATCCTGTCGTGTTTGAAGCGAGTGATCAACGAGTTGACTGATTCACTAACCAGCAGGGTGACCGATCAGCTAACCAGCTTGCTTCTGGTCGTGTTTGAAGTGACTCATCAACAGGGTGACCGATCAGCTAACCAGCTTGCTTCTGGCCGTGTTTGAAGTGACTCATCAGCAGGGTGACCGATCAGCTAACCAGCTTGCTTCTGGTCGTGTTTGAAGTGACTCATCAGCAGGGTGACCGATCAGCTAACCAGCTTGCTTCTGGCCGTGTCAGTTTGAAGTGACTAATCAAGCGGGTTGACGTTTCAAGTGATCCGTCAAGTGGGTTGACTAACTAGTTTACTTCTGGTCGTGTTTGAACTGAATGACCACGCGAGTTGACTGATTAAGTGACGGTCGACCAGATTATTTCTGCACGTGTCAAGTGAGTGACATTGCGGACTGACTGACCATGCAGCTTAAATCCGATCGTGCTGCAATTGACTAGCCAGGCTGACTGCCCACCCGCTGACTTGGTAGCTGTGTTTCACGGTAGTGACTGCAAGATCCACACGAGTCTCAAGCCACTGCTCAAGTTGGTTGATGCTGATTGACTGACTGGCTGACTGATTGGGTGAGGGAGTGACATTGTCGTGGGGCGTGTTTCAGGGTGACTACAAGGTCAGGGTGAGGGAGTGACATTGTCGTGGGGCGTGTTTCAGGGTGACTACAAGGTCAAGGCGAGGGAGTGACATTGTCGTGGGGCGTATTTCAGGGTGACTACAAGATCAAGATCAGAGAGTGACATTGTCGTGGGGCGTGTTTCAGGGTGACTACAAGGTCAAGGCGAGGGAGTGACATTGTCGTGGGGCGTATTTCAGGGTGACTACAAGATCAAGATCAGAGAGTGACATTGTCGTGGGGCGTGTTTCAGGGTGACTACAAGGTCAAGGTGAGGGAGTGACATTGTCGTGGGGCGTGTTTCAGGGTGACTACAAGATCAAGGTGATGTTCTACGACGATGACACGGGGAAGAGGCTGGCGTGCCAGGTCATCGAAACGTCCATCTCTGACGGCCTGGAGGAACCCTGCACTGGCCCGGACTGTATCATTGGATAAATCAGCTACGCTGTCCTTCTGCTTCCCCTCACCACACCACTAATTCCCCTACTCCCCCGTCAGTCAGCCACCCCGCCCCCTCCATCCCACCACCACACGCAGGCAGGCAGGCAGACTGGGCACGCACGCACGCACACGCACACACCATCCGAAATTGTTCCATTTTCTTGAAGTTTTCTTCAGTAAAGTTACGTTAAATGGATCTGACTCGTCACATAATTATACGTCTAATACCCAATAATTTTGTCTGCAATAATTATCACACAACACAAACATGCACACACACACAACACACTCACTTACTCACACACACACACACACACACACACGCACGCACGCACACACACTCCCTCTCTCCCCCTCACAAACACACACACAGATGCACACACTCACGAATGCACACGCACGAATGCACACACACATACACATACACGCAGGCGCGCACACACACATACACACACAGGCGCACTCTCTCTCATACACACACACATACACTCACTTACACTCACGCACGCACGCACTCACTCACACTCACACACACACACACACACACACACATACACACACAGCCCTTTGCTGGCCTTCAGTTCTCCAGTGGACGTGTTTTCGTGTGCAAGGTTGAATATCCGATCAGGTTTTTGTAACGGGGTGATTACACTAACCGCTGGAAGGGAAAATAGTTGAAATTAAAACAAGAAACCATTTCCATCTGGACTCGCCAAACCGGACAGGTTTTCAGCCTGTGTGTGTGTGTGTGTGTGTGTGTGTGTGTGTGTGTGTGTGTGTGTGTGTGATTGTGTGTGGGTGCATGTGTGTGTGTATGTGTGGGTGGGTGTGTTCATGTGTGTGTGTGTGTGTGTGTGTGTGTGTGTGCGTGCGTGCGTGAGTGAGTCGTGCGTGCGTGCGTGCGTGCGTGCGTGTGTGTGTGTGTGTGTGCGCGCCTGCTTCTTTTCTTTTTGTTTTTGTAAATCGTATTTTTCAGCTTCAAGTCGCATACCGCACCAACATATCTGAAAATTTAAATTTCACGTTTAATGTTCAAGTCATCAATACAAACGAGACGTACGCCAAACGTAGATTCACGCCAGCCTTGACGACTTGATACAGGACAGACGCGTTGTCGTCTGCCATCTACTGAGTCACCAAATGGCTGCAATGGTATGTATAATATAGAACAGTATTATCCTGTCGAAATGACAGCCGCTGCAAAGTACGAGGCGCTGCAGTGCTGTCGGCACAAAGGGAGAGCAGTAGTCAATGACTCAACTGAAAACCTGTATGTGTTTTGATCAAATCACGTCCCTGCCGGGTTTGGCGATTAAACTTGAAACGCACTTCAACTAAATCAATGTAACAATATTGTTTTATCACACAAACATACACACGCACACGCGCGCGGCCGCACGCACGCACGCACGCTGGGAGGTATGCACACGCACGCGTGCAAACTGACTTCTCCTAGAACTGTTTTTTAAACGCAGCAAATAGCAATCAAATCAATTCAACATAATTTTGAGGAAAAGGCACACACACACACACACACACACACACACACACACACACACACACACACACACACACACACACACACTGTACACGTTCGCACGCGCGAGAAATCATGCAATTGCAAAGAGAATGCACAGGTGAACAACTCAGTTTGGCAACTTTTTTTTCTTTTTAAACCACCGAACGGTGAAAAAGTAAACTTCAACATAAATTTGTAACGATACACAGACACCCCCAAACTCCAAGCACTGGTTTACGACATCCTTCCTTCAACCACTGCCGTATTTAGTTACGCCATAGGGTCCAGAAAACTGTCAGCTAACGAGCAGTTTTTTGTTGGTGCTCAAACAGTAGTAAGTTTGTTACAAACAACAGATTATATCAGACGTTTGTTTTGTAGCTGACGACGTTGCTTACGCCAGCTCAAATAAAACCAAAATCGTTTGAATCGTGACGGAACTCTTTTCTTTTCTTTTTACCCAGGGTGGATGCGCCTCATGTTTACGTGCGTGCTTGGGCATTAGGTTGCTTCCACAGTCTTATCAGTACCCAAATTTCGGGGGCCGCTGACCGCGTCGGTGGACAGCTGCGCGGATATAAAGAGTGCCACTTCAGTGGCGTAACTAAATCTGGCAGAGTTTGGAGGAAGGTGCCGGAAAGCGATGCTCGAAGTGTGAGACACTCCCGTGTCTCTGAATGATGCAGCGAAATCGGGACCTGCGGCCATCTGCCGGATCAAATAAAGTCGATGACTGGGACAGATCCTTCCCAACGACAAAAAATCACCATCGTTGGCGTGTTGGCAAAATTCTTTCCCAAATCAGCGCGACAATTTTGTGAGCCGCTGTTTCACTTACTGATCAGTATTATGAAATTCCCAAATCAACGCTACTGATACTACACACGCGAGTCGCTGTGTCGTTATCAGTGTTCGAAACTTCCTTCCCACATCAACGTTATTTGAATAAGACTCTTTTAGGCGATACACAAAACTGGAGAGATGATATTTCTGAAAGGCAATCAACACGTATTAAACTAAATTAAAATATATAAAAAATATATAAAATAAAAAAAAATAAAATAATAATAAGCAAAAAGCAACCAGAGCACTAGAGGTAATAGCAGCACTCAATCAGTTGATACATGGATTGCACACAGGGGTTGCACGGACACCGTGACAGTCTGCACTGGAAGTTGACTGACAATGACAAAATCCCTTGCCGCCGCACCGGGGGACTCGAACCCGTGTCAGTAATGCACCTGGCTTTTCACCCAGTCGGACGCTATACCGGCTGAGTAACCCCCGCCGAATAATCGTGCAAGTGAAGTCAGTAACTTGGTTTTGATAATGATGCTATCATTAATTTTGTAAACCAGACAAAAACAACAACAACCAAATATGAATAATTGCCATCATTTGCTGCAACAGCGTACATGAGATCATTGTTATCAGCTTCATTACTAATATATATATATATATCACTGTCATTCATTTCCGACGAGGTAAATATGCTAGCATAAAGCGTTTACCTGAAGAAAAACCAAAATGAACAATATGCAGTAGAGAGATATGTGGCTTTTAACGGCGACTCAACCGTGTATTTTCGTGCCGCGAAGAAATTAAAACTTGTATAGTGACTGAATATTAAGTATAAAGACAAAGTGTTATATGTATATATATATAAATGACACATGTCGACTACCTTTAGTTTTAGCAACACACACACACGCGCACGCACGCACGCACGCACACACGCACGCACGCACGCACACACACACACACACACACCACACACACACACACACACACACACAACAACAAACGTCCAACAGAGAACAACGTTCATCAATGCCTTTTTCCTGGCAAGGGACAAATGGTTGTGGCACAGTTAAAGACAATGAGCATGTAGAAGGAAGATAAAACTTCATTGTTTTCGCCGCTTGCAGTTTTACCCTCACACACACACACACACACACACACACACACACACACACACACACACACAAACATGTACACAACGTGGAACGCACCACGCCATGATTCAATCGTCACTCAAATAACGAGGAATGTGAGCACTCCTTTGCCGTCGAATTTCTTCCAGCTGTTCATTTTGCTGTTTCAGCATCTCCTTCAACCGGCGAATTCGATCATTGGACGAAGAAGACGGCGTTGCTTCAGAGTGCGATGACGTGGACGGCCCAGCTGACACGACAGAGGTCGATGACGCAGACAAAGACGTCACAGACGACGTGCCGGCATCGGAGGAGGATTGCAGCAAAGAGGCCGACTGCGGTCGTGTCCAGATCCCTGGACAGCAGGCGGTTTGTGCACCTGTCAACTCCTGCTGATCACAGCCCTCACTCTCAGCCCATCCAGACTGACTCTTGGCCTGCGGTTTCGACTTCATCGCCGACGGTGACGACAGCGGCTGCGACTCCGTCGCTCCAGCTGACGTCTTGCGCTTTTTCCGCGACGGACGTGCTGGGCGAAGCCTGGTCACCGAGGAAGGAGTTCTCGCGTCACTGGAGCGTGCCTGAGCGGGGTCCGAGATGTCGGCGTCGTCCTCAGCGCCGGGCAGCGGGGAGACGGGGGTAAGCACGGGCGGCTCGTCGTACACGTACCCTCCGCCGTCACACTCCACGTCCAGGTCCGGGCAGCCCAGGTCCGGCGGCGGGCCCCTGCGCTCCGAGTCGTCGGCCGTGTCCGCCCCCGCCGGGGCCGTGGGAGGCTCCACGCACTCGCCGCCTGCAGGAGGTTCCGCTTGACCTGCTCCGGCGATGGCGGAGGAGTCTGCACGGTCCAGGTCAGCCGCGGGTGCTCCATGGACCGAGGTGGTGCACGCGCCCGCCGGGCCTGGCGCCTGCGGAGGTGATGACGATGTGACCGCGTTGGAAGCTGAACTCACCGCAGCCGCTGAAGGGCCGGACGAGCTGGACAAAGCTTCGTTGTCGTCGGGCGTCGCCGTCGCGTCCGCGTCCGTTGGGTAACCGAACGTCACTGGCTCCGCTTTGATGACCACTCCAGGGGGCAAAGGGTACTTCCGCTCGAAACGGGCTCGCCTCCCTTGATCACCGTCGCTGCTGTCCGTCGACGTTCTCTCCGTGTCCAGTTTCCGAGTCCGAGTCGGAGCTGAGGCCGTGGAACTTGGACATGTCGCCACGGCTTTAGCGGACAGCAACGAGGACGCTGACACAGGGAGCGAGGCAGGAACTGGGTTTCCGGTGGTCGTCGTTCGGTGGAATCTTTCCGGCGGTAAAGCGGCGGACGACGTCGGGCAGGACGGCGCCGACGTGGCGGCAAACGTGGAAGCCGGCACTTCAGACAACGGGACTTTGGAGAGGGTGAGAGTTCGGCCTCCTGGCTTGGGAATCAGCACACAGAGAGGAGAGGAGGTGGCCGAGGGGTTGGCGCCAGACCCGGAGGACGCCGGAGGCCGGACGATGACCCGAATAGTCCCCGGACCTCTGGCGCCGGCCTGCTGGGGCGCCGTGCGAGGGGTGAGCGGCACATCGCCGCCAGGCCCCGTGGTCGCAGCAGAGCCGGAAGCAAAGGGCTGCGCGGGGAAGCGGGGTTGGGGTCCGACGGTGCTGGCGACGGGTGGAGCTCGCCCGGCGGACACGCACGTGGCGGGGGCGCTGGTGGAGGAGGGCGGGTGCTTGATCAGAGACACGAGGGACTCCCGCCGCGCCGCCTTCTCCCCACCGCCGGGCAACACCTGCATGTGCGACCACGACGGCGACGGCGACGACCCCGGAGCTCTCTGCGGAGCCGGCAACGGCCTCGGCGGCGCTGCGGCGGGCAGCGTGACGCACTGTCCCCGGGACGCCACGCAGGGCAAGGTCTTCACGGGCCTGACCTCCGCCCCGCTCACCAGCGGGATCACTCGGACAGAGCCCGGCGCCACCGCGGCCGCCTTGCTTTGCGGCGAGGCCACGACCTTCACCTGGGGCCCGGCCAGCCCGGCAGAGCCCGGGCCCAGTCTGGAGTCGGACACGACCCGCACCAGGGTGTCCTGCATCACGCTGCCGTGCCCGTCGCCCGGCTTGACGTACATCAGGCGGGACACGGAGTACCCCGCCGCCACACACACGGCGGCCGGCGTCAGCGACACGGGCGGCGGGACGTGAGGCAAGGGATTGTAGACGCGTCGGGACAGCGGAGAACGGTCGGCGGCCACCGAGGTCCCGACGGTTCCAGACAGGGAAGCGGGCGCCGAGACGTTGCAGTTGGTTAAAGTGACGACGTCGGGAGGCGCTGCGGGCGACGCCACCGATGACGAGTTCCACGCGGCGCCGCTCCTCTTCAAGACCCGAGCGATGGCCGCCGCCGCTGCTGTGGCTGATGTGGCTGGACACGGAGCGACCGCTTCGGCTGGTCTGGCTGACGCGGAGGACACTGCGCTACGCGGCGCTGAAAGCGAAGCAACGGAGAAGGGCTGGTTCTGAACCTCGGCCGTTGCGGGACCAGCCGCTGCCGCCGTGTCCACGAGCGCCGGGTCCCCGACAAAGACCAGACAGGGCGCCCCGTTCGCCACCTGGGGGTCCTGGATCAGCACGGCATACGCCGACGACGCGGGAGGCGTGGCGCCGACGGTGACATTCTGCGCTTGGCTCCCTCCCAGCTGAACGAGGCCGGGTGCCGCCTTCCCCGCAGCCGCTGGTGGCGCCCCCATCGAGACCAAGGAGGTCAGCCGGCTCTGGGAAGGTGCAGACGTCGAGGGCGCGATCGACACAGCAGCGCGCTTCTTCGCTCCCGCAGTCTTTGGCACAGAGAAGGTAGTCACCGAGGTCGTCGCCTTGGCAACTATTGGTCCAGCGGCCACAGTGGCTGGCGTCAGGCTGGAAGGCAGCGCGCCGGTCTGAGAGCCGGGCAGCAGCGTGACGGAAGCGTCAGCACCGGCCGCCGCACGTCCCTGCCCGGCCCTGGCCGCTGTGCTGCTGCTGCTGCTGCTGCTGCTGCTGCGTGTCGACCTCCCGCCCTCCGGCCCCGCCACGTACTTCACAATCAGCTGCGGCGAGGACCGCGGGGCCCCGGCGAGCGGGGACGCGGGCTGCGAGGCCGTGGGGGCGGGCGTTGACGTCACAGCTGCGGCCCGCGGCACCGTCACAGACGGCGCGGAGGTTGCTGGCGGACCCGGCGACAGTAGAGACGCCAGCCGCTTGCTCCTCTTGCCCGCTGACGTCGTCACTTCCCTGCCTCTCGGCCCGCCCGAGCCGGCGACCTGGCCCGGCACGCTGACGTCAACGAAGGGTGACGCAGCGGTGACGTCAGCAGCGTGCGCAGAAGGTGCGTCTGTAGGCGCCGCCAGTGTATCCTCGGCGCCGCCTCCACCCTCTGCGCAAGCGCTCGCTCGCTTCTTAGCGGTGACGTCACCGTCCGCCTTGGAGGAGGTTTCTGCTTCTCCCACTGGAGCTGCGGCGGTTTCCAGTCGCTGCCCTGCAGCGGACAGCTCCGAACTCACCGGACTGCGCTGCCCGGACCTACTTCTTTCTGCAGATGTCGGATGGACGACATCGGAACCAGAGGCCTTTGCTTCAGAGGATGCCGCAGAATCGTCCGAGGGACTGACAAGAGAGGTAGTTTGTTTCACGGCCCCTGAAGAGGGCCTATCGAGGGTCGATGTGATCACTTCTAAAACGGCGGAGGTATTTGGCAGGATCCGCCCTGGTGTGGCAGGCCAAGCGGACGAAGGTGATGTTGCGGTAGCAGAAGACGACGGGTCACAGTAAAGGAGGCGGAAGGATGCTGAAGCCGCATTTGCTTTCCCTTGTTCGGTTGAAGAAGGAAGACTTCCTGTGCAGACAGGCTGGTCCTTAACACCAGAGTCCTCATTCTTCAACGGGTGGTCGTGTTCAGAAAACGATGCGGCAAAAGGTCTGATGTTCGACTGGGGCTCTTTGCTAGATGCTGGGGCCGACACAGGCTCCTCCACAGCTGCTTTGACCTCTGCTTTTACTGCCGCCTTGAGGGCCCCTCCTTCCTTCCCTGTAGCCGCAGTGTCGGGGAAAGGTTCTTCCTTCTTTACCACACTCTCGGCGCCATCCGTCCGGCCCTCTTCCCTTTTGATCTGTCTTCTCTTCGTCGGGTGACAGCGAATCAGGTCCAACATACACAGGTAGTTCAGTGTTCTCTTTCGGCAGTAGTCGGAACACCTCGGCTGCGTCCGGCGAGTCCCTCGTTCATCCATGTGTTTTTCGTCCAGACGCTCCAGCACGACGAAGACGGAGCCGCACATGTCCAGCATCTCGTCCTGAGTCAGGGAGTGCGTCTGGCAAAACTCCTCCACCTTGATCGGCTTCTTCTCCGTCCCCACCTCCTCCTCCTCCTCCTCCTGCATTCCCGGGTAGTCTGTCTGCGGCTCTTGGGTCGCCAGAGAAAACACCGTGTCGATCTTGAAAGGAAGGTCGTTGGACTCCCACTCTGGTTCTTCCGTCTCCAAAGTAAAGTCCGCTGTCTCGGGCTTGTGGCACGGGTCTGTCCCGCTGGCAGCCGCCTCTCCATGTGGGGCCCGCCCGCCGGTCAGCAAGGCCTCTGAAAGAAGCGACGCCGCCTGGGGTTTCTTTCTCCGCCTCCTTTTGGGCACGGTCTTCTTCTCGGGAGAGCGGCCTTCGCGCTGTGAAGGAGGGGCGACGGGGCTCGTCTTCTGTCTCTTTGTAACGAGCGAAGCGAGGTCTTTTTTGTCCCTGGCGCGTTCGCACCCCGAAGCCGGAACTTTGGCCACGATGTCGTCGTAGCCCGGAGACAGCCGCCAGCAGCTGAGCAGCGCAGGGTCAGAGGCGTCGTACCGGGCGCCAGTCTGAGTGGCCGGCACGCCGCTCTCGCGGCGTCTCGCTGTCAACTCGTCTCTGACGGTGGGCTTGAGCAGCGACCGGGCCCCGGCTGGTTCCCTGGGTAACGCCTGCGAGAACGCGGCGCTGGGTGCCCCCAGCACGACCGGCCTCTTCCCCAGCATCGTCTCCCACTCGCCGGGGATTGGGCAGGGACGGGCGAAGTTGGCCGCCACCCCGTTGACGGCGTGTGCGCCGCTGACGGAGGTGGGCGGTCTGGCGGGCCGCTTGACGGGCGAGTTGATGGTGACGTCGAGCGGCTGTCCGGCCGGGGCCTGCAGCAGGTACAGCTTTTTGGGCTGGGAGGAGAAGGCCATGCAGAGCTGGGGCTGCCCGCCCCGATTGTGCTTGATGTAGAAGATCTGCCCGTCCGCCTCGCCCGAGGGGCCGGCGCTGACCGAGGTGCTGAGGGGGACAAGCCGCAGACCGCCGTCCTGCGTGATCTTCAGCTTGAAGTTGAGCGGCCTGAAACGCGCAGCAGGAGGAGAAAAGTCAGTCGGTTTGCCATGGATTGACATTGACAAACTCAATTAAACAGTTAGCGGCGTAAGAGCATTCTCTTCTCTCTCTCTCTCTCTCTCTCTCTCTCTCTCTCTCTCTCTCTCTTTTATATACTAAATTTGTTATGTGCATGACTGTGAGTATTGGAATCTTTTTTTTGTCAGTGTGCATATGTGCGCTCTTGTCAGCGAGTGCTGCGCGCGCGTGTGTGTGTGTGTGTGTGTGTGGTGTGTGTGAGTGTGTGTGTGTGTGTGTGTGTGTGTGTGTGTGTGTGTGAGAGAGAGAGAGAGAGAGAGAGAGAGAGAGAGAGAGAGAGAGAGAGAGAGAGAGAGAGAGAGAGAGAGAGAGAGAGCGACCGAGAGAGAGAGAGAGTACGGGTTTTTGAAATATTCGATATGGATGCCTTGAAAATGGACCTCCCCCCATTGAAAAGAGCTATGGCCTTATATCAATAAAATCAGTGTCAGTGTCAGTGTCTCTCTCTCTTGATTTTTGATTGATTTTTGTTGTTGTTTTCATGTTATTTAATATAAACATACACACCCGTTGCTGCAAAATCAATTCAGTGAATTATGTTTGTCAGCATTTACTATAAGCCTAGCTTGTGTAATGCTCATACAATGATTTTGATTGTCCATGCTTTCATGAATGTAAATACACTTTGTTTAAACCCAAAGACTGCTTCAAGTATCAAAGGAAGCAATCAGGAACAAAGCAAGGAGACTGGCTTACAGCCGGAGACCGAACGGCAACAAGCTACCAGCCGACTGACCGACGGAGGCCGAACGGCAACAAGCTACCAGCCGACTGACCGACGGAGGCAATAAGGCGAGGACCATTCACGAGTTGAGGTCACCAAGGTAAGGTAGCCGAGATCGACAGCAAGCCTTAGGAGTGTGAAGGCTGACGTTGCGGACGACAAACTCGCCACACGTTCTTGCCCTTTCTGCACTCCCCTGCCTCGCTTTCGGTCAGGTGACCCCGCGTGGCCTAGCTCGGTAAGACAGGTCTATGGGGCACGGATACATCACGTCTGGTGCACAGAAATGGGCCACGTAAAACGACCCCTCCCCCGCCCCCTCCACACACACACACACACACCTCCCCCCCCCCCTTCCCCTACACACACCCCTTTTTAGAAAATAGTTATAAGATACAAGAACAGCACACGTTCAATCAACTCCAAATCGGAAAGGTAAGACTGTAAGCTACATCATCCGTACTTGTTCAAAAAAAAAAAAAGGCTGATATATTTCAAGGTCATCCAGACTGACACGATTTCGTCGTCAGAGTTTGTTCAAACGATTTTAGAGGGCGTGGGGAGAGGAGGTGGATCGAACGCTTGGTGGTGTTCTAATCCCAAACTGCAAAAACAACAACAAGAACAACAGCAACGTACCCTTGACGGTAACGACACACCACAGCAACCTAAAGCACCGCGTGCCTGGACACGCAATACTAGACAGGGTGCTGAGTAACACCTGAATGATGAAATAATGCAAAGCGTGCAGTGTGGTGAGAGCGTGTGTGTCTGTGTGTGTGTGTGTGTGTCCGTTATTTTATAGGTGACACAGTGTATGCAAGACATATATATATATATATATATATAGAGAGAGAGAGAGAGAGAGAGAGAGAGAGAGAGAGAGAGAGAGAGAGAGAGAGAGAGAGAGAGAGAGAGAGAGAGAGAGAGAGAGAGAGAGACTCTCGCATGACATTATGGTTGACAGAGCGTATGCGAGGTTGACTCTCTCGTATGACACGTATCACATTTGCGTATAATCATGTAAGTGTGTACGAATGTGTTATTGCGTACGCGCGCGCGCGCGCGTGCGTGCGTGCGTGTGTGTGTGTGTGTGTGTGTCTGTGTTGTTTGTGTGGTGTTTGAAGTGTATTGCTGTATTTTAATGTGTGTTGTTATTTCGATCAGTCTATAACCACTACCATGAAAAGACACCACCCCCAACCCCCACCCCTCCCACGCACACAACAGAAAGAACGAACGAACGAAATTTGTGACGAACCGTGCGGACACTGTTGTAGATTTAAAACAAATAAAAAAATCTAATCATATATAGTCTAGACCTACGAGTTTCTTGCCACTGCTTGTCTAGCATCGCTATCCACTTGATCAGTTGATGCAATACATGTAGGCCTGTGCAACTGTGCATTGGTCGGACGCAGACGAACACACACACACACACACACACACACACACACACACACACACACACACACACACACGCACACACACACATAGAAGAAAAGACAGAGAGAGGAGAAGAGGAAGAGAGAGAGAGGAGAGAGAGAGAGAGAGAGAGACGAAAAAGAGAGAGAGAGAGAGAGAGAGAGGGGAGAGAGAGACAGACAGACAGACAGACAGACAGACAGAGAGAGAGAGAGAGAGAGAGAGAGAGAGAGAGAGAGAGAGAGAGAGAGAGAGAGAGAGAGAGAGATGACATTTGCTATAGTACCACTATATCTGCCTGTGGTTACGAAGAAAATGATCAGCTGATTTTGGGATGGGGGTGCCGTACGCATTTATACAAATACACTACTGTCAGTCATACTACACACTCTAAGTCATTCAACAGCAAGTCCACTCGCTGCATAAACAACTTAGGGGTATAAATGGGGAGGGCGGAGGGGTATACACTCCAAAACGTGCCCCCTCCCTCCCTCCCTCCACCCGCACACACACTTTGTACACACGAACACATTCTCTCTCTCTCTCTCTCTCTCTCTCTCTCTCTCTCCTCTCTCTCTCTCTCTCTCTCTCTGTGGTGGTGGACTGGGACTAGACACAACTGGGCCTGCTGCTTCGAAACTGACGGGTACAGAAAGACATGAACTTTGACAAACCAGCAGACAGACAGACAGTTTATGCACAGGTGGCATGTGCACTTGCCACTGGCCGCTTTCTCTTGTGACTGTGCTCACTAATGTCGTCATTCTAAATCCCTTCACAGTCGGCGCTTGCAGGAAAAATGGCAGTTGCAATCTCAGCCTATGTGTTGCTGTACAGCCACCAACAATAACATTTTCTGTTTTCTTGTGCTTGTGGTTTTATCCTATCTTGTTTATCTTACACTGGTCTTAGAAGTTAGATTAAATGTCACTGATATGACTGCTATTTAAAACACTTTAATGCTGACAAGTGACATGTAACTAAGTTTTATACAAACCGCAGATGCTGCAAAATTCAGCACAATCCTAGTCTTAACGCTAAAAAAAAATATCCGTTTCGGGCGGTATAGAGGCGAAAGTTAGAAAATTAAAACGTGAATGCATTAGGTGAAACGGACCAGTCTGTTCGCATCGTGAATCAGCGGCACTCTGTCGAGTTTTTCCTGATTTGGCTACAGCCCCTTGTTTTACTTCATCCACACTGAAAGACGCAAGGGAGCCTTCTTGGTGGCAACGTTGATGATTTCTGACTGTCTTCTCTCACCTCCGCTTGGGTTCACGGTTGATTGCTCAGGACGAGGCGACAGCGGCCAGGGAAAGACAACTACACACACGGAGCACAAAGTACGCTGCAGACAAGGGAGGTAACTGAACGAAGATTAGAGGCAACGTGAACCGAGGTAGGGGGGTAAATAGGTGGGGGAAGAGGGTGATTACATATATATATATCGCTATACTGTCACCACCAGAATGACTCCTGCATTAAGATGGGCAGCGATGAGAGCCATTTCAATATTTCATTAATTGTGAAGGACAAAGTCACAAGACAGTGTCCACAGACTACAACTTTTGAAGATAAAAGACAGCCGAAGCGGATTCGAACCGAGGTCCGTCTGCTTACCAGCCTAACGCCTTACCGCTAGGCCAAACCGGCTCAGTAACAGCAGAACTACTATTAGTAGCGATTCGAGCGGCAAGGGGGCGTCCTACTGTATATTTTCCAACTACCTCGCCCTAGTAGTGGTATCGGCGAGTGCCGAAGTGAGTGTGTGTGTGTGTGTGTGTGTGTGTGTGTGTGTGTGTGTGTGTGCATGTGCATGTGTGTGTGTGTGTTGTTTGTGTGTGTGCATGTGTGTGTGTGTGTGCGCGCGCGCCTGCCTGTGAGCACCACGAGGAGAGAGAGAGAGAGAGAGAGAGAGTGGGTGGGTGTGTGTGTGTGTGTGTGTGTGTGCGCGCGTACGTGCTTGTGTGTGTGTGTGTGTGTGTGTGTGTGTGTGTGTGTGTGTGTGTGTGTGTGTGCGTGCGTGTGTGTGTGTGTGTGTGTGTGTGTGTGTGTGTGTGTGTGTGTGTGTGTGTGTGTGTGCGTGCGTGCGTGCGTGCGTACGTGCGTGCGCGCGAGCGCCATCGGTGCGTTCTGATTCTGTTATAAACAGTTGCAGACTCATCATTTGCTGTCAAATTGTGAATCATGACAGTACAATACGGCTGAAAGGAATTAGTCTGGTTGATGGGGAGGGGTGGGGGAGGGACTAAGATCGGGAGTTTTACTATAAGGCAGCTATAACAAACCTAACAGGGGACTTGGCTTGTTCAGTTATCGCTGTGGTTACTTGCTGTGACTGTTTACAACGCACGTCCTCCGCCTGACTTACAAAAAAATGCTATGGCCCGTTTTCGGGATGCTGAGCCGGTTTGGCCTAGCGGCAAGGCGTTAGGCTGGTAAGCGGAAGGACCTCGGTTCGATACCGCTTCGGCTCTCCTTTCTCTTCAAAAGTTGTGGTCTGTGGACACTGTCTCGTGACTTTGTTCCTCACAATTATGAAACATTAAAATGGCTCTCATCGCTGGCCACCTTAATGCAGAAGTCATTCTGGTGGTGACAGTGTAGCGATAGGTATATAGTCTCCCTCTTCCCCCACCTCCCCGTCCCTAATAAGCCTTATGGTTTCTGAGGACGTTAAGCACCGTGTTTACTTATTTTCGGGAAGGACGAGTGTATGCTCTCGATTCAACTCCTAACTATATAAATACACACAGTGTAGCATGACGGTCAATCGAAATCTTGAATACACCTTTTCTGTCACGTGTTGAGTTTGAACTGATGTGAAAACACCTTAGAGAAAAATGTCGTGTAACTAGACTTTGCCTGTCCGGTATCTGAACAGCTGGACTGCTAGTGGTGAGTAACCTAAGCCTAATTCAGAGACAATCTTACTTAGGGTCTGTCGTCATGGAGAAGCTCGAGGGCGCTGACGTCACGGAGAGACCCGTGGCTGGAGCTGACGTCACTGGCTGGCCCCCGAGCGGCGCCAACGACACGGAAAGGCTCCCGACCGATGACGTCACTGGGGGGCTCGTGGGCGCTGACATCACCGGTAGGACCATGGGTGCTGACGTCACGGAGAGGCTGGTGGGCGCTGAGGTCACTGAGGGGGCGGTGGGTGTTGTGAGTGCCGTGTCAGTGGAGGACCACTCGGGTTCAAACTTGACCATGGGAAGGGGCGACGTCTGACCGGATCTGGGGCCATCTGGAGGGGTCCAGTCGTCTGCAGGTTCCTGCTTCACCGTCACCTCGCTCACCTCCATGCCGTCTCGCTCCCACTGTCTGCCCGCACAAAAATAAAACTTGGAAATAGATCAAAAGAAAAAAGGGGGGAGAGAGAGAGAGAGAGAGAGAGAGAGAGAGAGAGAGAGAGAGAGAGAGAGAGAGAGAGACGAAGAGAGACAGAAGAGAGAGGAGAGAGAGAGAGACGGAAGAGAGGAGACAGAGACAGAGAGAGAGAGAGAGAGAGAGAGAGAGAGAGAGAGAGAGAGAGAGAGAGAGAGAGAGAGAGACAGACAGACAGACAGACAGACAGACAGAGACAGAGAGAGAGACACAGAGAGAGACGGGGAGAGAGAGACAGACAGACAGACAGAGACAGAGAGAGAGACAGAGAGAGAAAAGAAGAATGAATATTTATCGGCACCTCTCCTCGATGAGCGCAATGTGCTTAGAATTACATTCAACATCCAAGTACTGTGTGATGAGCAGGTAGGAATCAATTAAGCAAACCAAGCAAAAAATGGATCAGACAGAAGAAGGAGAAAAAACATAGAAACTAGAAAAGCTAATGTCAGTCATGCTTCATCGACTCATATTTCATTTTATTATTATTATTATTATTATTATTATATTAAAAAAATAATCTATACATATTTAACGGATAAATAATTCACGTAAAAATGTTGAAGAAAACGACAAATCCAGTTCCTTTCAGTTATAGTGCCAAATAATGTCGGTTCGGGCCGTAGACTGGCGTAGTTTTCTCTATGCCCAAATAGGCCTAACTATTCCATTATGTATACCTGTGAGTAAGATCCACTTCTAGAGAGAGAGAAAATAATTCAGTGTGTGTGTGTGTGTGTGTGTGTGTGTGTGTGTGTGTGTGTGTGTGTGTGTGTTGTTGTTGTGTGTTGTTGTTTGTTGTATTGTTGTTGTTTGTTTGTTTGTTTTTATCTGGTACAAGTTCTATAAGGAATAGAATGCACACGAGTAACTTTAAATAATATATGGGTCATTCTCCTGAAAACTGGTCCAAATTGTGACATAGAAGGTAAAAATTCGAAGTGTGAATTTTTTAATGCTATTATTTGGAAATGAAAGCTTGACATCTCTTATGTACGTAAATATAAGAAATAAACTGACAGGGTGACAGGAACTTGGTTAATTGTGCATTATGTTACGTCATAGGTCAGTGTCTCGCGCGTTACAGAAGACACCAGAAATGCATGAATAGAGTCGGCTCAGTGGCCAGTTTGACTCTTGCCTTTTTTTATTATTATACAATATTTCCTAATCAATAAAGGAATATCTGTCACTTCTGACATTTAAAAAAAAAAAATTGTCCTGCCTCTTTAACGATTCTGGTTTAAAATGTCTTCTTCGAAGTACAAACATGCACGAAATAGATTACAATTTTCTTTTCCTTAATTTTTTTCTTCTTTTTTCCCCCAAAGTAATTTGGAGGAGGGGGGGGGGGGGGAGGGTGCATTGCACTAACTTGGTCTGAACCTTATATATAAATATACATGTCAGAGGGATATTTGTTTCTTGCTTTCTAAAGTTAATACCAATCGCACTTAATTATAATCTGTCTCACATGTTATGTAGACATCATCACAAGTACAAAAGGATATACTTGAACCTTTGACCAAAAAACTCAATAAACAAATATATTCATTACAAAAGCAATGTTCTTTCCACATTTTCTTGATTGGAACCGGTATTGACCCCTGCTTTAGATATCGGGATAGCCAAGAGTGGCAGTAATCTAGTCCAGTCTTACGCCCTGTGTAAAAGCAAGAAAATATTTTCACTGTGTCTTACCCTGTCTTGTGATGATGTACCATCAAACTAATTTGGATCGCAAAACTTGCCAAAAGTTTCAGTATTTCTGAAGATCTAGTAGAAACTGTGGCTTTGATCTTGAACATAGCAAAATGATATTTCTGAATGATACTCTGGCTGATGATGATGCATCACCATACTAAGTTTGACCGATCAGAGATATTGTCCGGGCACACATTCACTGAAGTTCAGAACCTTCACTGTGACCTTGACCTTGAATACAGCAAAGCAACCTTTTCACAAGATACTCCAGCTTATGAACATGCATGTCAAACTAAGTTGGTCGCCCCAAAAATAAGCAGTTCAGAACATATAATAGAAACAGTCATATTTGATTGTATGAACCGAAATTCAGTTACTGTGACCTTGACCTTGAAGATAGAAACCCATTTTTCGCATATGACGCTCTGTCTTATAATGATGTCTCGCCATACTGGGTTTGGTTACAAATGGTTCAGCGATGCATAAAATATCATCCAAACTAACATTAACTGAAACTTTTAACCTTGGCTGTGGCATTGACCTTGAACACAGCAATTCAACATTTTCACTGGACACTTCTTTGCTTATGATAACCTACACTCAAATTGAGTTTGTTTGCAAAAGACTCACTGGTTTAGAACTAATAAAAGATATAGTAGAAACTGTCATATTTTGATTATATAAGCCCACACTGTGACCTTGACCTTGAAGATAGAATCCCATTTTTCGCATGACATTCTGACTCATGGTGGTGAACCACAATACCAAGTTTGGTTACAAAAGATTGCAAACAAACACTCAGCCAGTGGGAACAAATATGTGTCACGAGCGTTACATCCCTCACCCTGAAGACACCACAGTGCTTTCCCTTTTCTAGTAAAATAATACACCACACACAACGCAAAAAGAGGTCAAACGTTGCTGCCGCAAGTCAGCTGATGTGGACTGGTACGTTAGGGTAGGTCGAAAGTCAATGGTACAAGCAGAAATAATTATTTTGTGTGCTCGCACGTTACACCATTGTAAGACACCACGTCAACCACCCCTGAAAAAATGACTGTAATTTATTTCGTATCTACTCATTTTTGTCACAAGCATTAAACATAAGGTCAAATGTGGTTATCTACTAAGCTGATGAAAAAAAGGCAGTTTTATGGTTTCCGTTGTGAACAAGTCACAATATCGTGATACACACTCAGAAGACACCTTTGTTTGGAGCTGTTAATAGCAAGCAACACACAATAAATACCATTTTTATGTAAGAACTGGCCTCCTTCTTTCTCATGAAACCTGTTTTTATTCAATCATGATCGATTCCAAGGAAATATTTGCGATCAGCTAACCTTCCTAAAGCCATGTCACAAATGGCGGCCATGAAAATGTCGCGATTTTTACCAAAAAAGGCTCACAGCGCAAGAAATAATGATGCATTTACCTATTGTGGCATTTCCCTTATTTCTCCAAACACATTACATCAGAAATATAGCGGTAGTTTAAAAAGTTTCATGTTTTAGTTTAATTTTTATTTCATCGGTCCAGTTTTCAGAATATACGTCTTTCGTTGCCTATAAGTTGAATTACTATAACAGACACCGTCATTTTAAGGTCGAAATCGGGCACTGACAAGGTAGATAGATCGTCTGTGCTGAATAGTTTTTCACGCCTAGTCAACCATACCGGCACTGCCGGACACAGATTCACTGAATCGAGTCAACGCCAATAGCCGCCAAAGTCCGTCACATCAAAGATCGTATAGCTACACAAATTTGCTTTAGCGCTAAGATTTTTGGTCACACGGCTGATGAGAGTCTGGCACTTCACGAGCATGAATGATTATGGAGGAGGGGGGGAGGGGGGGGGGAATTCTCCAGACTTAATCCAACGGCCCCAAAATATCCGAGTTTCGGCGTACCGGCCCGGCGACGTACACCGTTATTATAAAATTAAAAAAAAAAAAAAAAAAAAAAACGAAAGGAAAAAAAGGCTGTAATATTATTAGCGAATAACACTGATTATAACGTTAACGTGAGAAAAAGTCATTATACGATACAGAAAAATAAATAATCCAAAAACTTTTTTTATTTTTTATTTACTTCAACGCGGAAATCCTCAAGACAGTCATATATGACTACATTACTGAGATAATCACAACCGAAAAGACTACACTGACTGATTCACTTGTTGCCGGAATGACTAATCTGGGAACACACTTCGTAAAACTGTGTAAAACTGTGTTACCCGGATGCCGGGATCCTACTGACTAGCTGTCTATGAGAAAAGAAAAACTGACTATATGAGGGCGAAGACAACTGTATTTAGCGGCATCATCATGTATGTGCCGTATTTTCCCATTTGGCTAGGCGGCTCAGTGATGCGACCACTCGCCTCGCATTGACTGTGCGGGACGGGACTTCGCCGTGAAAAAGCCGCGCCGCACGAGATCAGTCACGTCGGTTATTAATGCTCTTACCTTCGGGAGTTTTAACAACTTATGCGAAAAACTGTCACTCTGAAGTGTTGGAGAGAAATATACACGGGAATGCGGGTACACAACGATTCGCGATAATTCTACGCACTATCTTCTTTTTCAAAATGTCTTCCTCGAGCGTGTGACGTTTTTCCGGTGCGGAGTGCGCATGTCCACAATAAGGTACGCAACTCCTCCTACATCCGGATACCACAACGAGACTGACGCGATTCGCTGCGTGTTTGTCATAGGCCAGCTATTATCGGCCGTGGCTTTGCCAGCGGAACAAGGCTTGCGACTGACTCCGTATTCACGTTAGTTTGGTCGCACGATTGTGTTTTGTACTATCGCCAGCAGGAATCGCGGCTTGTTTTTTTGTTTTTCGTGGCGTTTTTTATTAAAACTGGGCAGTAAGTACTGCAGTTTATTGACTCGTCACAATGCGTGAGCTTGATGCAAATCTACGCTTCGTCACTTGCTCAGTGATAGCGGGACAACAAAGCAAGACTGGACTTGGTCAGCATGTGGCGAGTCGCTGACTGATTTGAACTAGTTTGCCGGGCGGGTGCATAGAAGCCAGGAGCGTGGCTAGCGCGTCGACTGCCGACACATCGACACTCGGTATCGACGAATGCAAACAAAGGAGAACTGTTCTGTTCCTGTATGTTTTTCGTCACTGCGGATTCCGGCGGTGCTTTTACGGCTCAGCGGCGGTTGTTTGATTTCGTTTGCAAGCTGTTTCGTTACAGTGTGTTTCAGTCCTTTCGGGGTTGTGTCAGTGTGTGTGTGTGCGCGCGCGCGCTACATTCTCTCTCTCTCTCTCTCTCTCTCTCTCTCTCTCTCTCTCTCTCTCTCTCTCTCTCTCTCTCTCTTTCTCTCGCACGCGCGCGCGCGCGCTCGCTGGCTCGCTGCAATGACTGAGTGTGTGTTGCACTTTGTGTAAGTGAGTCAGTGCCGTATTGCAACTGGTGGATCAGCCTGAGTGACTAAGCTCAGTACAGTATAAATGTTTTCATTA